>CAJFCP010000080.1:1038695-1081454 GCA_904066005.1 Synergus itoensis
CTTTGACCCTATATCAATGATACGTTTGTTTGATTCAAACAAACGTTTTTCTGAGTGGACTTCAAAGGATTCTACGAAATTTTATTGGAATTTCTAGTATTTTAAGAGATTTCATAAGATTTCATAGGATTTTGAGTAATTTGAAGGAATTCAAAAAAATTTTACGAAATTTATAGAGATTTTCAAAAATTTAAGGAATTTTACGAGATTTCATGGGATTATAGTTAATTTGAAGGAGTTTGATGATATTTTGTGGGATTTTATGATATTTTATGGGAAATTAGGTCATTTTAAGGACTTTTAAGTAATTCAAGCCAAAATAATGACAAGATTTTTAGGAACTTTAAGATTTCATTGGATTTTGAATAATTTAAAAAGATTTAATATTATTTTAAGGAATTTTAAGTAATTTTAAGGAATATTACGATATTTTGTGGAATTTTATCAAACTTATTGAAATTCCTGAAATTAGATAAGGACTTACAAGTTTTTATATTTCAAAAATTAAAAATTCTGAATTAGTTTGCATACTTTTGAAATCGTTTAAAACATTTTTAAATCGTTTAAATTAAAATTGCTTGGAAAGCCTCTGAATCTTTTTAGCAAAAGTTGTGCAAAAAAGCGGATCCACTGTTAAAAAAAACTGATCAAAATGTAATATACTGTGAGTAAAGTCATTTGCATATACCATCAATTAAATTTAATATACCATTATGTTTTAGAATTATTATACAATCATATTAAAATTAATATACTTTATATTAATATTAATATATCTTATATTAATATTAATATAACATATATTAATTTTAATATAGTTTTATATTAATTCTAAAACATATGGTAATATATTAAATTTAATTTACGGTATATGCAAATGACTTTACAAAATGTATATTAAAAGTATATTAATTTTGCAAACATTTTTAACAGTGTAGTTGCTAGTTTGTAGAGAAAAGTTTCATTAAATTAATTTTTAATTTGATTTTTTGAGGAATAATTAAAGTGAATTTGATTCTTTAAAATAGAACCAGTTTATGATTCCACCGAATCATTTCCTCTATTCGTATACCTACATATTGGTGAACCATTCACTATTCGAAAAAGTGTCTTTACTATAGAATTATATTTATTATTGTGACGATTATAAGAAGCAGAAAATCGAAGGCATATTTCTCACGTGTGTAGCGATAAACTACATCCTGGGGTGAGTGTAACTTCTTGGGAGTTCGTTCACGGTTTTAAGATCCCCGCAGAGAATTGCTATGTCAATGACTCTGGGGTTGGGATTGATGCACGAATGTGTTGTGGTTGATTTCAATATCGTATTATATGAAAAAGTTATAAATTCTTTCAATAAAAGTCATTTTGCCTCGATTTATATTTTCATTCACATTTGACAGACTGACAATTTTCAGTCTGTGATTTAAAGTTGGGTCTAGCCGAGCAAATAAAAAATGATATCGCAAAGAATTTGTATACATAATAAAAAATTTTGAATGGACAAATCAGTAGAAATCTTTAAATAATCAGTGACACACTTCTCACTCATTCAAATTTATAGTGCATCTAAAAAATGTATAGTTACATTTTTATTTTCACGTCTTCACAGGAAACATAAATTACAAGAAATAATAAAATCAAAATTATTTTTAATTCTTACGAAACATTTTTTTTAAGAGTTATGAATTTTTTCATCAAGATTTGAACATTCACATCTCAATTTTTCCTTCCGCTCATTCTTAAGTCTTAATCTCTTCATAGTTTTCGAAATCCAGGACGTCTTTGAAGTCAAACGATGCTTTGAGTCTCTTGGAAATCGAACCGTAGAATTCGATTTTAGATTTTTCAAACTAGCAATCTTTTTCGGGTTCAAATCATTTATACTTTTTTTAGAAGTACAAGTACAGCTTCTCACACTTCTAAAACTTTGAGTGCTCACATTTTTTCTCAATCCCTTCTTATTCTTTTTGCACTTGCATTTTTTAATCTTCGTTTTTGATTTAGCATCAAAAACTTGAATAAAATTCTGTGGTTCAGTCATGGTTGCCATGTTCGATGTCTTCAGGCTTATATTCGGAATATTAAATTTAGCTGAAGATTGTGATTTTTTATTACAAAAATCTCGTTTAGTAGTTTTTAAAATCAATTCATTATACTGCTTAAACACAGCGTTGAAGTTATCAATAGTTTTACGAATTTCGGTTTCGGTTGGTACTTCACAGTCATCGGGTGAAAAATTCTTTGGATTTTGATTGAGTGGAGAAGATAGAGACTGATTTTTTAAATTTTCCTTGGGAATACTTGTTAATTGACCTTCTATATTTACGGATTGAGATTCTCCGATTTCTGATTCATATTCTGTAAGCTTTCTTCTTTGATTTTCTCCAAAGCCGGAATGACTCCGCGTATAAGGTGATGTTTCAGGCAATATATTACAAACCAGACTCTTTCCCTGGAAAGTTTTCTTGTCCTCAGAATATATCTTCTTCTTCTCCGGGATCTGACTAAATTGTGGTGATTCATCTTGATTCTTTACTTTGATTCGCCTTCTTAATTTTTCTCTTAATCGTTCTCCAGTTGGTGACAGGCACTAGAACAGAATCATTTAATTTAAAAAATTTTTTCAATAATTGTATACACTGAGAAAAATATTTTGTGCAACAAAATATGTTTTGTTGGCTGAAAAAAATTTTTGTTGGTTCAACAAAACATTTTGTTGGTTCAACAAAACATTTTGTTGGTTTAACAAAACGTTTTCTTGACCCAACAAAAATTTGGTTAAGCCAACAAAAAAATTTTGTTGCACAAAAACCAACAAAATTATTTTGTTGTCCGGACCAAACCTTTTTTTCAGTGTAACTATCTTAATTTATAAATATGTTTAGGCTTTAGGGTGTCTAGTGATCAGGGAATTGGAAATTCCCGGGTTTCTCCCAGTTTTCTCCCGGTCTTTTCCAATCTTTTCCCCGTCAAATTTTTTTTCCTCCAACCAATTTATGCCTTTTGTGAATTTAATCTTTTCGTGATTTTTGAAAATTTTTTCTTTTTTAATTTGATAAAGTAGGAATCCAATCTTAAAAAAGAGGTGTAATGAAATGTCCTCTCGTCCTTAAAATTTTACGAAAACCTTAGATATCCTTGTAAATTCTACAAAATCTTTTAAATCCCATATAATATTTTAAAAATCATAAAAATCTCTTGAAATCTGTTCAAATTCGTGAAAACCTCTTAAAATACCGTGAAACTTCTTGAAATTCTTTAAAATTCTACGATAACATTTAAAAACCATTTAAATCCTTTAAAATCCATTAAAAGTATTAGAAATCTCGTCAGATTCCATAACATTCATTAAAACACCATAAAATCTTTTAAAAATCAGAAAACTTTCTTGAAATCCTTTAAAATTATTAAAAATCTCATAAAATTTCATAAAATCCTTAAAAATGCCAATAAAGTCTTTTAAAAGTCATTAAAATATCTTAACTATCCTAAAATTCTTGGAAATTCCATGACAACATTTAAAATTCTTTAAAATTCTCAGAAACCTTTCAAAATTTTGAAATTCCTCGAAATTCCACGACAAAACTTAAAATCCTTTAAAATCCCAAAAACCTTTCTAAATCTCTTAAAATTTCACGAAAAACTTTCGAAATCCTTTAAAGTTTGAAAAAATCTCTTAAAATTCGCAAAAACTTCTTGAAGTTCTTTAAAATTCTCAATTCTATGATAACAATTAAAATTACTAAAAGTCTCATGAAATTCCACAAAATCTTTTAAAAATCATAAAAAATCTCTTGAGTTCTCTTAAAATTCCTCGAAGTTTCATGAAAACATTGAAAATTTCTTAAAATTCCCAAGAGTTCTTAAAAATCTTTTAAAATTTTATGAATTCCTTTGAATGACTTGAAGTTATAAGAATTAAAAAAAAATAATCGCGTGTTGGTTTTTTAGTAGAATAAAAAGAAGATAAACTAGAAAAACGTCGATTTTTCAATAAAATACCAAAAATTCCTGGTCCTAAATGAAATTCCCGTGTTTTTTCGATTTCCCGGTCCGTTAGACAACCTGAATTGTTGAGATTGTTGAGGAAAAAATTATCTAGTAGTTACTAAAGAAGTTTTAATTTTTCTAGTAATAAACGAAAATATTTGACGTGAGTAATAAGTTATTTTTGTTTTTATAAAATTGATGTAATAATATTAATAATAATATAAATATAAAGGTATTTTTCTAAATTATACATAAATTAACCATTAAAATGTAACGTAAATACTTTAAAAGCTCTAAAAAATTGGCTTTATTTATAAAATATACTATTCTAATACTGTAAAGTTTTAATTTATTTTATATTTTGAATTCAATTTTTATACTTACAAAACCAGTTGTAAAAAGAGAGCAGATACAAGAAATTACTGAACTACAACAAACTATCCCAATCCATTCAATCATGGCGTACGATTTGAAGTTTGTAATAATTTAGACTTCGGATAGTTCCGATAATCACCACCGTTTTTTTAAATTGAAATATGCCAAATCGGTGGTATATTTAAAAATGGTAAAAAAATGAATTGTGTAGAAAATTTGACATTTGTAAAGCTGTCGTTTGTCAATTGCTTTTTAAATGAAATCAGTAAACTGTTCTAAAGAGAAAGAAGGAAATTTCAGGTCTCATGAATAGAGCACTATAAGAAATTTCTTTTAAAATTTAATTAAAAACATTAATGAATAAGTTTTATTCTAAAAGATTAATTATATCCAAATATTGAGAATCTCTTACTTATCGACGTGGCTCCTGACAATAGACTTTTCTTCTTGCATGTTAGCAAGGCTGTTTGCATTACTCTCTAAAGCTAAATAGAAATATTAAAAATAATAATAATACATTGAAATATCAAAATTTATCAAAAATTTATTTTTTTTTTAAATGTATGACTAAAATTTAAAAATTCGACTGGCATCAGGTTCTACAAATTTTCCTCGCACAATTTGATAATATTAACTTTAATTGCAATTTTTACTTATTTGTATTTTATTGTAAATATAAATTTATTTTAAATCTAGAGTATTTTCTTTATCCGATTAATACCAAAGAAACGCTCATTCCGCTAATTTTTCCGGGCAGTTTTTCCACGTTGATAGATTTAAAAACCGGTTTACATGAAAGAGAGAAGGAGAAATTTATGGCGAAACTGTAGAAAGAAAAGAAATTGCGAAATTTAGATTGGAAACATAAATTCTGTAAACATGCCTTTTTAGTAAACTTTTGTAGAAACAAGGAAAATTTTTAATCAATTTTTTAATTAAATCATAATAAAATTATATATATAATGCATATATGCATCTGATTCCAACTTTCTGTAAAAATTTACGATTTTAAAAGTCACATAAATAATATAATATTTTATTATTATTATTATTATTTTGGAAGAATTATAATTAAGTACAAAGTCCTTGAAGTTGGAAATAAGATTTTAATGTATTGCTCTTCTTTCTTAATGGAACAAGAAATAAACCGGCTAAGTCTTTTATAGACTTCTACAGAGGCAGCTCGACTTATTTTCCTTCCTGAAGACCTTCGTTCTTTCACCTCTTTTGCTTCATTGAAGATCAATGCACCTCCTGCATACTTTCGCTTTACTTCTGTTTTAGGAATTTTCATAGAAATTTTTCTGTACTTGAGACACTTTTAAAGAAATATCTCATCCCTAAAAATACTAAAGGATTCTCAAAAAATCTTCATCACAAACGCGCTATGCTTTAAATAAATATAACTACTGAAAAGAATTTTAAAGAATCAAAAATGAATCGATTTTTTTTTTAATT
The DNA here is from genome assembly GCA_904066005.1 of Synergus itoensis. Classification (NCBI taxonomy): domain Eukaryota; kingdom Metazoa; phylum Arthropoda; class Insecta; order Hymenoptera; family Cynipidae; genus Synergus; species Synergus itoensis. The sequence goes on from CAJFCP010000080.1 coordinate 1,044,522, forward strand.
TTCAAGACATGAACAAACTTCACAATGCTTCGCACAATTTCTGACAAAATCTTCCAACCTATCAATAGAAATTTAAAGGTTAATGTAGAATTTTAAATTCTTTCTCAAACGATTTGAAGAAGATGTTTCGCCTCTGCTCCTAATTCATATTTAAGGATGCAAAATTAGTAGACTTTTGATTAATAAAATGTATGAATTATTAGTGATTTGCTTTTGCACATCATGCATATCTTGTGTTTGCTGCTTTCTGACTGGAGCATTGGTATGCATTTTTTAAATTAGTATTTAAAATAAAAAAATTAGTAGCAAATATTTTAAAATAATTTAAAGTATATTTGAATTATTTTTTAGCTCGCATTACCAAAAATTGTGATTCATAAATGCCAAAATAAGGCACAAAATGATAAAACTTACAAACCCGAAGAATCAAGCCCTGATGAAGAAACAAGACCTAAAGAAGATCCCCAAAAAAGTAAACCTGATGAAGACCGCAGCAAGAAAAAGAAAATTGATTGTAACTGTGAAAAAAAGATTACAATTTACACCATGGCAACGCCTGAAGAAAAAACATGTGGATCAAAGAAGAGAAAAAGTTGCAAATGTTCTTTGAAATTTAATCCGAAAACACCTGAGCCTCTCGAATAATTTTTATATTTTTTTTATATGAAGCATTTTTACATAAAAAAGCAAGAAAAAATCAAATAATAAAGATCAGGAATTAAAATATTCAGTTGTATTTCAAGTATCTATAAATTTATTGTTTATTTTTCATATGCAATTTTTCTTTCTGATTAAATATCTTCTTTCACAATAAATAAATTAACTACCTACAATGATTACATCCTTGATTATTTTTTGAACTACATTGACTCAAATTAGGCGAGGAAACCGAATTTCCATGTTCCTGGCTATTTTCATCGCATTTGTATTTTAGGTGCAAAAATTTCTCTTTTGAATTACCGGAATTTTTGGTTAACTTTGCGTACAATCTATACTTTCGATGATGATTATTATTATTTAAATCCTCGCGATTTTTACTAATGGAAGTATTTTTCGCATTAGGACTCAAATTTTGACACCCGTATTCATATCCTAAACAGTTTCGACACATGCAAGTATTTATATTATTTTCTCCCATTCCATTCATTTCATCTCTTGATAATTTTTTTACACATTTTTTATCTGTTGCTGTTCCTTTTACGTCTTTTCGATTTCGAGATGGATCGGATTCTTCACTTTGAGAATAAGACAGATTGTTTTCTCTAGATTTGCATCGTTTTAAAATTGCCGAAACTTTTTCCTGGCATTTCATTCTCTGTATACAAAATTCACTCGAATTCTTCTTTTCTAATTTGTGGAAGTATTTTGGGAAACTGAAAATTTCGTCAAATTAATATTAGATAAATTCATGTTACAATTTTTTCAGTTAATTTATTTTTTAATTTAGATTCTTTCTATAACTTAAATTGTCTAAATTTTTATTTTTATTATTCTAAGGTTAATATATCTTACCAGAATGGAAATAAGAGGCTGCACCAGAGACATGTTATACATACAGTGTTGCATAATGTAAAGCACTCAACCATTTCGAAGTTATTTTTATTTCAGTTTCTTAAATTTTGCATTTTATATTAAACAAATTTGAGTCCTTGTAGTATATAAAAATTCATTTTCGTGTTTCAACCTGCACCCATGATTTAGAAATACCAGTCTGAAGTATGCTGATTATTGATCAAAATAACTTCAGAACCATATTTAAAACACACAGATCTATTATTTAGATACTTAAAACACTTATCACAAATTATGATAAAAAAATCTTGATATTTCCTTAAAAATTAAATAAACAATTAATTTAATATTAATTAATTTCTATTTACTTCTTTAACATTTAGTATATTTTTACAAATTTGTACAGTATATTTTTATTTTTTTTAATAAACATTCCAAAGCTTATTTTTGTTTTTCATCGTCTCCTCAATTGACAGTTCTCAATACTTTAATAAAAAATGGAACCAAATTTTCTGTGTATAAATAAAATAATTTCAATGACTTTTACGGACGAAATTTTGCAAAATTACTGGTGGCAAAATTATGTTAGAAATTCTAGCATTATGTAGTTGTGCCTGTATTGTCTGTATTTGGTGCACAGCTGCGTTTGGATCGTAAGATATTTAATTAAAAAAAACTCCTCAATTTATATTAATTATTTAAAAACGATGAAGTTAAATTATTATTATTACTAAAATAATACTAAAACTAATGTAATAAAATAATAAAATTTCGAGCAAGAAATATAGGAAACAATTGACCAATTTAAATCTCAAATTTCAAGAAACTGAGGATTCTGCAGTAACCATGCATCGAAATTTCCCATTTTTCCTTGACCATTCTTCTTGTAATAAGATGAAAGTAAATCTGGACGCAACGCCCTCGAGGTTTAATAATAAAACACCTTCGAAAAACGATTTTTTTATAAACAATGTACCACCAGCATCAAAACCAGTTTCAATGAAGAAATCGTCGTTACATTCTCCCTTGCGGTTCTTCGCTCAAACACATACCAAATGCCATACAGAGCATCAAGAAGCGTCTAAAAAATTGCAAAAACCAATTAAGCCAAAGAAGTCGGCTTTTCTAAATGACCAAATCCAATATTCGATACCTGAAAGTATTAGGAAATCCTCATCAGATGAAGCTTTTAAGGCTGTTAATCATCCCCAGAAACTAAAGTCGAATCAATTTTCTTCGTGTTATAATTCTGATGGCAGACAACCAATCAAAAAGTATATAAAAAAATATTTTTAATGAGGATTGCATTTTTTTTAAGTTGTATTATTCAGTATGAGAAGAATTCGAAGTACGAACTTTCGAATGGCTCAGTCAACTTTTTTACAGGCACTTAATAATATAAATCTGATACCACTTGTTTCAGAATGCCCTGGACTTCTTATAATTCGAGGTCAGCATCCTTCTCGCACATAAATCAAACACCTCCGTGAGTTTATGACTTTATTATAATTTCTTATTTTCTTTTCCTTAAGTGATTAATAATTAATACCTTTCGATTTCAAATCAAGTTTTATAGACATATTTAAATCCCATAAATAATGAGAAAAGAAAATTAATGCTTTTTTGTTCATTCAAATGATTAAAAAGTGGTTCTGACATTTACGAGTATGTAAGAGAGATTAGTTTGACAGCAGATTACATGAGATCAAAACATAACAAGATTTAATTATGTTTTTAGATAAAATAATAGATTTATATTCTAAAAGTAATTAGTATTTATTTTTTAGGGTTTATAAATTTAATATAATTTTTTTTTCGTGTAGGATTCTCCTCAACTATAAATTGATGTGCAAAGTCTGCTTACAAGAAAAGTACAGATGCATTTGCTCAAAAGTTTTCTGTGGGTAGAACCGAAATAATAAAATTGTAAGTAATTTAAATTTCTTAAATTTTAATTTAATTCTAAACTGATTTTTTTAGAAAGGAATATTTTTAATGTTTAGTAGTATTACTGAGAAGATTACGCATTTTAAAAAATTAGATTTTTTTACAGATAGTCTTCTTCATTATTTTTTTAGAAAATATTGTCTGACCCGTTCATAATTGTACTTCTATTCACAATCGTATCATTTCTTTTAGAATATTCACTATTTTTCACAAATATTACAAACTATTAAACATTTTAAAAATCGTCCCAATTATTAAAAATATTCCACGAAACTTTCGAAATGCGGACATTTGGTATCTATTATTACTGTTTCTGGAGTATTTTACAGATTCCCAATACTTTCCCTGACTTTTAGACAAATTTCCCTGACAGAAAATTAAATTTCGCATATCACTTTAAATCTTTGAAATCTCAATGAAATCTTTTAAAATTCCCTAAAATTCTAGTGAAACTTTTAAAAATATAAAAATCTTTTAAAATTCTTTAAAATTCCACGAAAAAAATTAAAATTCGTAAAAATCTCTAAAATTAACAAACTTGGAAATCTCTTAAAATTCCTTGAAATTTCTTGAAATTTCTAGAAACGTTTTAAAATTCCTCAAAATCATTTTAAATCCTTTAAATTCCACAAAAACTTCAAAATCTTTTAGAATTCCTAAAAATCTCTTAGAATTCCATGCAATCCTTCAAAATTCCACAAAATCTTTTAAAAATTTCTCGAAATATTTTTAAATTCTACGAGAAATCCTTTAAAATTTCACAAAATCTTTCAAAATAAAAAAAAAAAAACTTTTGAAATTTTTATTTAATTCCATGGGGAATATCAAAGTTCCTTAAAATCCGATCTAATCCGAAGGAAGTTTTCAATCCGAATTAATACGAAACCCATTCAAAAGCAATCCGAATGAATCCGCCAATCAGAATTAATCCGAATTAATCCGGTCTATCTGAATCAATCCGAATGATTCCGAAAAATTCGGATTCATTCTGATTGACTGGATTTATTCGGATTGAAAGTTCGGATTAATTATGATTAATTCGGATTGGCGGATTCATTCAGATTGATTTTTAATGGACTTCGGATTAATTCGGATTGAAAACTTCCTTTGGATTAGATCGGAATAAGTTTAAATCCGAAGCTTTGCTAGGGATACTATTGCTTGAAACATGATTGGATGTGTAAAAACTTTATGACAAACGAGAATCTCGTTTTTAGCAAAACAAAACGAAACGAGAACTCTCGATCGATATTTTTTAATGTTTATTCTTAATCTACTTAATTTTTTAAATATACATCTAACTACGAGAAATGCACTATTAGAAACCCATAGAATCACAAAGAATACCTGGAAATTCTTTATAATTCTTCGAAATCCTTGGAAAGCTTCTAAAATCTGTTAAATAAACAGTAAAATATTTAATACTAATATTTAATACAACAAAAATAACATGGTTAGCATAAAAGTAAATTTCTATTTTCTCTGATATCTACTAGCTCCCATTCCCCTGAGATTTCCTTGATTAACAAATTTTTTTTCCTTGAAATTTCCCTGACTTCCCTCACATGTGGCCATCCTGATTTTAATTTAAAAAACGCATTTCTTATAAGTTTTGGTGTGACTCTAATAACAAAAATGTAAAAATTTATAAGCAACGGTTTGTTTATTTACAAATAGAGTTGGATTTAAAATGCTACGATTTGCTAATCCTTCGATTACACCAAATGAGAATGTGCCAAGAGTGCACTTCTCATTCGTCGTTCAGTATTTTCTGCTGACGAGTGTAAATCTCAGAAACGATCCAATTGGGAAATTTAACGAGCAAAGAGTGCTCAACTTTATCTCTCATCTCTGCTCAAAAGCTTTCATCAGAAATATTTTTTATTTAATAATTTTCATCCATTCATTATATTTTTGTTATTTATTCATAAATTTTAGTTATTCATTCATTATAGTTCAAAATTATTAAAATATCATCGACTAAAGAAAAATTATTACTTCAGTAATGAAACAAAACGTAAACGCTTGTCATAATCGCAATGAAATTGCGTTTTATTTACTACTAGCGTAAAGACTTGTCCTTCACTATAATTTCCTGTTATCGACAAGAATCAAGGAATTAAGAATCATTGAAAGATTATATCGCTTGCAATTTTTTACACGCATTTTCTCCCATCTCTGTTTAAATTCCTTTTATTCTCAAGTGTGCTTCAATACCAGGAAAAATATTGTCAAAAAATCAAAAAAATCCTCAAGCAATATTTTAATTAAAATATTGCTATAAAATTGTGTTGTGCCTTTAAAATTGTTTTTGGTTTCATGTGTTTATCTGAGTTTAATATATGAATAAAAAAAAATGCTCAAAAGGAGATCAATAAACAATAATAAACGGATCGCAATTAATACACCAACGCAAATTCTAATTACTGAGAGCAATTGCGAAAATATCGTACAATTAACATATGCAGAAGGTAATTTACTCGTGTATATCTTTTTTTATTTTATATATATGCTCCCCGTACGTATTTGATGCTCGTAAATTGAACAAGAACTTGTGTGGCTTGACTGCATTTTTATTTCATGATTTTCATGTGTGGTGGGGATCCGATAGAGGTGGAGGGCTCACTCGAATCTCTTGACCACCAGAAGTCAGAAGTGGTAAACCAATGAACAAGTGAACAAGTGAACCGGTGCGATTTCTTTGGATAAGTGGAAACCATTTTTTTCTGTTTTGAAGTAAGTGCATAGCAATTTTCTTACAAGTGTATATGTCATGTATGTGCCTTATTTTTATTTAATTTAATTTATTTAATTTATTAATTTCATCACTCTCCCAATTTGCAAGCATTTGATACCTTTAAACATTATAATTTTAGGAAAATAGAATTTAGTACCATTTTTTCTTTGCAATGTTATATCTTCCGAATAAAATATTTTCACTGTCTATGATGGTCATAACTATCATAATTTTACACTCTTTCAAAATTTATAGAGAAGCTGAAAAAATCTTCAAAAGTTTTTTGGTTTTTAGTTAAATTTTCCAAAAATTACAACTGCATTTTCATATCTAAAGTCTTATTATCCAGTGCAATAAAAATGCATTCAATTAAATAAAGAACTCTTCAAAATGACGTTTTTCAAACTTAAATAAATGCATGTCTTCCGCTAATTTGCAATTATTTATTGAAGGTTGTGTCACGCGATATTGAAAGAACTCTTAGTACACAACTATGGCATAAATGGCATTTCAAACAAAAAGAGAGATCAAACAATTCCAAAGTGTAGCATTCCAAAACTAAAAGTTGCACTGTTCACTTGCTAATTATGTTCATAAATGGTATTCTTGCCGGAAATGTCGAAATTGCTCGCGACATTCTGAACAAAGTGACAAATGAGTCTCCTTAAATACAATTTTTTACGACTCCTTTCGCACTCGAAACTAAACATTACGAATACTTAGAATATTGATAATAACACAAGAAGAAAAGAAAAAGCAATTCTAATAATTATAAAAAAAATCTTTCGATATTTTCTTACAGGGGGCGCTGGATCATGAGTTGTCTGCCTCTCTTGTTTATGAAGAGACGTAAATGTAAACAAATTAGAGCAAGCGAGACTTCTTTATATTTACGGCTCTTAATGAGCAAGAGAGACAGAAAATTAATGATCCGCCCTCCCTGATTTCTTTCCCAATCACGTAGATTTTGGGAGTAGAGACGTGAAATAAAAAGCGACTTTCTAAAGAATTGTAAATGTAAATTGTCAATGAGCGACAATTTAGCCTTTATACACTAAACGGAAGATACAAACTTACAGAGAAAACAACAATCGATCTCGAAGTCGTATTCGACTCATGCGTGCACCATAAGAAGTAATTTCTCTTTTGTCAAATACGAATAATCACAGATTGCTATATATATACCATATATCTATATATATATTTGTTACGAAAGCGAGGCTGTTACTGAAATCTTGAAGACATAGCGATGCATAATTTTTAACGAACAAGTGCACGCTACACATGTGAATTATAAGACCTACAGTTTCAATTACATCAACTTTCCAATTCTATGGTGAAATAGAGGCCACTTTTCACGCTAAGTGTTTATTAGTGACGATTATTCACGAATCGATTTAAAGCAATTTCCCATAACCAAGAGCTGAAAGGAGTTATAGATATAACCGATGTATTTAACTAAGTATTTCCTTTGCGGATCTATTTTTTGACATTGCAAAATAATCACAAAAAATATTTCTTCGGTTGTAATAATATAAGTAGAAGATTTTAAAATATAAGGATGTAAAATGATTTTAAAAAATTTCGAGTGATTCAGAGATATTTCAAAATATTAAAATAAAAACTAAAAATATTAAGATTTAAACTAAATGCAAAAATATTTCAAGATATTTTTAATTATTTTAGAGAAGTCAATATAGGTATATTTTAAGAGACTCGCCTTTTCGGGGGCCGCTACGCGGCCCCCTCAATGCTCGTGGCAGATTTGCTTCTGCTGTTTACCTTGCAAAGGTCTTTGAAACCATTTTGTTTCTTCTTTCTCATTGAGGAAGATTTATATTTTTAACAAAATCGATTTTCTATAAACATCTTTTTTTTTTGATAAATTTCAATAATAATATTTTATATATTTTTATTCATCCAATCATTTAAAATTTGAAATTGATGATATATAATTACTATATATAATCAACTAAACCATAACCAAAGTACAAAAATGTGGTTTTAGAGTCAATTTTTACATTTTCATCAGAGAGAATGTATTATATTTGTGTAAAACTTGACCCCCTCCCATTTTTTGTTAAATCTTCACGTTTTGTGACCCCCTGAACCCGAAAAACATGGTTTTACCAATGTGTCTTTCTGTTTGTGTGTGTGTGTGTGTGTGTGTGTGTGTGTCCGTCTGTAGATTTTTATTTTTCGTTCACGATAACTCGAAGGAATTGACCGATTGGATTGTCCTTTGGTATACTCTTTTATTGTCCTAAAATGAAGGCCGAGTTCATTGGCAAGCTATTTTTGATGAAAATTAAAAAAGTTAAAGCATTTTGAAAATTTGAAAAAAAAAATTTAATTTAAAGCCAAATAACGCACTTTGCTTCCTGTAAGCAAATATGATTTGCTTCCTCATAGAGGAAGCATTAAGTATTTAATTTTCTTTACATCAGCATTAAATTTTAATTATTTGAGAAGTTATATTCGAAAAACTCTTTTTCAAAATTTACAATAAAGCATAACTTTCTTATTATTGAATGAAATGGATTAATCTTATAGGTCAATCGATTCGGCTGGACACAAGGAATCTTCATTTTCCTAACAACAGCTTTAAATTTTTATTATTTGAGAAATTATAGTTAAAAAATTGAATTTTTAAAAAATAATTTTTTATAACTTTCTTATTTCTCAATGAATAATTGCATTAAGCATACAGGTAAATCGATTCGTCTCGACATAAAGAATATTTATTTTCCTTACGTCAACTTAAAATTTTGATTATTTGAAAAGTTATAGTTAAAAATTAATTTTTGAAAATACAATTAACCATAACATCCTTATTTTTTAATGAAATGCATTAATCATATAGGTCAATCGATTCGTCTCGATGAAAGGAATCTACGTTTTCCTTACATCAGCTTTAAATTTTGAATATTTCAGAAGTTATAGTGAATTCCCACTCCTGACCCTTAAATCTGGTGATTTAAGGGTGAAGGAGTGGGAAATTGGCAATTTTGACAATTTTTCGGTTGGAATAACAGCTATCGTAGAATCGAATGCAAAAAACCCCAACCTTCTATCTCATCGGGAAGCGGTCAAACATTTCGGTTACTCAATCATCGCACATCTGGGTTTATATATTAGTAGATTTTAAAGAATTTTAAAAAATGTGAATGATATATAGTTATTATATATATTTGAACAATTTGAAAATAGATTTTAGAAGATTTCCATAGATTTAAAAGACTGAAGTAATCAAGAACATTATTTATATTTTTAAATTACTTGAAAATCTTGTAACTCATTCGAATTCTACTACAATTCCTTCAAAATTCTTTAAAATCACTTAAAATCTCTTAAATTTAAAGAGAATATCTTGAATATCTTTTGAAATTCTTTAAAATTACTTGAAACTCATTTATAAATTTTGAAATTTTTTAAATTCCGTTAAAAATATTTTCAAATTACATGAAAATGCTTTAAATGTTTTGGATTTTGTAAAAATCATTAAAAATGCTTTGGAATCATTTAAAATCCTTTAACGTGACAGAAAACAAGATCTGCATTTTGCACTATGCATTTATTATCAAGATTTTCAAGAACTCATATTCCACACCTCAACAAATAAGAGGATGAGACCAAAGTTCTTGTGTAATTCATGTAAATATTTGATATTCGACGCAATGCTTGATTTCTGCACAAAAGTACCTTGTGAAAATTTTCATAAAATTAAATTTAAAAAAGAATTTATTTAATTTAATATAACTATATGATTTTCAGATCTGCGATGATTTTGGTTTTTCGGAATGTTACATTTATTCCAGCACACCCAATTTCAAAACTTCCTTAAAAATTGATATAATATCTGCTAATTTAATACTAAATGGTAGAAATTTAAACAAATCTTTCAAATTAAATGAGATCGATTATCAAAAATTGTACTAATCAGCAACAGTACTTGCAACTTTCTCTTTCAATATATCTTGGCTCTAAATTACTCCACATATTAAAATATATTTCAATTTCATTTAGAATAATTTTCTTGGAATTTAAATATGTATTTATTTGTATTTAATTAATTTATTTAGATTAGAAAATGATTTAACTGTTTATGATATAAATGTGATTAACATTATATTCTAAAGGCTACTTTTTTTTTATTTCAGTTTTATAAAATGACACTTCTTCCCCCAACGGTTGAGCAACAAAAATGCATAGATGATGAACTTCCGCCTGATCCAGAGATGAGAAAACGAGATTTAATTGCGATAAGAGAATGGCTATCCAAACAGCCTCATTTACCAAAACACATGGGTCAGTGCATTATTAAAAAATTGTATCAATATTTTTTCAGTGAATTTATTTTAAAAATTTTAAATAATTTTTAACTATTATTGCAGATGACAAGAGATTACTGAATTTCCTATTTGGATGTAAAAACAGTATGGAAAGATGCAAATTAATACTCGAAAGGTATTACAGTGCTCGTACAGCTTTGCCAGAATTTTTCGCTGCCAGGGATCCAATGGCAGGAGATATTCAAGAATCCTGCGATGCTGTGTAAATATTTCTTCATTGAATATCAATTTTATTATTTTTAAGGTCCTCCCTTAAAATGCTTTATTTTAACTTTAACAAATAAAAAAATGCGTATTCATTTATTTAATACAAAATTCGAGTTTTTAAAAACTTATTTTTAAATATATTTTTAAATATATTTTTTAATATATCTTTAAATATATTTTAGGCAATATTTTGTGCTACCGTCATTAACGAGAGAAGGTCACCGAGTGACAATATTACGACTCAAAGATAAAGCTTTGGAGCGATTTTCTCTCCAAGCCATCACCAGAAGAATTTTGATGGTGATGGATGTTCGTTTATTGGAAGAAGCTTCTCTGTCAAATGTTATGGTACTTGATTTGGAGGTAAATATTTGTCAAATCTAAAATATATCACTAATAGGATAATTTATAATTAATTTTACCTCTATTGAAGTAAAATCATAAATAATATAATATAATAAATAGAATAATATATTAATTATAATTTTATGAAAATATTGAGTATTTTGGAATGGAAAATCTGATTAAAAATAATATATAATATATAATATTTCGTTTAGGGGTTTACAGCTGGACATTTTGCAAAATGCAGCCCAACGCAGTCGATCGTTCGACGAGCAATGCTTGCAACACAGGATAGCATGCCTTTCCGTTTACATAGAGTTCACTATATGCATGCTCCAACTTTTATTGGAAGTGTGCTGAATATATTTTATCCACTGCTAAAGGAAAAACTAATTCAAAAGGTGAGCGAAAAAAATAAGTACGTACGAAATAAAAAAGAAATACAGGGTGTCTACTAAATTTTGCATACGAAATTCCCGGACAATTCCTGAATTTTTCCCTCTTATAAATATGAGGTTGAAACATGGCCGGATTAAGGGGAGGGGGCTGGAGGGGCTGAAGCCCTGGGCCCCGCTTTCGAAGGGGCCCCCAAATTCTTCCTCAACTTTAAAAAAAATTTTATAAAAATTGAAAAATTTATTATTTTAATTCCCTTTGAAGATAACTAAAGATTTTTCCCAGGGGGGGGCCAAAAAAAATGTACAGCCCTGGGCCCCGAGTTGTCTTAATCCGGCTCTAGGTTGATAAGGTAATTTTAAAAAAAAATAGGTGATAAATAGGTTTCAAAGAGTTTCAGGATTTTCGTAAGATTTCTAGATAATTTCAACCAGGGATTTAAAGAAATTTAAAGGATTTCAAGACATTTTAAGTGATTTAAAGTAATTTCAAAAAAAATTTAAAAGAATTCTAAGAAGTCTTAAAATTTTCACGAGATTTCATAAAATTTCAAGACATTTTGATGATTTTAAACAATTGCAAGAGATTTAAGACAATTTAAAGGATTTTAAAGAATTTGAAGAAAAAGAGAGAATTTCAAGATTAATTGATTTTAGGAAATATAAAGAGATTTTTAGGGGTTTTTTTTAAGAATTAAAAGCAGTTTCATGATTTTCACATTTTTAAGGGACTTCAAGGGATTTTAAGAGATTAAAAAATTTTAAGATTTTAAGAAATTGTAAATGATTTTAAAAAACTTCAAATGCTTCCAAGAGGTTTTATATGTGATTTTTAAAGGATTTTAAGGAATTTTAAGAGGTTTTGAAAAGACTTAAAGTGTTGTTAAAAAATTACTAAAGATTTGACGGGTTTTCAAAAAACTTAGAAGGATTTTAAGATTCTAAAAAATTTCAAGAAATTTCTAAAGAATTTATGAAAATTTTAGGATTTTCCAGAGATTTCATAAGATTTTAAGTGATTTTAAAGAATGTCAAGCGAGTTATTTAAAAGTTATTTAAAAAAGGTTAGAATAATTTTGAAGGGATTTCAAGAGATTTTTTTTAAATTTTATTTTTAAGAATTTTTAAGAGATTTTAAGAAATTCTAGAAAATTTAAAGAATTTTAAGAGCTTTCAGTATATTTTAGCGAATTTCGAGAATATTCAAAAGATTTAAAATAATTTTAAAGAAGTTGAAGAGATTTCAACAAAAATTCAGAAGATTTTAGGGATTTTCAAGAAATTTTACAGGATTTCTAAGAATGATTTGATAGAATTTCTAAGAATTCAAGTGATTTTAAGGAATTACTAGGAATTTGACGAGATTTTAAAATTTCAAAAATAAAATCAGAAACAATTGCCGGATTTTCCAAGATTTTCTTTAATCCCGACAATTCCCGGATTTCCTTAAATTCCCACACAGTAGAAATCCTGGAAATAGGATTTGAAATAAAATTACTAATGAATTTTTACAGTTTCGAATTCACACTGGAGGTGGTGAAGATTTGTATCCTTACATAGACAAAGAAATTTTACCAAATGAGTGGGGAGGCCAAGCCGGAACTTTTGAAGAATTAAACGGTACTATTCCATAAAAAAAATATTTCACATTTAATATTTTATAATAAATAAATATTTACTCTTTAATAATATTCAATATCTGATCATAATTAAAATTTCAGACGCATGGCGCAAGAAAATTGAGAAACAAAAAGACTGGTTTCTCCGAGATGAAAAAATTAGCAGGACAGACGAAAATTGCCGAATGCCAAGTCACAAATCTGCACTTGCAAAAGAATTGGACGGTATTCAAGGCTCATTTCGAAAATTGAATATCGACTGAAATTATCTCAATACAAATTTGATTAATTTTATGATTGTGTTTTCCCGCAAAGTAATCACTCTATACGACCTCAATGTCCCTATAATCATTTTTTTATTAGCTTTGTACCTGCTGAGGTAATTTTACAAATTGATATAATTCAATTTTCATTTATTAATTTTTTTACTCATAAATATAAATCATTACCGAAATATTTTCGTAAATATAATCGACAGTATTTCGTAGTTTTAGACCGTTTGTAAAATGGTGTCTATATATAGTTATTGTATACAAATTTTGAATCTGAAGATTCACAAATTATTATGTTAATCCCAATTATAGAATGTATTTGTATTTTTATTATAAAGTGTTCTCAATTTTGATTTTATTTTATGTTATTATAAATAGGTCGACCTTTATTAGTTTATTTTTTAAGATAGATGGTTAAGAAGTTTTCTGTGATAAAAACACTTCAATTTTTCCAAGTGTTTCGCGCGACTCTTCCGTGAAATGCAATAAGCTTTAAACTGCAAAAATCGGCAAAAAAGAATTCTGCAATATCAAAACCAGAAAACTTGTTCTTTTTACGAATTTAGACTTTTTTCATTCCGGAAATCTAAATATATGAATATCTGAATCTATTTTTTTAATTAAATAATACTTTCTACAAAATATATTGATAAATCGATTTTAACGGTTCACAGGTATCAAAATTATTATTATTTTATTTATATATTTTAAATTCCTCAACAGGCAGAAAGCTTCTCTGCAAAAATAAAGAAAAATATGAAGAAAAAAATAAAAAAGCTTCCTGTTACTTAAAGCCATCTTTCAGAATATTTCTTATACACTTTTTAGCTCTTCAAAAGTTCTTTGCTAAAAATAAAACCACTTTATGTGACTTCTAATTTGAAACTGAAAAAATAAAAGTCTAAAGAGATATTTGCAACATTTACTTGGAATTGAAACAGCTTCCTTAATAAATTAATGATTCATTGTTTAATATTACAATCATAATATTTTAAAATTGTTGTGTGATTAGTATTTTATATCAAAATAATTCACAAAACGGTGAAAGAAAGATTTAATTATTTTAAAGAAAGATTTAATTATTTTAAAGAAAGAATTAATTATTTATGAAATAATCAATCAACTTGTCAGATTGTCTTTTTGTCTCACGATCAGATTCATCCACCGTGAAAAAAACAGAGTTGCCGTGATTGCAAAAAGCTTTTTTCAGTAATCGATCAATTTGAATGTTAGCAGCACGAAAAATAGTGGAAATGCTTTGATTATCGCAGTATTGGGCTAATAAGCTGATGCATCGATGGAAAAAAAACAGTGCACAGCTAGTTGCGCTGTACAAAGTAGGGTGGATTGATTTTTCGCTCACTGACGTCACAATGAACCCAGCATGCGCAAACTTCGTGCGGGGCGTTAAAACCCTCCCGTTCCGTTCAGTTCATTCAGGAAATTCGCCTTTCTTAAGAAAAAGTGCCTTTTTCTCGATTAAAGGCGAACTAGCTGAGAAAAATTGAATTTCCTTTATTGACGGTCATTTTTATTCCATTACTTGATTACTTTATCACCAACATTAAAGAGTATAATAAATAATACTATACTGTCTCATAAATTTTGCTAAACAGTATCAAATTCTTTCCCATTGGAGAAAATTATTAATGATAAATGAAATTCAGGATTTTTGATCATTCATTTTATTTGCATTAAAAACCACTGTACTGCAGACTTTTAGTCGTGTAATCGATGAACTCTTATGAATGACGTGCCAGCAAAAACATTGCATTTCTCTTTTATCACGGCATGTTTAATTATCCTAATGTGTTTAATTGTACCATAATTCCTCTTTTAACTTTTAATACATGTTTATTCTATTTATTGTTTTCTGCGAATGAACTTGATTCATTTCCAAATGTATTACTTTTTATAGTTTCCGAGAGTTCATTACGTTTATTTCTGGAATTTTTTATTATCAGCGGATTTTATTACCATTATAGTAATAGGAGTATAATACTCTTTACTATTATAATGCAGAAAATTGAAGAAATGGATCAGCGGGAAGATCGAATAAATTGAGATTTTGCTCAATAAAGACGAAAGCTTTAAGATAGAGACGTAATAAAGAAGATTTTTATTCTTAAACCCCTAAGGTGCAATTTTCCTTTCAGTTCTCATATCGTTTCCGAGATTGCCAATTTTTTTCAACAATGTGTAATGGCCATTGTAACCCTAGATGAAAGAAGCTCCGGGTCAAAAAACTCTGCCTTTCCAACAATTTCTTAAAAGGAATTTCCCAGAAGAGCAGACGTCATCATCACAGAATTGCTGCCTCATCTGCCTGATCTTCATATTATCTCTAATAAGAAAAACTTCCTATCTTGTATATCATTTGCTATTTCTTATACTAGAAAACCAACACGCGCGCGATTATTTTGCTTTTTTTTTCCTTACAATTTCAAGTCATTCCAAAGTCAAGCAGATTTAAAACTATAATGTATGCGAGATTTTTGAGACTTTTTTTTAAAGATTTTTTCCTCTCTATAAACCACTTTTTTAGAGAGTAATTTCAAGAGATTTCTAGAAATTTGAAAGGAATTTGACGATTTTTAAGTGACTTTTTCAAAAGAAATTCAAAATATTTTTAGGATTTTAAAAAGATTTCGTAGAATTTTAAGGGATTTTAAGATATTTCGTGAAATTTTAAAAATGCATACAATTTTAAGAGACTTTTAAGAATTCTAAGGGATTTTAAGGGATTCTAAATGTTTGAAAATTTTGAGGAATTTTAAAAGGTTTCTAAGAATTTTAAAAAATTTCAACCAATTTAAGCGATTTCTAAGGCTTTCGTGAAATTTTAAAGAATTTCAAAAAGTTTGTAAGAGTTTTACGGGATTTTAAAGAATTTTTAGATATTTTAAAGAATTTCTATAAGAATTGCGAGGGATTTTATGGAATTCTATGAGATTTCTAATAATTCTAAGTGATTTTAAGAGATTTTTTTGATATTTAGAAGCTTTTTATGAGAATTTTGAAAGATTTCATGGAATTTGACAAGATTTCTAATAGTTTTAACGGATTTTAAAAATATAAAGGGATTTTAAATGTTAAATGTATCAAATTTCAAGAATTTTAAATTTTTTCAGGGAATTTTATGGAGAGATTTCAAAAAATTGTTACGATTTTTAAAAGATTTATTAGAATTTAAAAGGATTTCAAAGGCTGTACAATTTTCAAAGGGCTTTCAAGAAATTTGTCGATTTTAAAAAGATATTGTGGAATTTTTATGGATTTGATAGATTTTTTTTGAGATTTCTAATAATTTTAAAAGATTTCAAGAGATTTTTCTAAATTTTAAAAGATTTTGTAGAATTATTAAGGATTTCATGGAATTTGACGAGATTTCTAATGATTTTAAGGAATTTAAAATTTTAAGGAATTTCAAAGAGGTTTGTAGGAATATTTAGAGATTTTCATGAAGTTTAACGTGGATTTCAAAAAAATTATAATTTTTAAAATTTTTGTGGAATTTTAAGGGATTTCATGGAATTTGATGAGATTTCTAATACTTTTAATGGATTTTAAAGGATTATAAAATGGATTTTAAATTTTATCATAGAATTTCCAGAAATTTTAAGAAAATTCACGAGATTTTAATGTATTTTAAAAGACTTTATTTTTAAGGGTTTTATTAAATTTTATGAGATTTCTAATAATCTTAAAGGATTTCAAGAAATTTTTCTAATTTTTAAAAATTTTATGGAATTTTTAAAGATTTCATAAGAATTTTTTAAGGATTTCTAGGAATTTTAAGAGGTTTTCACGACTTTTCATATTTCATATTTAATATTTTGATATTTCATATTTTCATATTCCGATTGAAATCATATTTCAATCAGATTTCAAGAGATTTTTATGACTTTTAAAATATTTTATGGGATTTTTAAAGGATTTTAAAACTTGTTAGGGAATGTTATTGAGGGATTTCAAAAGATTTTTATGATTTTTAAAAAATTTTTTAGAATTTATAAGGTTTTTGAAAGTTTTCGTAAAATTTTAAGGGTTTACAAGGGATTTTTTTATTTTTTAAAAGATTTTGTAAAATTTTTAATGATTTCATGGAATTGGATGAAATTTATAATAATTTTAAGAGATTTTAAATGTTAATAAACTTCTAGAGATTTCTTAGAATTTTTAGAGATTTTCAAGACTTTTAACATAGATTATTTTAAAAGATTAATGATTTTGAAGATTTTAGAGAATTTTTAAGGATTTCAAAGGGATTTTTCTTTTTTTTTTAAAGATTTTGTAAAATTTTTAAGAATTTCATACGATGAAATTTCTAATTATTTTAACAGATTTTAAATATGATACCTTTAAAGTTTAATTGTTATACACCTTTTTTTTTTATTTAAAATTTTTCATCTCTACGATGTGGAATTACGTGAAGAAGAAGAAAGTTTTTTCGCATAATGAGTATTGATCAGACAGAGAATTGAACTGAAAGCTTTTCCATATGCATTGCACGTGTTGAAGTTCTGATAAAGGATACAATAGTTTCCACATTCAATGAAATTGCTTTTATTAACGTGTAAGATCATTAAAAGTTCAGTTATTTTGTGTTATTATTCAAGTTCATTTCTATTTTTAATTGCATTGTCTTCCCTTCAAATACCTCAATCATTTCAATTTCCAGATCGAAAAAAGTGTAATTAAGTCAGAAAAGATATATTTATCTGCAGAAAACTCTTCTCCATATTTTTTATGATACTTTTACCCCCCAAGGATAAAAATAACTGACTAGTCATTATAACATGAAGCTTCATAAGTCTTAATCTCCATTCTTCCCAGCATGATGAAGTGAGAGACAAGGAGACGAGCTCTATAATAAATCAGAGTCTCAAATACTCAATAATGAACCACTATGAAAGTATCTTCTTTTATGATTAAAATCTTGGTTAAAATACCTTCATCATACTTCCCACTTCTTTTTCCCGTTACTTAGCCTTATTTTAATATCTGCACACTTTCAGAATTTGATACCATCAATTTTATGAATCTCAATTGCAGATTTTCAAACAAGCAATCCTTCAGATCAAATTCAAATCATAAAATCGATCTTTAAAGCGAATCATCATCATCATCATCGAATAAAAAGTAACCACTATAAATAATGATTGCACATCATCCATATCCACATCCAGAACCCAGTTCAACAAATTAGCTTTCAGCTGAACGATATCAGAAGCAGCACATCATCCAAGATTGAATAAGTGTACTCTCTCAAGGATTCGCGCTCTAATCAGACCTTTGTTATCACACTTCTACAACCTACATCTCATCCAAAATTGCCTCCATGAATCGCAATCATAACAGTCCTTCCATAAACCTAAATAAAACACTTTCATATATTTTTTCTCCAATGAAAAGTAAATGATCTCCAACATCCATTCTCCGGATTTCGGATGCTACCATAGACTAGAGGAGAGTGTAGAAGGGTGGAAAGGAAGGGTGGTAGTGGTTAGGGTACCGGGGTCATAACGGGTTCATTCAGTGGCGCGCTCGCCGGGAACCCAAGTCATCGAGTCGATCCGTTCCGTTGCCAGAGCCTAGCTAGACGACCAGACGTCAGTCTGCGATTGTCCGCGACACGGTTCAACTGCGACATTGCTCTCCGTCGACAGTTTTTCGTCCTTTCCTCTCAATCCTCTCCAATGCTCTCCTCTCCTCAAGGAATCAATCTTGACTCTCTAATCATCTCTCTCTCTCTTCTCTCAACGTCTAATTAAGTTAACATCTAAGTCTAGCTTGAAGAACCGGATTCAGTGCTTGTACTGATTATCTGGAGTAGCTGATCATCTAAAGTCGCTGACCATCTGAAGTCGCTGATCATCTGAAGTCGCTGATCATCTGAAGTCGCTGATCATCTGAAGTCGCTGATCATCTGAATCCACTGATCATCTGAATCCACTGATCAACCGGACGCAGCAATCAACCGAACATACTAATTATCTGAATCCAGTGTTCATCCTAATCACCATCTCTGATCAACCACAACATTCACCATTTTATCTAGACTCAAAAATACAGCCAAAAACTTTCCGGATCCACTGATTATCTGCAACACCTATTTTTCCAGATCACTATTCATCCAGAGCCACTGATCATCCGGAAATACTGATTATACGAACTGATCTCTTTATACAGATTTGTATTCATCTCGAACCACTCATCTGCATCTACCAAACAATCGGATCCACTATTCCTGATCCAAGATTCATCTCTCTAATCAGATTTCCCTTTTTCCGATCTGATTCGCCAATTATCAAAGAAGACTCTGTAATCGTCGATTCCCCACTTTTATCTTCTCCGCTGTTATTTCCCACATCTAAATTTTCCTCCTGCGTCTTATATTGTTCCTTGCGTGTACCAGCATCGCATTGAACCCACGAGTGTTTTCGCGCATCCTCGTCAAAGAGAGTCGCGACGAGATACCATTCGGACGTTCATGTGAAACATGAGAGCAGGAAACTTCGTTCTTAATCCGCAACATCGATTCTAGACTTCGACCTACCAGCTATAAAGGTGGGTTTAGCAGTTTTGCTACTACTAGATGTTAAATGTTAGATGTGAGATGTTAAATTATAAATTCAAGACTGCCTTGCTGTATCGGGGTGCGGCGATTTAGAAGTTGGGAGGCAAAGTGCTATAATTTATTTATTGTACTGTGTTCTGATCTCCAGGGAATTATTTTCCCTCGATGGTATATATTCTTTGCACTTTAGAGTTTTTGCCGCAGGCCAGGGTCCTTTGGATAGGCTTTGTTGGCTTTATGAAAGTTCAAGGGAAGCTAGGCTTCAGAATCTTTAAAGGGAAGCGTCTAGTTCGTCTTTTGTTACAGAATTGAGACAATGATTAAATAGCGTCCATTTGCCGAAATTGTCATGAGAACATCCGAACTTTAATTAATTGACTCGTTTATAGATTTTTCAATTAGTGACATTTAACATGTATCAAGTCTCTAAAAATTCTACTATTTTTGTTATTTTTGACTAAAACTTTAGTGAACAGTTGAAAATTACTAAATAATTCAGATTCAGATTTAGAGAGAATATTTGAATGAACGGTGAAAGGTTAAAGCTAAAAGTAACTTAAAACTTAAAGTAGCACATATTCGACGATATTTTTATTTGGAAAGCTATGAAATTATTTTTATAGTATTTTATAGTATTTTGCAACTCGTGAGCTTTTTTACAATTCTGCAATTGAGAAGCTCACAAATCTTAAATTTTCAGAAAAATTCTCTTTTTTTGCATATTACTCGAGATATTTAGCATGTGACAACTTTATTAAACATTCTGATTAGTAAATTACTCCCAGACTTAATTATTCCTGCTCTTCCGATCACTATTACAGAGTCTGCTAGCAAAGTCGCGTTTGAAAGGTACCTTTTATTAGTTAGTGACCTCCGGCATTATTTTCATCGACAAATAGATTGATTAATGGACTCGGTTGTATGTCCCACGTCCCATCCACTAAATTCACTAAATTGACTACTTTCAATCTTATCAGCTATCTTAATTGACTCTGTCAACAAGATCTTTATTTCAGATTCAAGATTAGAATACGCAAATTTAATCCTACACGTTTTACGATTATTCTCAGAGAGTTTACTATCGATTTAGTGTAGTCATTAACCGCCTTCTCATGCTCAGGTCTTTAATTATTATATTTAGGTATTATCTTTAATTATTCTCCTCGTCTTTAAACTTCAGTTTTTTGCAATTTTTTAGACTGGAAGATTTCTAACTCTATATGTTCAATTTTACAGATGTTGCGCTTTCAAATTTGAGTTTTTCAATTTTGTGGTGCATGATTAGAAAAAATAAAGTTCAAAACCGATTTTTTTATGAATGATCGTGGCGTAACTGATTGAGCAGTAATGATGCGACGGTGAATTGATTATACTTATACTTTGTGGACAATGTCAATGTTAAATTACCGTCGCGTGGTAGAGACATTTATCAACGACTTATATAACACAACAGATTGGAAGGTACATCGAGCGACGCTTTTCAGCGAACTTAAACCTTGCCATGGACTCTTCGTGTTGCACGCGTTTGCTTAGCCTGGTGCAACCACGGGTTCATCTCTAAATCCCTCGGGAATCGTACCGCAACCCCTTTACCTACCACCCCTTTCGAATCGATGTCAACAGTCCACATTTAGCATAGAATCCGTGGTTTGTTCGTTCATATATAGTATATAGGCCATTCTATTGAAAATTTACAATCGAACTTTCTTTTCATGAGAAATATTTTTTTTTTGTGTTCTTTGATCGAAAATATTAGACAGTTAGACACGTATCTTTTTATTGCGACATGATATGCAAACTTTTCAAGTTAGATGTGTTTAAACACCTGGAGTAGAAAAATTGAGGATTTTTGAAAATCTTCCAATTCGTATAAACTACTTCTTAAAAAAAAAAAAAAATTTCATAAAACAATGAAATTTTCAGGTAAATTTAACATTGCGTTGAAATTTCAGACGTCTATACTCAGACGAATTTTTTTTTTATCAAAGATTTCTCATCCACAATTTAAAATACAAGAACGAACGCGCGCTCCGCGCGCGCATTTACTTTTTTTAAATGTTATAAAATTTATGATATTTTATTTCTTCTTTTCTATCCGTCATAATTAAAATTTTATTTTAAAAAATTTGCGATTTATAGGAATAACAGTAACATGATATGAATTTTAAAAACTTAACCAATTTTCAAAAATAGTATATATTTATAAAAAATGTTTCCTTATATTTTATAAATTAAATAATTACAACATGTGTTTTGCTTTATAAAAAATAATAGTTGTTAGATTGTTTTCAAAATTAACTACGTTTACAGTTGTATTGATGTTTAATTGTGGTCTTTTTTTTTTCTAAAAAAATACCACATTTATAGTTGTGTACAGTATTATTTGAAATAACCGACTAATTAATTATCATGAAATTAATTAATTGTTTATTTTAAATATTATTATAAAACTGTAAATTTCTTAAGTTTTTTTAGAAGGCGAAACCTCGCTTAAACATCCAATACAACTGTAAATGTAGTAAATTTTTAGAAGAATATAATTACACACTGTTTTTGTTTATAACTCATGATACTTCATATTTCTTTAAAGTCTGATAAAGTCTGATACTTTATAAACTATTGATACAACATCTATTTTACGTTATAAAAAATAATAATTATTAGATTGTTTTCAAAATTAACTATGTTTACTGTAGTATGGATCTTTAATTATGGTTTCAATTTCTAAAAAAAAAACTACCGCATTTATAGTTGTACAGTATTATTTGAAAAACCGGTTAATTAGTTATTAAATTAATTTATTAATTAGTCATAATAAATTAGTAAATTTTTTATTTTAAATATTACTATATTTTTAAATATTACTATATAAATGATGATTAATGAAATCAAATTCAAATGAGCGCGTGCAAGTATCGATTGTCGAAAAGCACTATCGATACTTACGCGACGGTTTTTTCGACTTCGATTTCATCATCTTTTTAGAATAGGATTGTTTAAAAATACATTTCCCATGCTTTATCTTTTTATAAACAAATTATTGTAAATAAAACAGTTTTTTTAGTGAGAATTAGTCACTTTGACTCAGAAAAAAATTATCTTTTCAACTGAAACATCTTCCAAACAAGTGAAAAGTAATATTTCAATAACAATGTAAGGATAAGTAATTTTTGTTATTAACAATAAAAAATATTCAATAATTACAATTTTTTATTTCAAATAATCTGTCTCAAACACGTCTTAGATGCACTGGATGAGAAAAACAACATATTTCTATGAAAACATGAAAAAGAAACTTCTAATTGTTTATTTAAATGATTATAACAATAGTCATTCTTAAATTATAATCAAATAATAAACATATAATTAATTATAATTAATTATTATTATTTGTTAGGAGTATTATTTTTATTGGATATTTTAGCAATTTAGTCAACAAAAAATTTATTGTGTCATTCTCTCTAAAACTGAATCAGTCAAATTTTCACTGAATCAATCATTAGTTTAGATTTTCACTGAAGAATTAGTGATTTTTGCCCTGTCACTGGTGAAATCAGTGAAAATGTTCATAGAAATAAATCAATGACCACGAAATGACTGATTCATCCAATGATTGTTTTCACTGATTAATTCAGTTGCAAAATTGTTACAAAAAAAACTATATTTGGCGTAAAACTACTATGTTGAAAGTGATGTTTTTTCTCTTCATATTAGTAAGTTCACTACTCTGATGAAAGTAATATTACAAGTTTTGGTATAATTACAAAACGTAGTGGTAAAGTTACAAAAAATATTTTTTACAGTGTATATATTTCTAAGATTCACATATGCACTGCATATTTGATTATAAGTTCTGTTCTGTGAAGTTCCATTTTATTTATATGAAATAAACTGTAAAATATTTATTTCTAATAAATTGTTTCATTTACGTAATTAAAATCCTTAAAAATGTTTTAATTTATAATTTTAAAAGTGATATATTTCACTGATGTAATCAATAATCTGTACAACTGATTCGTTCAATCATTTTGACTAATTCAATCAGTAATAACATTTTCATTTGATGAATCAGTACATTTTCACTGATTCTCAGTGACTAACTTCTCACGATTTCAATCAGTGAAATTTGACTGAAAATCAGTGAAATTTCACTGATTCAGTTTTAGAGAGTATAAACAATTAGGATTTATTTCAAACACTTGCATATTTATTACATTAAAAAAACGAATAATTTTTTCATTTATCGCTATATGTAATGTGTAGGTAATCTTTGAATTTACCTGAAAATTTCATTGTTTTATTAGAAAAGGTTTACAAACTGGAAGATTATTTTCAAAAATTCTCAATTTTTTCTACTCCAGATGTTTAAACACTTGTAACTTGAGAAGTTTGCATATCATGTCGAAATAAAAAGACACATGTCTAATATTTTCGATCAAAGAAGACAATAAAAATTTTTCACGTGAAAAAAAGGAATTTTTCAAGAATTTTAAGAAGTTTAAAAAATTTTCAAGAGATTTCATAAAATTTCAAGAAATTTTCATGATTTTAAAGAATTGCAAGCGATTAAAGAATTTAAAACAGTTTTACTATTTTCATAAAAATTTTGAAGAGATTTTAAGGGATTTAAAAAAATCTAAAGGATTTTAAGTTATCAACCTATATAGAGAGATTTCCATGGATTTCAAAAGATTTCACAAATTTTATTAGATGAAATGTTAATTCAAACAATTTTATTGGATTTTAAAACTTTGTAGGCACTTTAAAAGATTTCAAATATTTCAAAGAATTTTAGGGGATTCGTGAAATGAGATAAAATTTTATAGGATTTCAAAACTTGTTGGCAATTCAAAAAAAAATGTTATAGTTTTCAGATAATTTCAAAGTTTGCAAGGAATTTTAAAGGTTGAAGAAACCTTCATGGATTTCAGAGGACTTAAACTGATTAAATTTTAAAAGTTATTAAAGATTTCAAGATATTTAACGTTAAAAATATTTCAAGGGGTTTTAAAAGATTTCAGGCAAATTTAAAGCTTTGTAGCAATTTTCACAAATTTTTTATTAATATTTTTGTACTAAATAAAGCAGATTTTTATACATTTTAATTTTCCCAGTCACTGTGAAGATTGAAACGTATAAAAGTCTTATCTATAAATCTATTCATATGTTTTGAGTTCCATATGGTTTAATTTTCTTTATTTTTATTGTAAAACGTACCCGAATTTTTAATAATATTTTCCGTAGTAAGTAACTACATGAGTCAATGATGAAAATATTTGAAATAATTATATAATATAGGGTCAGGGGGGGTCTAAGTGATGTTGTTACTACTTGTTACATGAGAAAGGAGAGGGGGAAAAAATAAATGGAAAAAGGTTACGTAATTTATGGATGACCCATATAAACAAATATTATAATTAAATATTTCTTTCCTCTCTATTGGAACTCATTTTTTAAACATAAATAAATATTCGTACATATTAAAAAAAAACCTCTACTTTCAGTTATATTTGCATAAAATGGAATTAGAATTTTAATATTTAATTTTTTAATTTTAATTTAGAGTTCTTCGTTTTACGCAAAAATTAATAATATTAATCATTTTTTCGCTCTCTATAGCCAAGTTTAATTAAAAAAAAAAAGAGTATTTGCTTAGCGAAAAATGTCTATTTCTAATACTCCTTGAGTAAAAGGTAGTGATGGAAATTGAGCTCTTAGAAATTTCTCAGATTTAGACATTTTACATTTTTAAAATTAAAAATTACATTATCGACTTCAGAATTTAAAAAATGTTAACAATTTTCGATCGGGAGATTTCTAGAATTTATTTAGTCATTTAATACGTTTTATTCTTGAATACTTTCATTCACAAATTTTCTAAAGTTACTGAATGCTTCCAAATAAGAAGAAGCTATCAAATTGTAGTTTGCACATCAGTTTCAGTTTCATTTTTTTTTTCAGTTTTTTTTTTTTTTCATTTTTCAGTTTGCACATCAGTTTCATAGTTCAGTTTAACCTTCAAAACTCCATAAAACTGTGATGATCAACGACAAAATTTTTCACTTTCTCTAACATTAAAAGAACTTTTGTAGTATCTGAAATTTAGCACAATATTGCAGAGTCGCAGGCAATTGAATCTTTTTAAAGGCTCAGAGATTTGTCATTGTCTTCTCCTATAAAATACGTGGCATTTGACATTGGTGCATAAATGCTTTCATATACAAAGATCTTCTCGAATGAACATCGACATGTGTGTCTTTGCTCGAAACAAACCAGTCATAAAAGAATTAAGTCAGTTACATCACGTGTAAGTGCATTGGTCTTAGAATAAACGAAGCAATATTATACAAGCATGAGACCTTAATGTCAATAAACCACTTTATTTTTTTCCGTTTCATACTGCCTACAGAGTCACGTCTACATTCTGCAATCATAAGATTATCTACATAATACTGTACAGCATTTTTAGTTGAATTGACTAAATCATCATTGCCTTATTTCATTTGTACATAGCAAAAATACAATAATAAGTGTAAGCATGACCCTGAAATCTAGTTGCACTTCCGTCAGTTTTGCATTTTCTAAAAGAAACCTAAGAAACAGTTTTTCCAAGTGTCACTTAGGTCGTAATGATTATATAATTTATATACGTGTACCTATGTGCTCAACTTATTATCACATCTATACATAATTCTTAACATTACTTTGTGAAGAAGTATAACTTTTCTAATGTAGAGAAAGTGTATAGAGCACGTACTAGAAATTCCCACGATATAAGTTCTTTCAATAATAATATTAATAATATTGTGATTCCAAAACAGCAGTTTCGAACTTCCTGAATAAAAAGAGTTGATTCCAATTAAGTTTAACTAATTTAACCTTCATTTGATTAGACAGACATAACTCATGGTTAATCAGACCCACATTCAACATTGTAGAAATTTTATTGAACTTTGTCCCCAGCCATGCCCAGCTGGGCTGTATCAGGGTATAAGTTTTTCAATTTCGCCGACATTTTCCTGACATTTCTCCGACATTTCTCTTATTTCCTCAGACCAATTTCATTGAAAGAATATTATTAAAAGTGCAATTAAATTTTCAATAATAGTGCTATTGAAATTTTTCAACAATTTCGCATAACATCACTTTAATTTTTTGAAACTCTATAAAATTTTTTGAAATCTCCTATAAGATTCTACGGAATTTTTGAAAATGTAAAAATCTCTTAAAATGATTTAAAATTCGTAAAAATCTGTAGAATATAGAAACCTCTTGAAATCCTTAAAAATCCCACGAAAATCTTTGCAATCTTTTAAAATTCCTTAAAATCCTTAGAATCGTCTTAAAATTCCTTAGAATTCCACGATAAAACCTTTATAAAATCCCTTAAAATTTCATGAAATCTCATGGAATTTCCAAAAATTTAGAGAAATTCCTTCAAATTTCTTAAAATCTCATGAAATCCTTTAAAATTACTCTATTTTTAAATTACACAAAATCATTTGAAATCCTTTAAATTCTACGAAAAATTTTTAAATCCCTTAAAATTCCTGAAAATCTCTACAAAAGTCCTACAAACCTCTTGAAATTTCTTAAAATTCCACGGTCACTTTTAAAATCCATTAAAATATCTTCAAACTATTTAAAATCTCTTACAATTCCATGAAATCTTTTAATATTTCACAATATCTTTCAAGAATCAAAAAAATATGGACATTTTTTTAAATTCCATGAGGAACTTCAAATCCCTTAAAATATGTCAAAATCTTTTAAAATTCTACGAAATCCTTTAAAATTTCTAAAAATATATTAAAAATAAAAAAAATATCTTTTGAAATTTTTTACAATTTCATTTTCAGATTTTTAAATACCTTAAAATTTACTGAAATTTCTTAAAATTCCATGAAATTTTTTAAAATTTAACAAAATCTTTTACGAATGAAAAATATTTTTTGAAATTCCTAGAAACGTCTTAAAATTCCTTGGAATTCCACGACAACCTTTGTATAATAAAATCCCTCAAAAATCATGAAATCCCTTAAAATGACTTAAAATTCCAAAAAATCCCTTCAAACTTCTTAAAATTTCATGAAAACTAATTTCACTAATTGTTTTAAAATTCCTCAAAATTAAATTACCTTTAAATTACTCAAAAAAATTCTTAAATCCCTTAAAATTCCTGAAAATCTCTACAAAATTCCTACAAACCTATTGAAATTTCTTAAAATTCCACGGTCACATTTAAAATCCATTAAAACCCCTTCAAACTGTTTAAAATCTATTACAATTTCATGTAATCCTTTAAAATTCCTCGAAATCTTTTAAAACTCATAAAAATCTCGTGAAATCCTTTAAAATTCAATGAGAAACTTTCAATTCTCCTAAAATGCGTCTAAATCTCTTACAATTCCATGAAATCCTTTAATATTTAAAAATATCTTTTAAAAATCAAAAATATATGAACATTTTTTTTAAATTCCATAAGGAACTTCAAAATCTCTTAAAATTACCTGAAATCTTTTAAAAATTCTAAAAATCTATTAAAAATGAAAAATACCTTTTGAAATTTTTTACAATTCCATTTTAAGAATTTTAAAATTTCTTTAAATTCTACATAATCTTTTAAAAATCATAAAAATCTGATGAATTCCTTTAAAATTCAATAAGGAACTTTAAAATCATATAATATAAAAAATATAGAAATATATATTTAATAAAATATAAAAAAGTAATTTTAAAATAAAGTAATTTAAAGGAATTTCATGAAATTTTAAGGGATTATAAAGGTTGTCGTGGAATTCTAACAAATTTTAAGACGTTTCTAGGAATTTAAAAAGATATTTTTCATTTGTAAATGATTTTGCAAAATTTAAAAAGATTTCATGCAATTTTAAGAGATTGTAAGGGATTTAAAATATTTTCGTGGAATTTTAAGAAATTTCAGCAAATTGTAAGGGCATGAAATCTTTTAAAATTTCACAAAATCTTTTACAAATGAAAAATATTTTTTGAAATTCCTATAAATCTCTTCAAATCCCTTCCATTTCCTGAAATCTTTTGAAACCTATAGAATCTATGAGGGATCTTTATAATCTCTCGAAATCCTTAGGAATCTTCTAAATAATTTATTATTGTTATTATTAGATCAATTTTCCAATTAGATCAATTTTTATTAGATCAATTTTCCTTGACATTTTCTTGACTATTTTTTTCTCTGGGTATGCTTCATGACCAATCTGGACAAGGTTTGAAAATTTCTACAAGGGCACTAATCCAGTATATTTTTTAAGTTGCGGGTGATTTTAATAACAATTGCTCGTATCAAATCACTTTTTATAGCAACTCCTACATCACTGGAAGCAATTGCCTAGCCAAAATTTCAATTGCTCCAGGTCCGTTGATCTCACTTTATTACTCGTACATTAAATTGAGTGCTTCTCTTTTTTTAGCTTGGGATCTGGCAAGGTACCCTTAGAATGGCCAAAGAAATCGTTCCACACTTTTTCTGGGGCTATTGACTCCTTGGAGGCATTCTGCATTGCGCCATATTATATATATATGAATCTATAGATCATACTCTGCACGAAATACAATATCATGTCTTTTATCGCGAGACAGCTAATTAAATTTCTGCTCCTGATGGTTATATATTTTGAGAATATTTCTTATTAACAACTTTTTTCATACTTTTCCCTGTCTTCAGGAAATTCAAAGCATGCTTTGAATAATTCATTACATTGCTTGAATAGCAGAGATTTGAATTTCTTAATTTGAATTAAAATTCGATCTGTGTCTAGACTATATTTTTCAATACATTATATAACCATTCGATAGTTTTTGAAACTAGATTACAAACTCTGAGTCTTGCAAAAACTTGAAATTGTCCAATTTGGGTAATTTTATGATTTGCCTTGTTTCCAATTCACCCCATTTCGATTCTTGGAAGACGTGACTCATTCAAAAATTCGCGTGTAAATTGGGCCATTAATATCAAAAATCGTGAATTGAGAAATCTTAGTAACTGCTTAAAAGTTCGTTCAGGGTTAAGGTGAGGTTGAGGTTGTAGATGTTCGATTCTAAATATAAGGGAGGTTCTCGGGTCAAATCAATAAACAATGTTGCATATACTCGACTGGCATCTGTTATATTAGTCTATAGTACTGAAAATACTTCATTATTGATGATCGTTAAACCTAGTCTTCGTATAATTACTTCATGTAGGTACTGCTGATCGACTGACATAAGGAATAAAAGAATTTATCTTCATCTTATTCACATATTCAATTTATGCCATGTCATCACAGCAATGCTTTCCAAGTTGTATTTTAATTATTAAGATTTATTCTTTTCTTTAATTATTCAGATTATTATTTTCTTTAATCAAACCGCAAGTATGGAAAAACATATTTGTAAATGATTTACAATTAAAGCTATAGAACTCAAAATAAAAATAAAACGCATTGCCAAAGCTTTTGTCACGTTTAAAAGGCGATTTAATATATCAAGTTTCAGCATCAATTCAACTCAACCAGACGGAAGTTATACGCAGAATTCGTTCTAGAATGATTTAAAAGCCTGTTGTCCACTTACTCTTTCAGAGAAATGCTTTTAAATCTTTCCAAATTTCCATTCATAAGCAACTCATATTTTAAATTATCATTTCTTATCCAGTTCTATTTTGATATATTTTCTAAATTAATCGAAGAATTCGATATTTTTTTTTTCATTATTTATTAAAGAAACTCGTTAGATGTTCTATAGGCTTTTTATAGAATCAAAAAATTTTTTTAAACTAGTGTACCATTTGCTAATTTTTTTACTTTACACTCAAAGCTATCAGCAGATAAAAAATGTATTTATTTATAACAAATCGATTTATTTTTCAAGTTTAGTTTTTTATTAACTTCTCTAATGCGTTCTACTTCCACTTTATTATTCTCGTCTAGTATTGAACCTATTATATATGTAATGCACTATTTGCTTTCACATTTACGCTTGTCATGCAATATTTGATGTTTAATTTATGAAGTAAATAGCTACAAACATTTTTACGTTGTCAGTTTGCAACGAAAAAAAAATAGTAATTTTGTAAAAATAGTGGGAAAACATCGTTTCTTATGAAAGGCAATAATTCATTATAATTATACATTATTTCTTTTTTTATTGTTTATTCTATTTATTATTTTTTTTTATAAACTACTGTTTATAGAATGCACAACATAATAAAACATATCGTTTTCCTTCTGTACGCCCAGAAAAAATTTTGTTTTAATTAAATAAACGTATCTTTGATATAGGGCCAAAGAAAAAATATCTTTGAATTAAATAAAATTTATTTGATTCAAAGAAATTTTCTTTTTAATTAAAAAAAAATTTCTTTGAATCAAATAAATTTTATTTAATTCAAAGATATTTTTTCTTTGGTCCTATATCAAAGATACGTTTATTTGATTCAAACAAACTTTTTTTCTGGGTGTATGACATTTTTTATTGTTACAAAGAGAGATGTAAATTAATGCAAGTCCAATTTTTTGGATGGCTCTTTTGTATTTTGACAAACAGGAAAAGTTTTAATATTTGCATTTTTAAATGCAATTAAAAATTTTTCAGCAGAAGTTAGTACCAATTTAATATCACTAAAAAAAATGTTTGGTTAAAGTAACCAAAATTATGGTTAATATGACCTTACTATTTTTACTGGTTGATTTAACCAGCATTGTACTTATTTCAATATGGAATTCTGATTAAAATATGTAACCAGAATTCAGGTTCCTTTAACCAAAAAAAAATAGTAAGGGCATATTTAATTAGAATTTTGACATTTTTTTAGTGTGGTTGCTTTCAAATTTTGAAATAATTCTTTAGATCCTTTAAACCTCTTCAGATAACATTTTTTTTTATTTCTTAATTCAGAATAATAAATTAAATAGACGACAAAGAGAAGTACTGCAAAAAGCAAAAACATATGACGGTTTATTTGGTAGAAAAAATCAAGTTATAGATAATTTTGGAAATAAGTGAAATTAAGTGATGTTATACCGACTGCAGATTTTGTTGAGTTTACTCTTAGGTCAATTAAAAATTTTTAAATCGATATCTAAATCTATTCCTTTTAATCGACTTATAGAAAAATTTAATGCAACCGTATTGGGAATTATTTATCTTTGTTTATTAATATTTACTGTTATTTATTTATTTTCAATAATATAATTAATGATTAACAATTTTAATGTAAATTTTAATATAAATAAATAATTTTTTATCGTGAAAAAATAACAAAAATATCAGTTATAAATATAAAATAATTATTATTAGAAATAATTGATAGTATAGTCTGAAAATTTTGTATTTCACAAAAAGGAATAGAAACTATGCAAATGCACATATTTTGTGGACAAATTAGAAGAAATTAAATGAATCGAAAATAAAGCATGTATGTAAGTACGGAATTAAAAATAACCATGGAAGAAAAATTAAAATTTCCAAACTTATATTGCACAAAAAGGAATAGAAACCTTGTAACTGCACAAATTTTTTATCGAATATTCAGCATGCAAGTATGGAATTAAAAATAACCATGAAAAAAATAGAAGATAAAATAATAAATGTAGATTGTAACATTTTTTTGTTGCTCTCTAAACTTGAATCAGTGAAATTTCACTGATTCCCAGTCAAATTCCACTGATTTTCAGTGACTCTTTTCTCACGATTTTAATCAGTGAAAAATCTACTGGAAATCAGTGAAAAGTCACTGAAATTTTCAGTAGTTTAATGACGATTACTGAAAATTTCAGTGACTTTTCACTGATTCTCAGTGAATTTTCACTGAATGAAATCGTGAGAAAAGAGTCACTGAAAATCAGTGAAATTTCACTGATTCAATTTTAGAGAGTGGGCACTTCTTCCGATGGAAAATTAACACATTCAAAAAAATGATCACTTTTTCATTTAAATCTGGAAATATCAATTTTTCTCTATTCTTCTCTTCTTACATTGCACACAACACTAAAAGCTTTGACGACTCAAATTCTATTTGGAATGAACTAGGAGCTTCAAAATTTCGATTTGATGGATTTCAAGTTGATTTCAAAATAAATTAAGAAGCGCTTAGCTCGGTTTAACTCGAATGAATGATTTTGGAGAGTCTAGAAATCCCCATCAAAATTCGAATGTCAACACCATCCATAAATCTACTGAAAGTTCAAAATGGGGCAAAATGAATTCCTGAAGCGAGAAATATATTATATATCAAGTTATGAAATATGATCTTTCTGTTTCATGAAATTTTCCTTCTGTCAGAGAGGAGATAAAAAGAGAATAATGATTTTTGTTGCAGGGCGAATGTGGTGGAAGCGAATCTCGGGTGGGTTAACAGTTCCGGAAGCAACAGTTAGAATTTCGAACGAACTGGAACGAGACAAGAAAAATTTGATGAAAAAAGAAGATTATAGCCGGTGATGGACAATGAGCAACCGCACCAAGAGCTGGTCAAGTGCGTGGTTGTTGGGGACACGGCAGTCGGAAAAACCAGATTGATATGCGCCCGAGCTTGCAACAAACATATTTCATTGTCGCAATTGCTCACCACCCACGTGCCCACGGTCTGGGCCATCGATCAGTACCGAATTTATAAGGACGTAAGTCTTCCTCTTTTCTATTATACGATATACATTCTGCACTTTGCCAGAAGTGCTCGTTTGGTGCAACTTTCATGCAACTTTCGTGCAAGCTTCATGCAAGTCCTTGCGATTGACACATAAGCCTCTCAAAATGGAAATTCATGCTAATTTTATGGAAATTTGTATTGCAAGTCACTCCATTCACAAACTAGCTATCGTCCTACATGACTAACCGTGAAAAATTAAAAAAGGTTAATTTCTTCTTCATGTTCCGAGCTCAAACTGTCCTATTTAGCTATACAGGGTGTCTACTAAATTTTGCCTACGAAATTGCCGAACCGATAGAATCATTATAGAATTATTACAATTTATTTAAAAATATTTTTGAAAACTATCTTCAGATTCTTTTCGTTCTCAAAACGAGAATAGAAAAAGAGAATAGAAAGTTTACGGAATTTATTGAAATTTTAGAAATATTAAATATAAGTATTTCACGGTATTTCGGGGAATTTTATGAAATTTATTGTGATTTTATAGAATCTAAAGAATTTTAAATAGATTTAGCGAGATTTTATTGGGTTTTCAGGAATTTTAAAGCATTAACGAGATTTCATGGGATTTTACGTAATTTTAAAGGATTTAACGACATTTTGTAGAATTTTAAGTAATTTGAGGAACTTTTAAAAGATTTCAAGAGATTTTACGAAATTTCATTGAGTTTCAGGTATTTTAAGGGATTTAATATGATTTTGAAAAATATTAAGAAATTTAAAAGGATTTTACGAAATTTATTTGGGATTTTCAGGTATTCTAAGGGATTTAATAGAATTTCATGAAATTTTAAATAATTTTAAGGAATTTGACGATATTTTGTAGAATTTTAAGTATTGTGAAGACATTTGAATGATTTAGAAGAATTGCAAGCGATTTAAACAGATTTAAAAAGATTTAAAGAATTTTGAAGAATTTGAAGAAATTTCGAAGCGAGTTTGAAGGATTTTAAAAGATTTTAAGTAATTTTAGGAAATATCGAGATTTTTAATGATTTTAAACAATTTGAAGGGATTTTAAAAGAATGCAGAAGAACTTAATGATTTTCAAAAAATTGCATAAGATTTCAAGAGATTTCAAGTGATTTTAAAGAATTTCGAGGGATTTTACGTAATTTTAAAAGATTTAACGACATCTTGTAGAATTTTAAGTAATTTGAGGAACTTTTAAAAGATTTCAAGGAATTTTACGAAATTTCATTGATTTTCAGGTATTTTAAGGGATTTAATATGATTTTGAAAAATATTAAGAAATTTATTTGGGATTTTCAGGTATTCTAAGGGATTTAATAGAATTTCATGAAATTTTAAATAATTTAAAGGAATTTGACGATATTTTGTAGAATTTGAAGAAATTTCGAAACGACTTTGAAGGATTTTAAAAGATTTTAAGTAATTTTAGGAAATATCGAGATTTTTAATAATTTTAAACAATTTGAAGGGATTTTAAAAGAATGCAGAAGAACCTAATGATTCTCAAGAAATTTCATAAGATTTCAAGAGATTTCAAGTGATTTTAAGGAATTTCGAGGGATTTTTAAGGGATTCAAAACAGTTTCAGTACTTTCAAAAGATTTCGAGAAATTTCCAAGGGTTTTTAAGAGATTTTACGTGATCTTATAAGGAATTTCAAGGGAATTTAAGCAATTCAGAACGATTTTTAAAGGATTTTCAGAAATTTCAAGGCATTTCGAAGAGATTTCAAGTGAATTACTAAAAAAAAGGAAAGGAATTACTAAAGATTTGACGGAATTTCAAAAGAGACAGATTTTATTGGATTTCAAGGAATTTTTGAAAAATGCAAAAAATTTGTAGGATTTTCAAGAGATTTCAAAGTATTTTTAGAGATTTTAAAGAATGTCAAGCGAGTTATATAAAAAGATTTGAATGAATTTGAAGAGATTTCAACAGATTTCAAGAGATTTAAAACAGAAATTCAAAAATTTTTAAAATCTTTAAAAGATTTTAAGAGATTTTAGAAAATTTAAAGGATTTAAAGAAATTTCAATCTATTTTAGCGAAATTCGAGAAATTTACAAAGATTTTAAATGATTTTAATGAAGTTGAAGGGATTTCAAAAAAATTCAGTAGAATTTAAGGATTTTTAAAACATTTTGTCGGATTTCTAAGAATTTAAGTGATTTTAAGAAATTACTAAGAAGTTTTAGAAAATTCAATTTACAGTTTGAGGATTTTCACAAGATTTTAAGAATTTTTTAAGAGATTTTAAAGGATTAGAAAAAATCTTTAAAAAATATCAAAGGATTTCAAGACATTTTTCATAAAGTTAAAGAATTACTAAAAATTTTACGGGATTTCCAAAGAGTTCCAAGGATTTTAAGATTTTACGGAATTTCAAGGAATTTCAAAGAATTTTTAGAGAATTCAAAAAGCTTTCAGGATTTGCAAGAGATTTCGTAAGATTTTAAGGCGTTTTTAGTGAGTTATTTAAAAATTATTTAAAACTTCAAGAATTTTAAAGAGATTTCAGTGATTTTAAGAAATTACTAGGGATTTGACGGGATTTTAAATAATTCAAAAGATTTCAGAATAAAAATATTTAGATTGATTTTTCAAAAAAGTTTTTTCAAATCGGAAATCCACTTCCTGCATCAAAAATAAAATCAAAGGCAAAATTCGGAATTTCCAGGACATTTTTCAATTTCCGGGCAATTTTCATATTTCCTTAAATTCCCATATAGTAAACACCCTGCTATATATTGAAAATAGGGCTCTCACGAGCATTCTTTAAAATCATTTAAAATCTTTGCAAAATTTCTCGAACTTCGCTAAAATAGATTGAAATTTCTTTAAATCCTTTAAATTTTCTAAAATCCCTTAAAATCTCTTAAAGATTCTTAAAATTAAAAAATTTTTTTTTCCATTATTTTGCATTTTATGATTCTAAGTACCAAACTCTGCGAAGCTTTTATTCTGAAATTTGAAACATTCCTTATGGAAATTAATTTTTATTGGAAAGTTAAAATTTAATTTCAGCAGAGGAAATGAATGGAGACTGTGAAAGTCATTCCTGTGAATGAAATAAAATTAGAGAGGCCTGTTCCTTTATTAGAATCGTAAGATGTGCAGATTTATATTTAAGGACCAATTCTATTATTGGCATTGTACTAATTGATAAATCACGTTTGCTAACGGCTTTCAAGAACTAACTATCATAGTGTATTGCCCGTTCAATGAACCTTGGATTGAACGAAGCACTTTAAATAACGAGGACAAATAGAGGCAGCATTTAGGTTTCTATTCAATGTAAACTGCAGTCTTGTAATGATTACACGCG
>CAJFCP010000080.1:1081854-1100248 GCA_904066005.1 Synergus itoensis
TTCTATAGCAACCAAACGTTTTGTTGTCCGAACCAAACATTTTTCTCTGTGTATTTTAGTAAGTGAAATTTACTAAAATTAAATTAGGATTGGTTTTTTTACTATTTAAAATAAGATAATTAAATTTTTTCAGATCTGACGTTGTTCTGTTATGTTTTTCCATAACAAACCCCGTATCTTTACGGAACTGCAAAGCAATGTGGTATCCGGAAATACGGCGGTTTTGCCCACAAACGCCGGTACTGCTTGTGGGTTGCAAAAATGATCTGCGATACATGTACCGTGATGAGACTTATCTAAGCTATTTTCGAGATCGTAGCCCTTTCGTGAGGTAATTAATGAATTTATAATGACATCCTCAAATAAATAAAATTTCTATTTTTATTTTCAATTGCACGTTTTTATCCAATTTTTCTTTTATTTTTGGTGTTTAGGGCAACACGCAAAAGTGATTTGGTGATGCCAGACGAAGCACGTGCAGTTGCAAGAGATCTAGGAGTCTATTATTACGAGACTAGTGTTTTCACCTATTATGGTGTAAACGAAGTTTTTGAAAATTCTATAAGAGCAGCTTTAATTGCGCGGCGTCAGCAACGATTTTGGATGACAAATCTCAAAAGAGTACAAAGGCCTTTACTCCAGGTAATCAAAACATTAGTAGATTAATCACACGGAAAAAAAGGTATGGTTGGGCCAAGCATATATATTGATAAATATGTCACATCTGTATTATATGGTTGTAGCAACCATAAAATAGTTGCAGCAACAGGAGATAATGGTTGCTGCAACTATATCTACACAGAAAAAACAGGGACTGAAAGTGTTTACAGTTTAAGTCAGTTTTTAGGCTGAATTTAAGTTTAAGTCAGTTTTTAGTCTTGTTTTAAAATTTCTTAGTCTTAAAAAACAAGACTAAAAACTGACTTAAACTTAAATTCAGCCTATAGGCTGAATTTAAGTTTAAAAACAAAAAAAAAACAAAAAACTTGTTTTTAAAACAAGGACTGAAAGTGTATGGTAGCTGCAACTATTCTATGGTTACTGCAACCATAAAATATGGATGTGCCATATTTATCAATATATATGCTTGGCCCAACCATACCTTTTTTTCCGTGCATAAATCACAAAATTTGGTACCAATTGTCAATTATCCTATCTTAAAAAAGTGATACATATTACCATATTTGTGATATTGTGATATTATACCATATTGTGTAAATTGTGTGAATGTACCGAATTTGAAAACTATCTTCAGATTATTTTCGTTCTCAAAACGATTGCTATAAAAAAAAAAGAATAGAAAGTTTATGGAATTATTTGAAATTTTAGAAATATTAAAGGAATTCACAGTATTTCAGGGAATTTTATGAAAATTGTGATTTTATAGAATCTAAAGGATTTTAAATAGATTTAGCGAGATTTTACTGGGTTTTCAGGAATTTTAAATCATTTAACGAGATTTTATGGGAATTTACGTAATTTTAAAGGATTTAACGAAATTTCGTTGGATTTTTAGGTACTTTAATGGGATTTCAAGGGATTTTGAATAATATTAATAAATTTAAAAGGATTTTACGAAATTTACTTGGGATTTTCAGATGTTTTAAGGAATTTAATGGAATTTCATGAGATTTCATGGGATTTTAAATAATTTTAAGCATTTTGAGGATATTTTGTCGGATTTTAAGAAATTTGAGAGGATTTTACGATATTTTGTGGGATATTACCTAATTTTAAGGGTTTTTACAATATTTTATAGAATATTAAGTAATTTTAAAGAGTTTCAAGGGATTCAAGGGATTTTACGAAATTTATTGGGATTTTAAGATATTTTATCGGATTTAATGGGTTTTCATGAGATTTTGAATAATTTTAAGACATTTGACGATATTTTCTGGGATTTTAAGAAATTGTAAGGGATTTTACGATATTTTGTAGGACATGGGATTTTGAGTAATTTTAAAAGATATAACGATATTTTAAGGAATTTTAAAGTAATTTTAGAGAATATCACGTGATTTTATGAAATTTAAAGAAATTTCATAAGACTTGAGAGG
Source organism: Synergus itoensis (assembly GCA_904066005.1). Lineage (NCBI taxonomy): Eukaryota > Metazoa > Arthropoda > Insecta > Hymenoptera > Cynipidae > Synergus > Synergus itoensis. The sequence goes on from CAJFCP010000080.1 coordinate 1,083,912, forward strand.
ATATTTTGTGGAATTTTAAGGAAAAACTAAAGGATCTAGAATGTTAAAGAGATTTTAAGGAATTTTATTAAACTTATGGAGATTCCTGAAATTAGACGAGGAATTGAAATTTTTTATATTTCAAAAATTAAAAATTCTGAATTATTTTACATATTTTTGAAACCTCTTAAAACATTTTAAAATCCTTTGATTTGAAATTGTTTAGAATCCGTTAAATCTTTTTAACAAAATGTGTGCAAAAACGAGAAATTAATCGCGCACGGGTCATATTAGTTGCTACGAAAGTTTTCTCGAACGGTAAAGTGAGAAGTGGTTAATGTATATGGTGTATGAAACTGAAATTTTCAACGTTTACGTCAACGAAAAGTTATTTTTTTGTAAAAAGGACGAGACATAAAATCTGATTGAGCTAAATAGTTCGATTCGAGGTCAAAAGACACACAAAACAATTTCAACCCTCTACCGCTCTAGGATCACCCCCAAATCATCCCCTAAGTACAAAAAAATTATAGCAATTCCCCTAACTTCGAGACTTAAAATTTTATTCCTCTAAATAGTTCCATTCAACGTTCAAAGAAGCTCAAAATAGTTTCATCCACCTAACCCCCTAGATTCACCCTCAAAATCCACCCCTAAGCACAAAAAAATAATAAATCCCCTAACTTCAAGACCTAAAATCTGATTGCGCCAAACGGTTCCATTTAATGACCAAAAAAGCCCAAAAAAGTTTCATCCACCTAACTCCCTAGGTTCACCCTCAAAATCAACCCCTAAGTACAAAAAAAATCATTGTAATTCCCCTAATTTCGAAATATAAAATTTTGTCGTTCCAAATGGGTCCATTTATTGTCCAAAGAAGCCCAAAAAAGTTTCATCCACCTAACCCTCTAGGTTCACTCTCAAAATCAACCCCTAAGTACAAAAAAATTATTTTAATTCCCCTAACTTCGAGACCTAAAATTTTATTCTTTTAAATAGTTCCATTTAATGTCCAAAGAAGCTCAAAATAGTTATATCCACCTAACCCCCTAGGTTCACCCTTAAAATCAACCCCTAAGTGCAAAAAAAAACGTTAAAAATTCCCAAACTTCCAGATTTTAAATTTTATCAATTGAAATGGTTTCATATAATGTTAAAAGTGACCAAAAACACTTTTATCTACTTAACCCCCTAGGTTCACCCTCAATTACAATTCTTAATCTCAGGGGTTGATTGTGAAGGTGAATCTAGGGATTTAGTTGGATGAAACTGTTTTTGGCCTCTTTGGGTATTAAATAGACCCATTTGGAATGATAAAATTTTAGGTCTCGAAGTTTCGGGATTTTTTTTGATTTTTTTTGTACTTAGGGGTTGATTTTGAGTGTGAACCTAGGAGGTTAGATGGATGAAACTGTTTTGGGTTTCTGTGGACATTAAATGGACTCATTTGGAACGATAAAATTTTAGTTCTCGAAGTTAGGAGAATTACAATGATTTTTTTTGTACTTAGGGGTTGATTTTGAGGGTGAACCTAGCTAGGGAGTTAGGTGGATGAAACTGTTTTGGGCTTCTTTGGTCATTAAATGGAACCATTTAGTGTAATCAGATTTTAGGTCTCGAAGTTAGGGGAATTGCTATAATTTTTTTGTACTTAGGGGATGATTTGGGGGTGATTCTAGTGCGATAGGAGGTTGAAACTGTTTTGCGTGTCTTTTGACATCGAATGGAACCACTTAACGCAATCATATTATAGATCTTGTCCTTTTTACAAAAAAATAACTTTTCGTTGACGTAAATGTTGGTGTATGAATATAAATATCGAATAAAAATAAAATGTTATTCTATAGGCTCCCTTCTGTCCACCAAAACCCCTTCCACCGGAAGTGTGCCTAGCACCTAGCACTTATGAAGAAAATATGAAAACTCTATGGTCCAAACCTGTTCACACTGATGTCACCCTCATAGCCGGAAATTGTTCTTTGCAAGCGCACCGTTGTCTTCTGGCAGCAGCTTCGCCAGCTTTCCATCGTCTATTCTCAATGGAACTTGTTCAGGAATACACCCCTCGAAGTTCCAGCGAATCCAGTATGGTAATGACAATTTTTACTGGATCTGAAACATAGATTTAGAATATACTTAAAATAATATTTTATTACTCATTCGCGGGATAAAGAAATGATTGAAGAATACGAAAATATAAAATGAAGAAGATGTATTTTTTAAACAGGTCAGCACTTTTGGTGAAGCTACTGTTGGGGACTTTAATGACGATACAGAATGTTTGATTCGCATTGATCAGAGTAAATCAACCAAGTGAGTTTTAAAAGAGAATAATATGTAAAATTATAGTCACAATGAAATAATATGCCAATCCTGTTTTAAAATTTCAACTGGATTTATTTTCAGGGTTTGGGAACAGATAAAGAGACGTTCTAGCTTCCAAGTACTGCCAACAGTGGACACTCAGAAAAAAACCACTGGAGCGACAAGAGAACTGAATCATCCCGCCTTCCAAAGTATTCGTATAGTTGTGGTCAGTTTATGTATCTTTTTATTTATAAAATTATTATAAATTAAGAATCAAATTAACATATTTTTAGAGAATACATCAAATAAATGGAATGTCAAGAATCTCTAGGATTTATCTATATACATTACAGATTGAAACCGTTTCTGGAGTCCAACAACAAGGAACAGTGATAACACTTTCGAAACTCGTGACACCCCAGGCTATGCAGCAGTGCTTGCAGTTCATATATACAGGCAGCTTAGACAAAAAATACCACGATTTACAAGTAGGTTCCACTTAAAAATTCCATTTTACCCATTTTTCAAGATAATTTTGATTCAATCGGGTATATTCAAATTTAAGTAGAGCTCTCCCGAGTAGAAATTTTGCTGTGGCCCCGATCGGGCCCAGATTGGGGGATTTGGCCCCGATCGGGTCCAGATCGGGGGTTTTAAGACCGGGGATGAAACACACGGCCCGACCAGGCCCAGACCCGGGCCTGGTCGGGCAGATCGGGGCCCGATCGGGCCGGGCGTTTCATTACCGGTCTGGGCCAGGTTTGGAAATTTCTACACGGGGCTAGAGCAACAATCGGACTACTTGAATTATTTTTCCTCAAATTTCCCTCTTTCAATAGTAATTTTTATCAACAATATCTGAATTGGTTTATGGATGAAAAAAGATCAAAATAAACTGGTATTTTATGGTATATTAGAAAATTGAGAAAAGTCTAGGATAGACCAGGATAAAAATTAATAAAAGTAGAGGAACGTGGATATAGTATTTTTAAAGAGAACAGTGATCGAATCCATTATAAATTTATAAATCAGGCAGGCAGAACTTCAAGTCGTAAACTTTGGTCGCTGATGGAATATGTTACTTTTTAGAGAAAATAAAGCGAAACGTATTTTTCTGATTTGTGAACAAAAGCCTATGACTTGAAGTCTGTAATATAAAATAGATTCGATCAGTTTAGAATCTCTTTTTATCCACTTCTATCCCTTGATATATTTTTTTCAGTAGTAGGATTACTACAGGTTATTCTTAAATTCCAAAAGACTGTTAATCTTTGCATTAGGGTGGCTCAAAAAAAATTTGTTCCTTTGATTTATAGGGACAACTCTTAAAAAGCTTTCATTTGTTAAAAAAAAATGTCAATTTTCCCCAAAACATATTTGCAGAATATTAAAAAAAATTTTTTTTTAAATAGGGTGTTTTTATTTATTGGCGGAGGATTTTCAATTATAATATTTTGAAATTTTTCGTTTTATTACAATTTCTGACCACTATTTTCGATATTTAGATAGAAGTATAAATTTTGCTATCAAAATTAGAAATTAGGGAACGTTCATAAACCACGTAGCTCCATTTTGAATGTATTTTATACCCCCCTAGGTTCATGAAGTCTACCGTAGCTTTTGTCCTAAATTGACCCCCCCTTCCTACAATTGGCATGTGGTTTTTTGAGTGCTTTTAGATTTACTAGGTATGATTATCAATAAATAATTTAATACAAATAAATAATTTCTATATTTCACGTATCAAATTACACATAATGTCTATCATTATACATATCAAATAAATATTTTATATATTTAGCTCTGTGTAAAATCAATATTCGCATCATCTTTAAGTTTCAAAACCATCTGCATTTGTGAATGGTGAAGTCAGTCATTCGCGCGTTACTTTGAATTTGAAACTGAATAATAAAAATTACGTCGTTTTAATTTTAAAAGTCATAAAGGGTGTAAGGGCTACGTGGTCTGCATTCAGTAGCCCCTTCCCCCAATGTAGCCTTTAGGTAGCTTTTGGTCACCCCCCCCCCGTAGGTACTAAATAGGCCACGTGGTTTATGAACGTTCCCTTAATGAGAATGAAGTTTGCAATGTTTACGATAATCGAAAATGAAAAATTTTTTTTAATACATTCTCATTGGAAAGAATGTATTAGATTTTTTTTCTAAAAGATACAAGATCCAAAATTTTCTCTGGTTGTATACAATCCAATAAATGACCAACCAAAGTTTCAACCCCTTCGCATATTTGGAACTCACCCTACTTCATCCCTTAAAATAAAAAAAATTACCCTCATTCTTTGGGTCAAAATTTTATTGCTGCATAGGTTTCCTCATTGTTAAAATATAAAGAAGTTCCATCGCTCCAGCTCATTTAGAACTCACCCCATATTCACAAAAAAATTTTTGATTTAAGGGATGACATGGGAGTGAATTCCAAATGAGCTGGAGGGATAAAAATTGTTGGGGTGTCTTTTAAGATTGAGAAGACTTATTATCACCAATAAAATTTTGATCCCACGAATTTTAGGTAATTTTTCTTTTTTTAGGACTAAGGGATGATATATTGTGAGTTCTAAATGAGTTGAAGGGATGAAATTTTTTGGGATATTTTTGAGCATTCAGAAGACTTATTACCAAAACTAAAATTTTGACTCAACGAATTAGGGTAATTTTGGTAAATTTGTTAATTTTAAGGGATGAAGTACGATGAGTTCCAAATATGTCGGGGAGTTGAAACTTTGGTAGGTCAGAAAATTTTGGATCTTGTAACGAATTTTAACCGATTTCGAATGTTTTCGTGAAACGAGGAATTTTAAGAGAACTCGAGAGATTTTTATGAAGTTTAAAAGATTTTGTGGAATTTCATGAGATTTCTAATAATTTTAAGGAATTTCGAGAGATTTTTCTGATTTTTAAAAGATTTTATGGAATTTTTAAATATTTCATGGAATTTGATGAGATTTCTAATACTTTTAATGGATTTTAAAGGATACAAAAGGGATTTTAATTGTTAACATACAATTTTAAAGAATTTCAAGTAGTTTCTGGGAATTTTAAGAGATTTTCATAAATTTTAAACGATTTGGAAGGTTTTCGTCAAATCTTAAGAGATTTAGAAAAATTATAATTTAGATTGTTTTTGGGATTTTAAGGGATTTTAAGTTTTGTCGTGGAATTTCGAGGAATTTCAAAATTTTGAAAGGTTTCTGAGAATTTTAAAGGATTTTAAATCTTGTCATGGAATTTCCAAGAATTTTAGGAGAGTTAAGATATTTTAATGATTTTTAAAAGACTTTATTGGCATTTTTAAGGATTTTATGAAATTTTATGATATTTCTAATAATTTTAAGGAATTTCAAAACATTTTTCTAATTTTTAAAAGATTTTATGAAATTTTTAAGAATTTCATGGAATTTGATGAGATTTCTAATACTTTAAATAGATTTTGAAGGATATGGATTTTAATTTTAAATCCATCTGTTTTGATATAGCGCTAGCTGCTAAGCCTTAATTGTTAGACTCAGCTATGGAATTATATAACTAGAGCTACATATAAAACTCACTAACGAGTTATAAAGATCGCTGAGATTTCTTATTTTTCGAATTCGTTTTCGATTTGGATTTTAATGTTATCGTAAAATTTTAAAGAATACCAAGAAATTATTTCTGGGAATTTTAAGAGATTTTCACGACTTTGAACAGATTTCAAGAGATTTTCATGACTTTTAAAATATTTTATTATTTTTCAGGGAATTTTATTGAGGGATTTAAAAAGATTTTTATGATTTTTAAAAGATTTTGTATAGAATTTACAAGGATTTCGTAAAATTTTAAGAGTTTTCAAGAGATTTTTCAATTTCTAAAGGATTTCGTAAAATTTTTACAGATGTCATAAAGTTTTATGAAATTTCTAATGATTTTAAGAGATTTTAAATGTTAAGAAGCTTCAAGAGGTTTCTATAAGAATTTCTGGAGATTTTCACGAATTTTAACATGGATTTTAAGAGATTACTGATTTTCAAGGTTTTTGTGAATTTTTAATGATTTTCAAGAGGTTTCTAGGAGTTTTGAGAAGTTTTAACGAATTTTAAGGAATTTCAAAAGGTTTTCGCGAAATTTTAAGGAGTGAGGGCAAACCAACACGCGCGCCATTATTTTGTTAACTTCAAGTCATTCAAAAGCCAATTTTTTTTTCAAACACCACTTTTTTAGAAAGGAAAAAAGAAATTTTTCATTTTTTTTATCGTAAACGTTTCAAACTTCATTCTCATACAAATTAAAGAAACTTTATTTTAATTTTAATTAATTGTAATTAATTTTAAACAATTTTAACTTTATTTTTTAATTTTGCTTTGAGCCACCCCACTTTGCATGGGAAAAAGCCTCAATAAAAAAAGAGAGTATAGAATTAAAAAAAAGGGAGACTAATAATAATACCAGCTCTCACACGTGTCTATGAAATAAAATAAAAATAAATATAACTAACATGGCTCTATTCTTTCAGACAGCTCCTATCGGGCTTCTACTGGTTAGTACAACATGTATGTGTTAGACACTATGGTGGTATGTACACACGTAAGAGAATAGTCACATCTAGCTATGTCGTTACCATTCACGGCTTTTTTCTTAGTCTTGCGAACTCATCACGTGCAGAAAATTGATCATTCATCGATCACCCATGGTCACACATACATGTGTCTTAACTCTATGCCCAATGAATTTATACTTGCGAGCATGAAAGGCTGATTGCGAGACCATAAAGTGCAGTCTTCTCTCTCCTTTCATTATAAACTAGATAATTGAAAAGGGATAGTATTAATACATGTCACGTGCGTACAGAACAGACCAGAACAGACTCATTGAATTTAGAAAATTAGATCCTACCATCTGTTTTGATATAGCGCTAGCTGCCAAGCCTTAATTGTTAGACTCAGCTATGGAATTATATAACTAGAGCTACATATAAAACTCACTAACGAGTTACAAAGATCGCTGAGATTTCTTATTCTTCGAATTCGTTTTCGATAGTGCTATACTACTGCTGCAATTTAATCAGTTCTAATGCACCGAAACAGAGCATTGTTTTTTTTTAGTTCCAGTCTAGAGAGTTCTTTGATTGGAAATTATTATTTCAAAGGTTCAAAGGAAATTGCTCTTTTGTCAACAGGAAATTAGGCAAGCAGCTGAATTTCTTGAATTGCCACAATTGCTGATGGTGATCAACAGCATTCAGACTAGAGAACAACAGTTTATCACGAGCGATCTTAACAATCAGTATAAACAGGTCGTACGGCAAAGATTGGAGAATCTGTGTCTGGAACAAGGTATCTAAAACTTTCAGGAATATTCATAATTTGAAAGACTTTTCAAACTTTTCACGAAAACGAAAATATATATTTTTTGTTTTGTACACGTACTTGTCTATTCCACAACAGGGTGGACAAAAGATTCAATTTTTTCATTTCCTTGACTTTAAATCTTCTGAAATTTAAAATCACTATAAAATAAAGAGAATAGAAAGTATACGAAATTTATTGAAATTTTAGAAATATTAAAGGAATTCACGGTATTTCAGGGAATTTTATGAAATTTATTGTGATTTTATAGAATCTAAAGAATTTTAAATAGATTTAGCGAGATTTTATTGGGTTTTCAGGAATTTTAAATCATTTAACGAGATTTTATGGGATTTTACGTAATTTTAACAGATTTAACGAAATTTTGTTGAATCTTAAGTAATTTGAGGAATTTTTAAAATATTTCAAAGGATTTTACAAAATTTACTTGGGATTTGGAATTTCAGGAGATTTTGAATAATTTTAAGGGAATTCACGATATTTTGTGGAATTTTAATTTTAAGGGGTTTTACTATATTTTATAGGATATTAACTAATTTTAGAGATTTTTAAGGGATTCAGAGGATCCCACGAAATTTAATTGGATTTTCAAGGATTTAAAAATATTTAACTAGATTTTATGAAATTTTAAGGAATATCAAGTGATTTCACGAAATTTGAAGGAATTTCATGTGTTTCATGGGATTTTAAACGATTTAACAACATTTTGTGGAATTTTAAGGGATTTAATGAGATTTCATGGGATTTAAAATAATTTTAAGCAATTTGAGGATATTTTGTCGGATTTTAAGAAATTTGAGAGGATTTTACGATATTTTGTGGGATATTACCTAATTTTAGGGGTTTTTACAACATTTTATAGGATATTAAGTAATTTTAAAGAGTTTCAAGGGATTCAAGGGATTTTACGAAATTTATTGGGATTTTAAGGTATTTTATCGGATTTAATGGGTTTTCATGGGATTTTGAATAATTTTAAGGCATTTGACGATATTTTCTGGGATTTTAAGAAATTGTAAGGGATTTTGCGATATTTTATGGGACATTAAGTCATTTAAGGACTTTCAAGGGAATCACAGTATTTTACTAAATTCATTGGGATTTTCGAGTATTTTAAAGGATTTAATGGGATTTCATGAAATTTTGTAGGTATTTTAAGAAATTTTAAGGGATTTTACAAAATTTAATTGGATTTTAAGGAATTTTAAAGTATGTAACAAGATTGAATGGGATTTTTAATAATTTTAAGGGATTTTACGAAATTTCATTGTATTTTTAAGAATTTTAAGAGATTTAATGAAACTTGAAAGGATTTTGAGTAATTTTAAAAGATTTAACGATATTTTAAGGAATTTTCAAGTAATTTTAGAGAATATCACGTGATTTTATGGAATTTAAAGAAATTTCATAAGATTTGACGGGATATTTTGTAGGCATACTTGTCTATTCTACAGCAGCGTGGACAAAAGATTTAATTTTTTCATTTCCTTGACTTTAAATCTTTTGAAATTTAAAATCACTTCACAACACTTAAATTTCGTAAAAATCTCTCAAATTTACGTCAATCTTGGAAATCTCTTAAAATTCATTGAAATTTCTTGAAATTCCTAGAAACATCTTAAAATTCGACGAAATCCCTTCAAAAATTTGTTAATATTTCATAAAAACCCTTAAATTTTCACTAATTGTTTTAAAATTCCTCAAAAAACTAAATTCGCTGAAATCTTTTGAAATTCCTAGAAACATCTTTAAATTCCTTAAAATTTCACTATAATATTTAAAATCCTATAAAATGTCATAAATTCTTTAAAATTTATTAAAATGCAATGAAATTCTTTACAATTTCACAAAATCTTTTACGAATCATAAAAATCTCATGAAATCCTTTAAAATTCTATGAGGAGCATTAAAATCTCTTAAAATTACTTTAAAAAATCAAAATTTCTTAAAATTCCAGAAGGAACTTTAAAATTCCTTAAAATTTTTCGAATTCCGTATTTTTTTTTTATAAATAAAATAATTTAAATTGTACTCAACTTACTGTTGCTCAGATCAAAATCATTTTAAAAATTCTGAATAACAGTTATGGACTTAATGTACATAAAAGAAGTTTTAAAATGCATAGTTAATTGCAAAAAAAAAGATATTTATCAAGATTTAAACTAGGGAAAATGTCCATGACTGTTTTTATTTATTCAATTTTTGATGAAATATTGTGAAATAAATCTATTCCTGTTGTTCTCAGTTAATTTTCCTCATAATAACTGCTTTTTCAAGAAAATTCTGTTTCGAAAGACATTTTTTAGAACGTGACGTTACTTAAATATTTTATTTCATGCGTTTAATACCTAATAAATTAGATCTCTTTATAAAAAATGAATAATTATGAATAGCTAACGTAACTTTTCTTGCGGAACAGACTATATTAAAAAAAAGACAAATACTACTATATATTTATCAAGTAAAATGAAAAAATTGAATATGTAATTGTGAAATTAGAAATTAGATGCAACGCCCTGAAAAATAAGACTTTTAAGGTGAAATTTGATTTCAGGATTGTTTGCTGATGTTGTATTTGATTTGGACGATGGAAGCATGCCAGCCCACAGAGCAATTCTTACTGCCCGTTGTGATATGATGAAAGCAATGTTTTCTGGTGATTTTCGTGAAAGCAGTGCTAAAATCGTAAGTTTTCTGCATTTCAATTCTTTGCAAGGAATTGAAAAATAATAATTTCAATGATTTTAATATATTTTTTGCAGATAGTATTTCCGGGTGTCAGAGAGTATACCTTCCATAAATTGCTCTGTTACCTCTACACGGATGAGGTTCCTGCAATATCTTCAACAAAATGTTTAAATTTGTTGGAATTGGCGAACAGACTTTGTTTACCTCGACTTGTAAACCTAGTGGAAAATCGAGTAATTGAGGATTTGGATCGTATTTCTCAAAGTGATGGAAATGAGGCTGTCGAAATCTGTTTAAGATTGCTGGAACCATGCAAGGTCTCAAAAATGAATCTAGTTTTAAACAATTTTTAAAAGAAAATTAAATGAATTATTTTGAAAAAGCGATTTTCATTTATGACTGATTTTATTAAATAATCTGAAATAAAATTTTTACAGTTGCACAATGCTGATCAACTCGCAGATTGGTGTATGAACCACTTGTGTGTAAATTACAACAAACTTTGCAAGATGTCTCCACGAAGTGTGCGACTTCTCCATCCGGAAAATCAAGAATATTTGAACGAGCATCGTTGGCCCCCAATATGGTAAAAACCGTCATACATACAAATCCTATTCTCTTTTTTTCTTTAAAAAAGTGGTGTAACGAAATGTCTCGAAAATCTCGCATAGATTGTTGTTGCAAACCTGATTGGCTTTTTAATGACTTGAAGTTGAATGAAAAAAAAAAAAAACAAAAAAACAAACTAATGGCGCAAAAAAATTTCACGAAAACCTTCGAAATCCCTTAAAATTCGTTAAGATTTCTTAAAACTCCCAGAAATCTCTTAAAATCCAAATTAAAATTCGCAAATCTCTCTAAAAATCCCTAAAAACCCTTTGGAATTTCTTAACATTTAAAATTTCTTAAAATCTTTAGAAATCTTATCAAATACTATGAAATCCTTAAAAATTCAACAATATCTTTAAAAATTAGAAAAATCTCTTCAAATTTAACACCTTTAGAAATCCTTTTAAATTTTTCAAAATCTTCTAAAAATCATATATGATTTGAAATTCCACAATAAAATTACCTGACAAACTTCAAAATTCTTTAAACCCCATAAAATATTTTAAAAATCATAAAAATCCCTTGAATTTTCTTAAAATCATTTAAAAAGCGTCAAAATTCTTTATGATAAGTTAAAATCTCTGAAAATTCGTTGAAATATCTTAAAATTCCTCCAATTTTTACAACACTCAAAATCCGTTAAAATCATTTTAAATTCTTTAAAAAATCTCTTAATATTGCATGAATTCCTTTAAAATTCCACGAAATATCCTGAAATCCATTAAAATTCTACAAAATCATTTAGAAATTCTAAAATTCTTTTGCATTTAGTGAAAATTACTTGAAAATTGTCAAAATCACTTAAAATTCTTAGAAATCTTTTGAAATTCCTCTCTAAAAAAATTGTGTCACAAAATGTCTTGAAAATCAGGGATACATTATTGTTGCAAATCTGATTGGGCTTTGAATCTCATGAAATTTTAAGGAATACAAAATAATCGCGCGCTTAGCGCGCATGTTGGTTTACTAGTTTTCTTTAAAAAAGTGGTGTAACGAAATGTCTCGAAAATCTCGCATGCATTGTTGTTGCAAACCTGATTGACTTTTGAATAACTTGAAGTTGAAAGAAGAAAAACAAACTAATAGCTCAAAAAAAATTCAAGAAAACCTTCGAAATCCCTTAAAATTCGTTAAGATTTCTTAAAATTCCCAAAAACCTCTTGAAATCCCTTAAAAATCTACATATACAAAAACCATTAAAATCATGAAACTCTTGAAATCCAAGTTAAAATTCGCAAAAATCTCTAAAAATTCCTAAAAACCTATTGGAATTTCTTAACATTTAAAATCTCTTAAAGTCCTTAGAAATCTATCAACAATTTATCAAATTCTATGAAATCCTTAAAAATTCTACAAAATCTTTTAAAAATCATACCTATATGTATAAAAGTTGTTTTGAAATCCCTCGATAAAATTATCTGACAAACTTTAAAATCCTTTAAACCCCATAAAATATTTTAAAACTCATAAAAATCTCATGAAATCTCATAAAATTCGTGAAAACTTCATAAAATTCCCAGAAACCTTGAAATCCTTAAAATTCTATAAAATTTTTAAAAAATCAGAAAATCCCTTTAAATTATTAAAAATCTCATAAAATTTCACAGAATTCTTAAAAATTCCTTAAAATTGCTGGAAATTTTATGACATCATCTAAAATTCCTTAAAGTCTCTTCAAATTCTCTGAAACCTTTTGAAATCTCTTAAAATTCCTTAAAACTTCACAACAACATTTAAAATCCCTTAAAATCTCATAAAACACACAGAAACATTTTCAAATTACTTAAAATTTCACGAAAACCTTCGAAATCGCTTAAAATTCGTTGAAATCTCTTAAAATTCGTGAAAATCTCTTTATAAATTCTCATAAATTTCTTGAAATTCTTTGAAATCTAGGATAAAATTTAAAGTCCCTTTACATCGTTTAAAATTCATTAAAATTAGTAGAAATCTCATTAAATTCCACAAAATCTTTAAAGATTTGTTGTCGAAAATCTGTTGATTGGTTTTTTGGAAATTGCACGAATTGTGTAAATGTTTCAAATATGAAAACTATCTTTAGATTATTTTTGTTGTCAAAAATATTGTTCTCAAAAAGTTTAGATGAAGTCAGAGAATACGAATTTTACGAAATTTATTGAAATTTTAGAAATATTAAAGAATTTCACGGTATTTTAAGGAATTTTATTAAACTTATTATGATTTTCAGAAATTTTAAGAGCTTTGTGCCTGATATCATTAGATTTTCAAGAACTTTAAAGTATTTAACAGGATTTCATGAAATTTTAAGTTATTTTAACGAACATTGAGTGATTTTACGATTGAAATTTTAGAAATTTTAAAGGATTTCACGGTATTTTACCAGTTAGTGCAGTTTTATTGAATCTAAAGAAATTTGGTGATATCTCTTTGAATTTTTAAGAATTTTAAAATATATGACGAGATATCATGGGATTTTAAGTAATTTTAAGAAATATTAAGTAATTTTACAAAATTTCATTGGATGTTCAGGTATTTTAAGGAATTTAATGAGATTTTAGGGGATTTTGAATAATGTTAAGGATTTCATGGGATTTTAATTGATTTGAAAAGATTTTAATTTTAGGAAATTTCATTAGATTTTCAGGAATTTAAGAAATGTAATGAGATTTCATGGAATTTTGAGTAATTTAAAAGATTTAACGATATTTTAAAGAATTTTAAGTAATTTTAGGGAATATCATGTGATCTTAGGAAATTTAAAGGAATTTCATAAGATTTCATAAGATTTTAATTACGAAATATAACGATATTTTGTGAAATGGTAGAAAAATCAAAGAAAATCAAGTGATTTTACGAAATTTAAAGGAATTTCACTGGCTTATGGTGAAAGGTATTTAAAGAAATTTTATGAAACTTATTGAGAGTCTTAAAATTAGAGAAGGAATTACGAGTTTTTATAATTTAAAAATTAAAATCATGAATTATTTTGCAGAGTGTGGATGATAATTGCTAACCACAGTCAGAAATTGGATGGTCGATACGACGTCGAAAAAACGTCGTAAAAATTCGAAAAATCGATAAGATTTTCGTCGATTCGACGATTTTTATCGCCAATATTTGAACCTTCGAAAGCGGATTGACGTAGAATCAACGTCAATTTTAAAATCTGCCAAATTGTGATTTCTTTCGCGAAAATCACTTATAATACTCTAAAAGTATATAATAAATAATAAAACTAATAAAATAAAAGTATAATAAACGTGATCAAAAACTGTGACCTCAAATTCGACAATAATTTCGCCTCGACGATCGTACGACGACATCGACTTCGAATCGACGTCATATTGACCATCCATTTATGACTGGAAGAGTTCATTAAAATATTAAGTGAATTATACTAATTAAGTGTATATTAATTATTATTTTAACTATAATGGTTAAAAATGAAAGTATCTAATTACAGGTACCTAAAAGACTACGATTACTATCAAAAATGTTTGGCAGAGCAAGACAAGGAGAGCAAGCCAAGTTTAAAAAGAAATCGAAATCAGTCGGGTTGTCTTTGCTTCTCTTCAACAACTAAAACCCGACGAGAGGGGAATAATGTGGTAAATGATACACCACCTGATCGTCCATTATTCGATGCATCAATCGAATCTGGAGAAACTATTTGACAAGAGCCAAGCGGCTTGAGCCGCTCTGTCAGATTTATACTGACTTTCCCTGTGCTCATCGTATTTATCTGCACTATTTTTACCATTTTGATACTGCTACAGATTTATACTTAAGGTCGATTAATTATAAGGCGTACGTATATATATAAATATATATAAATAATTATAATATTGATCGAGGACTGTCGAAACTGCAATCGTAAGCAGCTTCTCTGCGACATCAGCTCTCATTATCATATCTATCGTCGAAAATTCATCGACTCTCATCCATACATTGCAAAGTGATAGAATATTCAATACTTATGGTATAATTATAATTGTAACAAAATCTGGGATCCTTTACCTCGCCACTTCTATAAAATTTTTCTATAAGTGAGCAAAATATTCTTGGATATCGAGAAAGGGGACAAACGCGTCCCTTTTTTAAGGGAGCACTATATAATAATTTTTTGTTTGGAATTTTGTATTTATTTTCTATTATTTTCCTTTTATTGAGAGAATTGTGATATTTAAATAAAGCGACTACTTCAATGGATTATTAATAAAAAATTTCCAAATTTCCATTATATATATGCTATTACTTTATAAGTTGGAAAACAATTATAATAAATTAAAAATCTTGTCGTTTGCGAATCAAATTTTCTAAATCCGATATATTAAATCGTGAATGTAGCAAAGTAATTTTAACACAGTAATTTTAACAGTTTTATAAAGCTCTTATAAATGCATTTTAAAACAACATATTTTAAAACATATATAACAAAATGGAAACACTTTTCTTATTTCGGATTTCGAACTTCTCAAAATTGAACCTCGAAGGACTTGATTTTTATTTTCTCAAAGTATAGTCTTCCCTTAAAAAGAGTTGTGAGTTTAAAAAAGTTTTATTTCAGGGAATTACATTCTTTGAAAGTAGAGATGTTCATTCCTAAATTCGTAAATTTGTCAAACTCTGGATAGAGCACTAACACTAATTCGAAATTTGCAAAAGTAATTTAATAAAAATAAAAGTATGCAATTTTAAAGATAAATTTAATCAGTTCCATACAACGCAAAGGAATCATTGTCACTTTTAAATGTAGAATAATTTTTTTAATATTTAAAAATCGAGGAGAATTCGTTGTCTTTGGATTTTTATTCAGATAGGCGCACCGACATTCCAGTCAATTAATATATTTATACATTAAAATCTAAGAATGATCGAAATGCACATTTGTAATTCACTAATTCATCACTAATCATTTTTTAATATTTGAAAGTTCAATAATGTGAGATTAAAAAATATCATAACATTTATTTTGTCCCCTTATCTCACCGAATAAAAAGGAAGCATATCAGATATTAATTAGAAATCATATTCTGGTTAGAAGTGTCACTAAATCCATCATAAATAATTTTTTCGTCCATCGTCGAATCTCTTCGAGCGTATATTTTTTATGTGTGAGAAGTACATATATGATAATATAATAAATGTAAGAAGATTTTGTACGTAACTCGTAATAAAAGCTAATTCTTGTAAAGGCATTCAATGGTTTCTTATTATGTATAATAATAGGTACAATAATATTTCAAGTATACCTTGAAATAACATTTCAAAATACTTTTTTTTTCCGAAAAACCAAAATTTCGATTGTAAAAAAATACTTGAAAAAGTAATTTCCAAAAATTTAAATTCCTAAAAAATACTAATTCCCTAAATTTCAAGTTCACGAATAAAAATAATGTTACCGAAAATATTTATT
>CAJFCP010000080.1:1100648-1122291 GCA_904066005.1 Synergus itoensis
AATAAATATTTTCGGTAACATTATTTTTATTCGTGAACTTGAAATTTCGGGAATTTGAATTTTCGGGAATTATTTTTTCAGTATTTTTTTACATTTAGGATTTTGGTTTTTCGGCAAAAAGATGTTGTCCCTAAAATATAAAACAATTAAACAAGGAAGTATAAAAATATTTATATTTCATTCCTAGAATGTTTTAATAAATTATTATTATTTAATAATTATAAATACTCGATAATCAATTAGCTATAGTATATTTTATAGATATTATATCTCAGTGCTTTAAACTTCTTTTAAAAAGCTTCAAATGTTTAATAAATTGCTAATTTATTTACAAAGTTTTCTAAACCTCCTAAGAACAAGTTGTTTGTTTCAAAAATTCTCTAAATTATTATTTTAAATAATTTTAATAATTATAAATTAATAAATTCAAGCCTTAAAAAGACGCAACCATAAAATGCATCGACATAATTTCAAATATTCAAACGAACGCTTTTTTAAATTCTGACATTTTTAAATAAATCTCCCGGGTATAATAATACAATAATATTTCAAATATAAAATAATTAAAAAAGAAACTATAAAAATATTTATATTTCATTACTAAAATATTTCAATAAATTATTATTATTATTAAATAATTATAAATACTAGATAATTAATTAGCTATAGTATATCTTATTATTAGTTATTATATCTC
The DNA here is from genome assembly GCA_904066005.1 of Synergus itoensis. Classification (NCBI taxonomy): domain Eukaryota; kingdom Metazoa; phylum Arthropoda; class Insecta; order Hymenoptera; family Cynipidae; genus Synergus; species Synergus itoensis. The sequence continues at coordinate 1,101,346 of CAJFCP010000080.1, forward strand.
AACTGCTTTAAAATTCTTTTAAAAAGCTTCAAATATTTAATAAATTCCTAATTTATCTAAAAGGTTTTCTAAACCTCCTAAGAACAAGTTTTTAACTACAGGTCTGAGCACAAAAACCTGTTTCCTTAATCTAAACATGGTTCTGTCCTTTTCTATCATATTGCGCTATCTCACTTGCGGTCACGTGACAAGAGAGATGGAACAATATGATAAAAAAGGACAGAACCATTTTTGGATTAAAGTTACGGATTTAGTTCAAAATTGTGCTCAGGCCTTATTTACTTTAAAATTCCTCTAAATTATTTCAAATTACCTGAATAAGTAATAACTATAATTTATTAAGTTTAAACCTTAAAAAGACGCAACCATAAAATGCATCTACAAAATTTCAACAAAGATTTCAAATATTCAAAACAACGCTTTTTTAAATTTTGACAGTTTGAAACAAATTTCCCGCCAAATGCAACGAGGGACGCCATCCACTCTTCACCAATCCGAGCGCTTGTCTTCCTCCATAAACTCCCTCTGATTGGTGGAGAACCCAACCTAACAGCTCCAGATCGCAGCTTTGTAAACCGGACTTGTTTCCATTGAAAATTTACCTTGAGACTCTCCTTCTCCTTTTCGAGTTTACCCCGCATACTCGCATTAGTCGCATACTTTTGGAATTTGGCAGCGCTAGCCAACCGGACACAGAAATGTGTTGTGATGTGCACGCTTGTCGATGATAAATTATCTGTTCGGTGTAGATGTTTTTTGGTGAGTCCCAAATTCAGTAAATATCAAAATCCCCCCGATCCGGAAAAAACACTCCCCGTGAACTCCGATCTTGTGTACGTGAAAAAATGTTAACGGTTTCGCCTGAACCTCTGTCGCCATACTTTGACAAGGCAACGATCACGGCTCTTTTCTTGTATTTCAAAACTGTGCTTTGTCAGCTATTCATCCTTTCAAATACACACTAAACCTATTGGCACTCAAGCATCCAATAAAGTTCACATCAAGTGGTAAAAATGCATTCTAAAACTCTGCACTTAACCTTCCTACCACCGGGTTTATTTTGATTTTCTCGCTTTTCAGAATTCCAGAATTAGTCTCATTCCTCTCAGTAGCAAAATCCACTTTTGCTTCTTTTCCCTTCATCAAAAATTATTTTCAAATCAGTGACAGGTTTTTCAAAAACATTAACGTATTTATGTGAACAGGATATGACATCTATTAAGCATCCACACCCACTTGTAAAATCAATTGTGCATTAAGGTTAGGCATTGTTAGTCGCTGATCAGTAGAATTCAGTTCATAACAACTTCAGTTTACTATATTTTTTCGAATTCCTACAAATTACTATCTCAGGTAAATTTCTTATTCGTCTATTCTTAAAGTTAACATAAATCATTGGAACAAACATGTAACTGTTTACTAATACACCTGTTGCACCACTGTAAAATCGACTTGATTAAGAGAATCGGTTATTGGTAAGTCAAAATAATCCAAATATGATTAAGATTACTCTCGATGAAATTTGTACTAATCAGAAAGTGAAATTTCCATATCCTGATTATGTATTGCATTTTGGTTTTTCCAAGTGAGCACGCACTAATTTTTTAGAGCGTAATTTTCTTATTAAAATTATTTGTTGTTATATTTTTATTAAGGTTTGTTAGTAACTTAATTTGTTTTTCTGTACTAGAGAATTGTATATTTAATTCTTTATTTGAATTAATATAATCATTTATTAATTCAGGTGCCAGCTGTGTAGGAAGTGTGCCAGTAGAATGGGCAAACTCTTGTCAAAAATCTTTGGCAACAAGGAGATGCGTATTCTTATGCTGGGACTGGATGCTGCTGGGAAGACCAGTATCCTTTCGAAATATTTCATTTATTTATTTTTTTAAACTATTACTTTTTTCTGAAAAGAGCTATTTTTCAAAAGTATATATTACACTTCTTTTTAAAAATTTATTTGAGGAATTTATTTTAGAGAATTCAGATGCAGTCAAGAATTATAATTGCTTCTGCCTACTGTACACCCACAGAGTCATTATCACTTACATCCATGTTTCAGATAATTGTTTTCGCTTCTACATTCTCGTGATAACTCTGTCTGAACCTATAGGCTAAATTCTTTATCTGTGTTAGTTTTCTGATTGCAATGCTTATTAGCATTTTGTGTTATCTGCTGTCTTCAAACTTATTCTCGCCAAAAAGTATAAATTTAATCTTTTTTAATTAGTTAAATGAATTTAAGCTAATTAGTTTATGTTTCAATGCAACTTGATGTTAATCAGCTTTTTTTGCCAAGGCTTTTAACGAAATACATTTTTTTCAAAACATTTAGTATTTGAAATGATGGAAGAGTAAATAGTAAAATCGATTTCCGATTCTAAACAAGAACCGTTGTTTTTATTCACTGATTTACATGTGTCTATATTCTATATTATAAATTATTTTTCTTTTGATATTTGTTCGTACTTTCTCTATTGTTTCACAGTCAATTGTTTCATATAAATACTGTATCTGATTTCCTTAACAATGTTTATCAGCTATATTGTATAAACTCAAATTCGGTCAGTCTGTAACTACCATACCTACAGTAGGATTTAACGTTGAAACAGTTACGTACAAAAACGTCAAATTTAATGTGTGGGTAAGTAAAAAAATGGTTACTTTATGTTGATAAATAAACTAAGAATGAAATAATAAGAAAAGTAAAAATGAGATTAAAATAAATTGTTTCATTTAGGATGTAGGGGGACAAGACAAAATACGTCCTTTATGGCGTCACTACTACACTGGAACGCAAGGACTAATTTTCGTAGTAGATTGTGCGGATAGGGATCGAATTGACGAAGCCCGCCAAGAACTCCATCGAATAATAAATGACAGAGAAATGCGCGATGCCATTATTCTTATTTTTGCCAATAAACAGGATCTTCCAGGCGGTAATTATCCTTCAAATTGCTATTAAATTTTTTGATTTTTTAAATTCTTTTTAATCTAGCAGATTGCATTCTGAATTTTCTGACTAAATTTAAATGAAATATTTCAGCGATGAAGCCTCACGAGATCCAGGAGAAGTTAGGATTAACGAGAATACGAGATAGGAATTGGTACGTTCAACCATCTTGTGCCACAACGGGAGATGGACTATACGAAGGCCTTACGTGGTTGACTAGCAATCATAAATTATGAACAAATAGTTAGTCACGTTTTGATGGTTTCAAACAGAGATTACACGCCTGCCTCGTGTTTTAATTTAACTGTTACACAAATTGAGGTTCCAAGAAAAACAAAAAATCAGTAGAACTTTGTGTGATGAGAATCTTTCATCGATCGTAAAACCTACAAACGTAAAAAAAAGTTATATTTAATAATATGGTGTTCTAGTAATATTGGTAGTAGGCAAATATTGATTTTCTATGAGTGAGGTACCAAAAAAAAAGAGAGAAACTTGCGTAGAATTTCGTTATTAGCTTTTTCTTCACGGTTTCTTCAGACTTACAATTAGAACCTTGTAATACGAAATAGAGTAAGTCTGATTCAAAGCGACCCTATTCTAGCTTTTGTACATGTTTTCTGTCTAATGTTTTGAACTAGCAGTGTGCTATACATCAAAGGATGTACCTCGCGTAATGTATCTTAAATTTTATGTGGATTTCTGACTGAGACTGTTTCATAAACAGTATCTGTAACTCCTTCCAGTATGTTGCACTCTATCAGAGAAGTTATATATATATACGAATTACGAAATATATACAGTTCAAAAGTTTGACCTCGTGCATCTGATAAGTCTGCGAAGAATCATTAGCGATTGTCAAACTTTTTATCTATGTGGCTTCACACGGAGCGTTAGATGCGTTAAATCGATATTCGACCATGAGCACTTGCCTTCATTTTCCTAGATTCAATATACGTTACGATTAAATACCAGGAGTATTATAGAAGATTCTTTCCACATCAAGATACTATTTACAGAGCGTGTATCTCTACAATTGATAATTTGTCACAATGAGATGTATAAAATTGTTTGTTTAATAGTTAATAAGGTCCTTGTAAGCTAAAATTCATAGGTTTAAGGAGAACGATGAATAATATCACAGGGGCTTATTTATTCATTAACGTTAATAGCTCAAAGTACCAATAATGCAAGCAACAAAACATAATCCTTATTATATTAAGTTTTTTTTAATCGATTAAAATTTACTAAGTAATTTTAGACCTGACGACCATTGTTGTATATTCCATGCACCAAAAAACATACTAGAATGACCATATATAACCTCTTTTACTTTCAAAATTAGAGTACTTAAAACTTGTATTCATTCATTATTTCTAAGCATGTTCTTACTCAAAATTATTGTCAACAATAAATTAGTTATTTTTCTAGACAAAATTGATATTACATTCAAAGATTCCCAGCAAGTCGACAAGTTTTTATCGTAATTCTGTGCCAAAACGCCCGATTGAACATGCAACGAGTTCTTGATTTAGAGAAAGGAAATAAACTCAATTCTACATCGAAGTGTAGAACTTAGCTTGCAATTAACTCTAGAAATTTTAACTTCTCTATGTAACCTTCGTTTAGGATTTTTGATCTGCAAGGAATCTTTGTGTATTTGTGTCTCCAATAAGATTGAAAAAATCGCACAATCCTAAAAAAAATACTCTATGTTAGAATTGCACTTACAGGAACAATTAACAAAAGGACACTGGTTTAAATATTTTGTACTCTTTATGTTAGCTTCGATTTATCTGCTTTTGAAACATGGTGTAGTCAATTTTATAAGATCAAATTATTTACTGAAATTTTATTTTTTTACTTAGATCCTTTCTTTTCTCAGTGGAGACGTATTTGATTATCTAAGATATTTATTTCTAAGTTTAATTTGACACCCGTGTCTAAACGTCCTCGTAAAGACTAGAATATTCTAATATCTTTAATGTAATAAAAATTGTACATCCAGTTAATATGGCGGCGGAATGAAATTGTGCAGGTATACATTTATAATGTCCCAACACAACGCGAGTGGTTAAATATGCAAATTGTTCCACATTAGAATGTAATTGTACATAATAATGATTCTGTACTATTTGATCGCTAAATACCTTTCTTAGTATTATCGTACTCCTGGAACAATGTAACTTTAATTTAATGTTATTTAAACGAAAAACTTAATATAACATTCAGATTATAAACCCACAGATTTACAATTGAACTCCCTTTTGCGAATAATTTCTGAATAAAACTTGCAGAAATGGGCAATTATATTTCAAATACAAAATTATATCCAGTATTTTGTTCAAATAGAAGAAATCAATTGAAAAATTATTTTTTTTTTTTAACTAGACAAATAGAATTTTTAGATTGCCCATCTCTGGTCGTTAAGCATTTTTTTTCCTCCGTCAGGTATTTGAAAAAAAGAAGAGTCTTAAAAAGACTTACTTTGACCCACTCTTTATCGAATTTATTGCGAAGTGAAAATTAACAATGAACTTATGTAAAAGGAGGAGACTGCGTGCCAATATTGTAAAACAATGAATTCTACAGTTTTGTTTCTGTCACATTTCTGTAGTCTTCTCTCCGAAAAAAGAAAACATTTTATATTCTATACCGTTGTTGAAGCAAATAAAGCAGAGCCATTTACCATACACACTCAAAAACTCGTGAAGGATAGAATTATTTTTTACTAATTGATAATCTGCATCGTTAGCAAAAAAAAAAAAAAAAAACCCAATACATATTTTTTAATTTTCTTTTAAACTTAAGCTTGTTTTATATGAATTTCTAAGCCGTTAAAATTTTTCTAAGAACTAACGAAATTTAAGAGCCTGTAATCTGCATTTGTAATCAGTGATCAATATTAAGTGATTATTAATATGCTTTATCAAAATATTTGGAATATAGGAAATGAGACATTAAATTACGTTTGTATATTTAGTTGTAGTCAAAATTTTGAAAAAAAAATCAAGTCGGTAAAGTAGGGATCTGATTTCTTTTCAAAATTATGGCTCCAACTAAATATATAAACGTAATTTAATATCTCATTTCCTATATTTCAAAGTTTGAGAGCGATATATCATTACGTTTGAATATGATGAACGCCAAAAAAAAATTTTCACAACCAAGCGCAGAACATGCCCTTAAGGATTTTTTTTTTATTTTATTGGAATAAAAATATCAAAGAAAAAGTTCCCAAAACCGAACATTTTTATTTATTTAGAGCAGAAATTTACCCGGCGTTGTCCAGAATTTTATGAGATTTCGTAGAATTTAAAGGAATTTTGGGACTGCAAAATATTTTAAGTGATTTTAAGGAATTTCAAGGGATAAAAAGACTGAGGGATTTAAAAAAATGTTGAGGAATGCTAAGAGAGATTTTGATTGATTATAGGGATTCAAAGGGATTTTTAAGAGTTATATCTAAATTTGAACTGATTTTTATCGAATTTGAAGAAATTTGAAGATATTTCAAAATATTTTAATGTATTCCAAGGGAATTTGAAATATTTTAAACGATTTTAAGACATTTACAGAAGGTTTAAATCATTTTAAAGAATTTTCAGGGATTTCACTTGATTTCTTCCACATTAGAATCTACTCCTTGAAATTTCTGAAATTTTCTTGAATTCTTTAGAAATCCATTCAAATTCCTTACAATCACTTGAAATCTCTTAAAATCTGATGAAATTCTTTAAGGGGAGGGAGTAGAGTTAATTCAGCCAAAAAAAGGAATTTTTCGAGAATTTTTTTATAGTCAATACGGTTAATGCAAGTTTACTTAAGTGATTGGTACGTAATTAAGGAACATTTGAAGAATATTCCTTAAAATTTTTATTGAAAAGTATGCATGATTGAACCGTTGACAGCAAATCTTCGAAAACGCCTCGAAAAAAAGTTACTTTGCAGTGCACCGCATAACTCATCACTGGATCATTCAAAATCAATAAACCAAAAATATTTAATTAATTAATGAGTTTTTCTAGGTCGCAACGGTAATTTATTATTATTATTATTTTTTTTTTGATAACTCTTGGAAGTCAAAAAACCGATTTTTGCTTTACAAAAAATTAGATTTGTTATAATTATAAATATAAAATTATAAATATAATTAAATTATAAATTAAATTAAATTATAAATTAAATTATAAATTATAAATAAATTATAAATTAAATTTAAATAAATTTATTTATTTATTTATTATTTATTTATTAATTAATTTATTAATTTATTTATTAATAAATTTATTTTATTTATTTATTTAAATAAATTAAAAAAATTTTTTTTTAAAATATTATAAATTAAATTTAAATCAATTTTATAAATTTATTTTAAATAAATTTATTTATTTATTCATTTATTATTTATTTATTTTATTTATTTATTTAAATAAATTTAAAAAAAATTTTTTTAAAATAAATAAATTAAATTATAAATTAAATTTAAATAAATTTATTTATCAATTTATTATTTATTTATTAATTAATTAATTATTTTATTTATTAATAAATTTAGTTATTTTATTTATTTATTTAAATAAATTTAAAAAAATTTTTTTTAAAATAAATTATAAAATAAATTATAAATTATAATTATAAAAAATAAAAAACAAATTTTGACACAATATTTTTGTGACGTACATTCATTTTACGAAATAAAAAAAATTTCTGTTTTGATAGAATGACCCCCCCCCCCATTAAGATGTTTTGAAATGCAAATTAAATTCGTTAAAATATCTTGAAATTCAATAAAATCACTTAGTCTCTATAAAATTCCTTAAAGTCACTTGAAATATCTTTAAATCCGGAGCAACCTCAGGTTTTGTGTTAGTAAATAAAAAAAAAATAAAATAGTTTTGGGAAATTTTTTTGATATTCTTCATTCAATAAATATAAAAAAATAAAATAATTATAATAAATTTGAAATTGTCCGCCGAATCGCCACCCTATTTATTTAATCAAAATTACGATTCACACTTGACTGGGAAACCGGGAATTTAATTTAAAAAACCGGAAGTTTACTTATTTATTATTTATTATTATTTATTATATTAAATATTATAATAGGAATTGACCAGGAATTTTAAATCGTACTCCAAATCGATAAATACCCTGGATTCATTTGAGGAAACTAGATAAAAATCGGATGGCCAATCATTACAAATCAAATATTTAACTATTAAAATATTTTATTAGAGTTAAAAAAAATGCGATTATTGATAACTTAGAGTGTTATTGCAGGAAGTGTACAGTCCCTACAGTTGATAATACAACCTACAATAGATAATAATTAATTAAAAATACTAACTTATATTTAATAATTACAATAAATTTTTCATTCTCTTAATTTAATTCTAAATACGTCATAGTTTATACCAATTAGCATTTTTGATTAATTATCCTTATCTACTGTAGGTTGCATTATCCACTGTTGGGAAGTTCCCCTTCTTTCGGAATTGATCAATCTTAATAATAAATCAAAATATGTATACTAATTATATGTATGCATTAATGCGGAATGTAATATAAAATGAAATCAATAAAATTGGAATTATAATTAAAAATCCCGAACTGATAACAATACAAATATATTATTTTTAAACTAAATTTACTTTTCTTATAGATTTTTCCTATTTCTTTTTTAATAACTATTAAACCAACACGCGCGCTAAGCGCGCGATTATTTTGTATTCCCTTTTGACTAAATGCAAAAGAATTTTAGAAATTCTTAATGATTTTGTAGAATTTTAAGGGATTTTAAGGTATTTCGTGGAATTTTAAAGGAATTCATGCAATATTAAGAGATTTTTGAAAGAACTTTAAATGATTTTAATGGATTTTGAATGTCTTAAAATTTGGAGGAATTTTAAGATATTTCAACGAATTTTAAGTGATTTGAAAGGTTTTGTGTGAAATTTTAAGAGATTTCGAACAGTTTCTAGGGTTTTAAGGAATTTAAAAATTTTTCGTGCAATTTCGAGGATTTTCAGACATTTTAACATATTGTAAGAAATTTTGACGATTTTTAAATGATGTTAAGATGTTATCGTCAAATTTTTAGGGATTTCAAGAGGTTTTTCTGATTTTTAAAAGATTTTGTGGATTTTTAAGGATTTCATAAAATTTTAAAGGATTTTAAGGCAGTTTAAAAGATTTTTATGAGTTTTATAAAGAATTTGTGAAATTTTAAAGAATTTCATGGTATTTTATGAGATTTCTAATAATTTTAAGGAATTTCAAGATATTTTTCTGATTTTCAAAAAAATTTTGTAGAATTTTTAAAAATTTCGTGGAATTTTTTGAGGATTTCTAAGAATTTTTAGATATTTTCACAAATTTTAACGAATTTAAAGAAGTTTCTAAGAATATTTTAAGAGATTTTAATGAATTTTGAAGGATTTCGAAGTTTTTTGTAAAATTTTAAGAGACCAGCAAATCAACATGTGGGCTATTATTTTTTTTCCTTGTTACAATTTCAATTCACTCAAAAGTCAATCAGGTTTGCAACATCAATGTATGCGAGATTTTCGAAACATTTCGTGACACCACTTTTTTAAGACAGACAATTATTTATAAAGAATCACAACTTTTCCGACTTTGAAAGCTTTTATTTATTTATTTTCGTGCAAAATTGTACAATACGTAAAAAGAAAGATAAATACTAATCCTAACGGTTTTCAAAACCGGACAAACTTTAGACAAAATTGTCCAAGAGATTAAAAATAATTAATATTTTTAAAAAATTAAAACCTTCCTCGAGTTTGTATTTACTTTTTTTTTCATTTATTACATTTTAGTTATCAAACAGGTTTTAAACAAAAGACCTTTTATGAAGCAATGGAAAACTTTTCCTCCTTTATTACACGTTATTATTTGCGTTGTCACTAGCTTTTATGCGTGGCTAAAACTTCCACGAGAAGAGTTTATAACAAGAAGGTATATATTATGTATATCAAAATTTACGTTTTTATAAATAGGACAATAAAGTGACGAATATTCGTCTCATATTCTTCAATTTACATATTTTTAAATTTTTAAATGAAGAAAATGGATATATCAGTAATCGTGTTTGCGAGAACTGGTAGGAAAATTGAAATTAGAATTCTCAAAGCGACTTTAGCTGGAATTGCACTTAATTCAATACGAACGTGTATATTTAGACTGAAGTAAAATGTGTGAAGAAAAATAAAAAAAAACAATATTTGAGTTGCAGGCGCAACAGTAGAAGAGTTAGTGTTAGAGCAAGCGAGACTTCCAGTAGAATAAATTTCCCGTGGTCAGACGCAGTGGAAACGGTCGATGCCTCTAACCACACCAAATTTCTTTTACTACTTCGAATTGTCGCGTGCTACTTTACTGTTACCTCGTACATGAACAAAAATACTACTATGTACCCGTTTCTCGTAACTTCATTTTTCTTTATCTTTTTTTCATTTAGATATTTCTCACATCTTTATGCTTGTATCGGAATATTTTCAAACGTAAAACTAACGAGATTGGGTTGAAGTTTCAGACGTCTACACCCAGAAAAAAAGTTTGTTTGAATCAAATAAACGTATCTTTGATATAGGACCAAAGGAAAAATATCTTTGAATTAAATAAAATTTATTTAATTCAAAGAAATTTTTTTTTTAATTAAAAAGAATATTTCTTTGAATCAAATAAATTTTACTTAATTCAAAGATATTTTTTCTTTGGTCCTATATCAAAGATACGTTTATTTGATTCAAACAAACTTTTTTCTGGAGTCTAATGATTTTTTTTTACATTTATTGGAATAATTACAAAAAAAAAGTTTCCACTGTTCCGAAAACCCCAAATTTTTATTTATTTACTAGGAGAAATTTTCGAAAATTTAGAGGAATTTGCAAAAGATTTAAAATAATTTTAATGAATTTCAAGAGATTTTATAAGGTTTCAAAATTTATAAAAGGATTTCAAGAAGGTTACACTGAGAAAACTGTTTGGTTCGGACAACAAAACTTCTTGTTGCTATAGAAGCAACAAAAATTGTTTGACTGTGCCAACCAAATCTGGTTTCTTTCAACAAACCTTTTTTTGAACCAAGAAAATTCATTTAGACCAACAAAATCTCGGTTTTGGTTGAATTAAAAAAACTTTGGTTAGTTCAACAAAAATTCGGTTGGCACAACCAAAAATTTTTGTTGCTTCTATAGCAACAAAAAGTTTTGTTGTCCAAACCAAACAGTTTTCTCAGTGTATAGTAATTTTAAGGAATTTCAAGGGATGCTGAGAGATTTTGATTGATTTTAGGAATTTAAAGGGATTTTTAAAAGAGTTGAAAAGAGTTATCAATAGATTTTTTTTAGAGATTTCACAAAATTTCAAGACATTTTAACTGATTTTAACGAATTTTAAGGAATTTAAAGAGATTTCAAGATATTTCAAGAGATTTGAAGATATTTCAAGAAATTTTAATGAACTTTAAGGAATTTTTATATATTTTAAACAATTTTAAGACATTTACAGAAGATTTAAAAGCTTTTAAACAATTTCATGTAATGTTAAGGGATTTCAAGGAATTTCATTTGATTTACTCCACATTATAATGAATTTCTTAAAATTTCTTAAAATCACTTAAAATATTTTGAAATCTTGTGAAAATTTTTAAACTCTCTTGAATTCTTTTGAAATCAATTGAAACTCCTTAAAGTCACTTAAAATCTGATAAAATCCTTGAAGGTGTCTTGAAATCTTGTGAAATCTATAGAAATTTCTAAAAATCTCTTCAACAGTCTTTTGATAACTCTTGCAAACTTTGAAGAAAATCTCTTGAAATCTTGTGAAAACTCTTTAAAATCCTTAAACTGATTTGAATTCGTTTAAAAATCCTATGAAATTCCTCAAAATCACTTACATAAAATCTCTGTAAAATCCCTTGAATTTTCTTAAAAACCCGGGCAACACTGCATACACGGAGAAAACTGGATATTAAACCGTAATATCTAGCTATTTAACTATAGGACGACTATCTAGATATTTAGATATAATATCTTGATATTAATACTTAATATCCAGATATTAAAATATTGGATGTTAGAATATTTGGATTATATATTTTAATATCTGGATATTAAGTTTTAATATCAAGATATTATATCTAAATATCTAGATAGTCGTCCCATAGTTAAATAGCTAGATAAATTTCTACTGGTAAATAAATAAAAATAAAATTATTTTTGGAATTTTTGTGATATTCTTAATCCAAATAATACATTCTCTCTGATGAGAATGTAAAAATGCAAAAAAAAATAAAATAAAAATTTTCGTCAGACGATAGGTCTGAAACTTCAACCCAATACTAACGAGAAACTAATATCTGCCCTGTAAAACATTATACAATATTAATATTATGGTTCAATCAATTTTAATCTGATAAGAATTTTTTTCTAAACACAGACAGTGTTCATGGAATGAGCATAATAGCTTCAACACGTGCTTTCTCGTTTAGTAACAGAATGTGTATATTTATATCGTACACCTGTAATTATGTCTATATATCTATGTCAGAAACTATAAAAAAGGGGAAAATACTTTGGTGTGAACACGTGGCAGAGTGTGTAACTTGAACGTGTCATTTTTTCTATGTGGGCAGAGCAATGAAATACATAATATTCGATCGTAAAAGTCAGTGGATTCTAAACGCGAAATCTACGAATTTGTACACGGAATTTACGAGTACCTGCAGAATTTTTTAATTTAAGGAGAAACAGTTAGATAATTTATTTAATAAGCTACCTCTTTTAATTTCATTCAGGCATTTTGTGAAATATTTTTTTATAGATAGTTATAACAATTGTAGATTGAAAATATCGAATACTTTGTTGTCGAAAACCTAACTGATTTGAAAATTGCGCGAATTGTTTAAATATACCGAATTTGAAAACTATATTCAGATTTGTTAAAACGATTGCTATCAAAAAAGTTTCATTGGATTCTCAGGTATTTTAAGAGATTGAATGAGATTTCATGCGGAATTTAAGAGTTTTACGAATTTATTGAGATTTTAGATATTAAGTGATTTCACCGTATTTCGAGAATTTTTATGAAATTTGAATGGATTTGAAGTATTTTATGAGTTATTAAATAATTTTAAGGACTTTTAAGGGTTTTTAGCAAAATTGCATGAAATTATGAGTAATTTGAAGAGATTTTACGATATTGCATAGGATATTAAGTTATTTTAAAGACCTAAGGGATTTCAAGAGATTTACAAGATTTCATTGAATTTTCAGGAATTTCAAGGGATGTCATGGGATTTTAAGTAATTTTATGGAATTTAATGATATTTTGGGAGATTCTAAGTAATTTTAAGCAACTTTAAGATATTTTATGAGATATTAAGTAATTTTAAGAACATTTATTTCCAGAAATTTTAAAGGATTTGGTGACATTATATTGTATTTTCAAGAATTTTGAAGAATTTAACGAAATTTCATGGAATTTTGAGTAATTTTAAGTAATTTTAAGGAATTTCACCAGATTTTGAAGGATGTTAAAGGGATTTTAAGATATTGTATGGAAATTTTACGAGATTTCATGAGATTGTCAGGAATTTTAAGGAATTTCATGAAATTTTATAGGATTTTAAATATAACTTTAAGAGATTTGTCCATATTTTATGGAATTTTAAGTAATTCTAAGGGATTTTACGATATTTTATGGAATATTAAGTAATTTTAAGTAATTTTAAGAAATATCAGGTGAATTTACGAAATTTAAAGGAATTTCACCAAATTTTGAAGTATAATAAAGGCATTTTAAGGAATTTTATAAAACTCATGAAGATTCCTGAAATTAGATAAAGAATTACAAGATTTTATATTTCAAGAGTTAAAAATTCTAAATTATTTTTTCTACTAGCAAAAGGTGTGCAAAAACGAGAAACTAATCGCGCGCAGGGCGCGCGGATCATACACGCAGAAAAATGAAACTGTTAAAGTTACAGATTCAGATCTGTTGAACATTTCTGCTATTTTAACAGATAAAATCTGTCAATCTTACAACTCTATCTGTAAAATTTACAGAAATGCTTCTGTTAGTCATCTGCTAACATAGCAGAAAGAATCTGTTATATTTACAGATGAAAATCTGCTGATTTGGAGCGATGAAAATTTGTAAATTTAACAAAAGAAATCTGTAAATTTTACAGATTTAATCTGTTGAATTGAATATTTGTGTATGACTGTATTGTGGAAAAATGTGGGAGACACCATCTCGTGATTTAGGATCTGTAGAATTTAGAATGATTTAGAATCTGTAGAATTTACAGATTTTATCTATAGAATCTACAGATTTTTTCAGTAGAATTTACAGATTTTTCTGTACATTCAACAGATTTTATCTGTAAATTCAAAGGATTTGGCTAACAAAAATTTTCTGTAGAATCTACAGAAATAATCTGCTGTCCCTATTCCAGCGGATTAAATCTGTAAATTCTACAGATTTTTATGTAGATTCAACACATTTTTTTTCTGCGTGTAATTGCTAGTTATATTAAATATTACATATTTAACATTAAAAGAATGTTATTTTTAAATCATCGATGTTAAACATCGATGTTTTTTATTCGATGTTGCAACACTACTTCCTCAAAAATTCCAAACAAATCCACAAGACAGTCTTCCTCGCAAACAAAAAATCGAACATCCCCTATTCTCTATTATGAATGCAATCCAGCAACTCTCAACTCAAACAATAAATAGGATTTCCCTTTATTCTGCCTCCATGGCTTATCATAACTAAATCAAGGATCGGTGCCGACTCCTGAGTGAATCTCAGCTTCGGCGACGACGCCGACGAAAGTCAATTAACTCCCTCTCTCAGGTAACGAGATTCTCATCCCTCAGCGAAAGTAAGAGTCGGGCGCCGTGCTTGATTCCTCCCTCCACCCTCCCTTTCAACCCTCATCTCCTCAGTAGCAAAGTCTACTACTATACTAGGATTTCTCTCGCAGTTTTTCCTCCTAGAAGAAAAACGAGAGAAAAAAAGCTCATGACGTTCTCTCGCGTGTCAATCGATTTAGGTTCCTAACGCGCGTATGTCACGATGGGCGGTGGGACATAAACTTTTTAAAAGCGAGAGCGAGCCACCGAGTGAGCCAAGCACATCGTACGTTCAATTCGTACTCTATGTGCATATACCTACCCCCAACATAAACGAGCTCTCACTACCAATGGAAGATGATGTCACATCGCGCCAGGGAAGTGTCTACCTTTACGTAAGTTTCTTTCCTGTGTGCGTGTTAAATCAATGATACCGAGCCTGCGCCCTATTATGGCGGCGGCATGTAACCGGGATTCACTCCCTCTACTCTCCAAAAAAGAGGGGGTGAATTCACCCCCTTTCCACAGGGGGTGAATCTACCTCCGGCTTACTCGCCCCTCTCGCTCTCTTTCTCTTCCTCTGCCACCGCATGCCCAGCCCTCACCCCATGCACACCCACACCCTCCAGAAAAGCTCGATTCCTAAAACGCCCGTCGCTTGTAGACGTAGTAAGAGTAATGCGCGCGCGCGCTGAGGGTCGCGATCGAGATGGTTATATTTTCTTCTCGCGATTTCCTTGGGAAAACATCACGTCGAAAATAAGGAAGAGTGATTCGATTCCGACCCAAGGTTCCATATCGAAGTTTTATTCGCCTCCAGGGTGGAGAGTTCTGCATCGCCTCGAAGTCCTCCAGTTGACTTATCCACTCGGAAGCGCGAGACACTAGGGGTAGTTTTAGTTTCGGTGCTAAAAAAGTGAGAAATTTGTTCCTTATCGAAGGGAGAGACTCTGGGCTGACGGAAAGAGAGGCTAAAGGAAAGAGAGGCTAAAGGAAAGAGAGGCTAAAGGAAAGAGAGGCTAACGGAAAGAGAGGCTAACGGAAAGAGAGGCTAAAGGAAAGAGGGGCTAACGGAAAGAGAGGCTAACTGTAGGGTGAGAGCTAGAGAGTTCGGCCTAAGGGAGAGACACCGTCGTTCTAGGGAAGGGTTATATGTACAGCTCCTTGGACAGTTTTGTGGATTGGGTGAATTTTGTGAAAGTGATAAGAGTGCGACCTTGAGTCTCGGTGATGAGATAATTAATGGTCAAGTACCTGTACCTGCTTTAGCGTTCCAAGCGGCACTAATATCAAACATCGACAGATCATCGCGCAGGACCTCGCAACGATACACTATTTTTTTCTAGTCAAGAAATCGGCGCGAGGTGCTTTTGCATGCGCCGTAAATTTACCCTTCAACGAGGCGATAAAGCGTTTCGATATATACTATATATCAGAGCCAGACCCTGAGACATGTCGAGTTGCTGCGAATTTTTCCCGGCGATATAAATAACGTCTGTTGACTCTGATTTCGAGATGGCAATCACGTAACCCGCACCTAAGTATTCTGTTTTAAAACTACGGACGAGAACTCGAGTTACGATAGAAAAATAATTTACGGAAAAACAATATTTAAGTTTTTAGGTAAAAAAAAAATATATATAGAAAAATAATAATTGTGTGAGGTGAGTGTTGGTGATGTCGATGAGGGTAAGATAACGGGCTGAGATTGATGCGACCGGAAGACGTTAAAGAGGGGGTGGCGGAAGTTTCTGATAAGCTCGAGTGGTGAAAATTCGCCGGTGAAACAAGATGGGAAGACCAGTGAGGAAAGGATTGTGTTTTTTCCTTTTGTTGTTGATTGGGGTGGAAGTGAGCAAACAGCAGGAGGAAGACATCCCTCATAATGAGTGAGTAGAGTTGCTAAAGACATTTAGGATGTGGTTCCGTATTCCTAGAACCATTTGTACACTCTACTGTGTGCGATCGATTATTTTTATAGTTGAGTCGTTCTACTTTACTTTTATAGTCGATTGCATCCCCGATTATCAATTTCTTGCGCCTCATTCGCTCTTACATTTACAACTGGCTATAAATCCAGCAAACCGTAAAGGGTTGGAGAAGTTACTGGTAATTAGTCGAGTGCCCGCGACTTGGGGAGCCTGCTCGTGATTGCATGATTATGCTAATTACGCACAGTGTCGTTATCGTCAGTTTATCACCTCGGAAATTGGGGTGTCAAATATTTGATCTTGCTGATTTTTTCGAGATAAATTACTCGGAATTTGATTTTTTTATTCAGTTTTTAGAAGAAGATTCAAAATGAAATAAAATTTAATGAAATAATATTTAATATTAATGGGGGATACTTTTTATTTTTTATATAAACATTTGGAATTGAAAGAAATTAAAGGGATAATATGTTAAAGGTTACGGGTCTGCTGATCATAGGGCGTGAAGACCTGAAATAGGGTTGAAATATCCACTAGTTTCAATCATTTCAGCCCACAGCTTTCTTATGAAAGAATTTTTTTCTTATTTTGTGATTAATTGCGTAAACTCATTTTATTCTTTTTACTTAATACCTGGATGCTAAAATCCCAAAATTTGATAAAAATGATTTAAAGCATAACTATTTTTTCACTGTACAATAAATGAATCCTCTTTTTCAAGTAACGTTAACTTTCAACTTTAATCAGATATTTAGGGCAAAAAGTGAACTGAATTGAATCTAACACACGGCAAAAAAAACTTTTAATTTAGTTTCTATCGAGGTTTCTTCTAAATCAATTTGGAAACGCGGAAACAGTAACTTGATTAATGAAAATAAATCTTATTCTCAATATCAAGAAAAAAATGTTAATCATTGGAAAAAATCGTTTTATTAAATTAACAAAAAAATTTATTGAGTGTCTGTTTCTTATAAAATTAAGTTCAAATTCAATGCCAGAATTTGCATTGATCAAAATCAGTTCTGGGAATAAGCATTTGTCAAAATAAAATCTAATTGGGACATTCCGGTTTTCTGTATACTTTTTTGTAACAATGTTTGCGTAATATTGTAAAAAAAATATTTTACTTATTACCAATAATTAGTAAAAATGACTATACTACGAACTTATCAAGCAAAGTATATTTCCTAATTCCTATTGATATGAACTTTATGGATAATACAAATGATTTGAGCCTAAAAGAATAGTTTATTAAAGCGCATAAGTCAGAATTAACAAAGAATCAAGAGAAGTTAATTCAAAAGTTATTTAATATTATTAATAGTTTTGATGGCCGTGATACTTCAACTATTTTTACAGCAAAATGAGGGTAATCCAGATATAAAAACTGTTCTCGATCTTCAAATAGGGGCGTCAGATTTAGCACTGCTACATATACTTCCAAAAATCCTATTTCTTGTCTATACATAATTAAAATGAAAATGTTATCTTTTCGTTTACCAAAAACAGAATATTAAAATATAATTTAATTTTTTATACACTTTTTCGCTGTGTATTATTCATACTTTTATTTAAAAAGTTAAGGGTGTTGAAGAGCTCGACTAAAAAATTTTAAAAATCACAAAAAATTGTGAAATCTATAGAATGACACAAATCTTTTATCTCACGTTTTACATTTCATGGTAAAATTGCAAACACATACATTATTTGACATGTCCTTTCATCGAGATCGGTTTCTCGATGACAGAAATTTTATTGGGCTTATAATGTCTCTTTTCGGGAAAAAGAAAGAGTTTTTATAAAAGGGTAAATTTGATCAAGTTTTTGATGTTAGAGAACTCTCAAATTGAAGAAACGCTGAATTTATTGAAATTTCAGTGAAGACGGCACCCTATAACTATTAAATATCCAACTTTTGTCCTGCGAGATAGTTTAGTGGTGTTTGGTGATGTTTGGTGGCCAACTTTCGACGTTTGGTGGTCAAAATTCAAAAAGCTATGGAGTTTTCAAATTTGAGGTGCCAACTTCACGCTCGCACTCCACTATTTAAATATTTTTGAAAATTTCCTAGGGAGATAATTTGGTGGTCATTTGGTGGTGCACAGTGGGACAAAAAATGATTTCACGGACAAATTTTGTAAACAAGAAATTCCGTTTTTTTGTGAATACTGAAAATTAACGTACAATTGTATGAGAGGATAAAAATTTCTCAATAAAATTATTAATGACAATAATAATAGTAGATCGTTATCGAGGTTTCTTAAACAAAATTTAAAAGCTAGTTATTAACAGTTGTTTATGTTGAAAACCTCAAGCTTTTACCTTTAAAGTTTATAAATAGCCGATAAATGCATTTGTTAATTAATTTTGTTTAAACAATTGCCAATTGTTATCGGTTGATAGCAAAGAGTTATTGGCAAATAACCAGCGGCTAATATATCATAGAAACGCAATTTTTTTCTTAAAAACTGCTTAAGATGCTAAAAATTTGTTTATACAATTGTTGTTAACAACTAAAATTGTTGATTGTTATATAGACTCCTTAAAGGTTTAAAAATTAGTCATTTACACTTCATTACGTTGAAAAAACCATGTTTCTACCTTTATAAATAGCCAAAGAGTGCATTTGTTAATTAAATTTGTTTAAGAAATAATCAATTGTTTTTGAATGTCTAAATCTGATAAGTAAGTGACAGTTCTCTATAACTTTTGTCCGATTCAGTAGAAAAATCTTTATTTATTTCATTATAAATACCTGATATGGCCAATTGTTTATAAAATTTGTTTATAAAATAAAAAATTATTTATTGTCTTTCATGAATTTAGTTAAAAACGGTTTTTGTCTAAATTATTCATATTAAGTGTGAATCAATTGACGAATCACTGCCAATCCCCATGAATCCATTTTCACTTACTTATTTGTTTATAACAAATTCAATAAATTTTTTAACAATTGCTAAGCTATTGGATAACTTTCCTAAATAATTGCTTCATTTATTCTAGGTATTTGGGATTGAATCCAAGTACTTCTCGAAACCTGGTACTTTTCAAAAGAAAATTTTTTTTTTCATTTTTGTTATTAAGTAATAAAATTTTTTTTTCAAAATCTGGATCGACAGTTTTGTGCGGAATTTTGTTAGCTTTAATTAAAAAAAAAAAAATAAAGGTGGACTAACAAACGCCACCAAACGATTCGAAATTTTCGAATCGATTGGCGCAAAGAAAATTCGAAAAATTCAAATTTCGGGGTGTAGGTATTTATTTTCAAATTTTGACCACCAAACGTCAAAAGTGGACTACAAAATACCACCAAATGACCACCAAACTATCTCCCTAGGAAATTTTCAAAAATATTTAAATAGTGGAGTGTGAGCGTGAAGTTGGCACCCCAAATTTGAAAACCCCATAACTTTTTGAATTTTGTCCACCGAACGTCGAAAGTTGGCCACCAAACACCATCAAATGACCGCCAAACGATCTCATAGGCAAAAGTTGGATATATAATAGTTGGGGTGCTAATTTGACTGAAATTTCAATAAATTGAAAATTCGTATAAAATAAATAAAATATAAAACAAATTTCTATTAGTTTTTATGCTATGAAAAATGAAGTCTAAAAAACAATAAAAACAAAAAAAAAATTGGATAGATTCACACGCTTTTGACCGCAGTCGATTTTTGCCGATATGTAAATATCTCAAAAAGTATTCACTATTTTTATAAATTTTGTTTATTTAGATCTGAGCTCCATCAAATGTCGAATTTACTTTCTCATTTTTTTTTAATTTTAAGAATTCGAATTTTGAGCATTTACACGGTTTTTCCGTGACACCCTTCAAATTAAAAAAATAATCCTGATTAAATCAATAAATATCGTTGACGTCCGCCAAAAATGTATTCATGATTATAGAAGTACTTTTATAATCATGAATCGTTTTGGCGAGCATCTATAATTCTTTTCTTTCGTCGCCTGGGCATTCTAACCTCTCCTGTCAATAACTTAGAAAATCTTTCTAAGTGCAACTAAAAGAATCCTGCCGCGTAGGTCTCTCTACATCATCCGTGCTTCCCGATAGTAGCAAATTGTCACTCCCGCTCGCACAAGATCTCTACACCGTCCGCGCACGCTACAGGGACAAATTATTGCTCCCACTACGGAGACGCTACGAAGG
>CAJFCP010000080.1:1132291-1146572 GCA_904066005.1 Synergus itoensis
ATTTCAAAGGATGCATTTTGAAAGGAACGTAATTTCACTGTTAATAGAATTTTTTTTAGAGTGCAGGTTTAGCATATGTACTTTGACGATCGCTAGACACCCTGAAAATAATGTTCGATCAAAGCAAATTTATATTCAGAACTTTAAAAAAAATGATAAACATTGTTATGTCTTAATGACATATAAATTAAAAAACCAAGGTTAATTAATTAATTAATCACTTAAGGTTAATTATTAACTTGTTTTTAAGAAAATAAAGAACTTTGATATTTATTTAAAAAATAGTACTCCAGGGGTTTTCATCGATTCAAAGGAAAAAGCACGAACAATGAAAATTATTAGCATACATGAACCGAATGAAATTCCTTTGATTCGAGAAATTCCCCGCGTCTTTCTTGGTCTCAGGGTTTTTATATGCTGTTAAAATTTAATTTAAAATTTGTGAAATAATAATTTTATTTGAAATCACATTTCCAACAAAATAAGTAAAATAGCAAGGAAAAAAGAGTCCAAGAAAAGGAGGAAACTGCTCTAAAAAATATATACAGATTGTCCACTCGCTAATAAAGAATTAGCGGTCACTTTGATGTTTGATATAGTTTAAATTACAACCTATGCCTTCGTGTCAGTTCAAACCTTTTGTTTCTGACATGTTGAAGACAAGGAGGTATTTAAAACTGACTTACCATTTATTTGTCCCACGTTGTAATATGGCATGATGTCTTCAGGCCGGTCTCTAGAGATCGTTTTCCTAGCTTTCACTCAAAATCCAAAACACTTCGAAGATCCACTGTCCATTTCACCGATAAACACCTGGAAAAAAAATTGAAAGAATACTGTTGTAAAACAATCTAAGAAAAAAATAAATTACAGAAAAATGAAATCTTTAAAAAAATTCATAAAAGTAGAAAAATAATTTGATCCAATTGAGAGAAAAAATTATAATTAAGCGTACGAAATCTAATACCTTCTCTGATGAGAATGTAAAAATGATGTTACCAATATATCGAACACATTGTTGTCGAAAACCTGATTGGTTTAGAAACTGCGCGAATTGTGTGAATAGGCCGAATTGAAAACTATCTTCAGATTATTTTCGTTGTCAAAACAATTGCTGTCAAAAAAGTTTCATTGGATTTTTAGATATTTTAAGAGATTTCATGAGATTTCATGGAATTTTGAATAATGTTAAAGGATTTAAAGGAGTTTTACCAAATTTGTTGAGATTTTATGTAATTATAAAGCAATTTTAAGGGATTTGATTATATTTTGTGGAATTTTAAGTAATTTAAGAAACTTTTAAGACTTTTAGACATTTTACGAAACTTCATTGGATTTTAAGGTATTTTTTTTTTTTTTATTTTTTATTTTATTTTATTTTTTTTTTTATTTTATTTTACGATTGAAAAATTTTAAAAGATTTCACGAAATTGCATGAAATTTTAAATAATTTTCAGAGATTTAACGATATTTAATAGGATATTTAATTATTTTAACGACGAGATTTCATTGGATTTTCAGGGATTTCAAGGGATTTCATAAGATTTCATGGGATTTTAAGTAATTTTACGGGATTTGATGATATCTTGGGATTAAGTATTTTTAAGGACACTTATTTTCAGAAATTTTAAAGAATTTGGTGAGATTATATTGGATCTTCAAGAATTTTCAAGAATTTTCATGGAATTTTGAGTAATTTTAAGATATAATGAGACTTCATGGGATTTTGAATAATTTTAAGTAATTTTAAAAAATATTAATTGATTTTTCGTTTAAAGGAATTTCATAAGATTTCATAGGATTTTAAATAATTTTAAGGGTTATAAGGATAGGTTGTGGAATTTTAAGGAATTTTATGGAATATCAAAGATTAGCAAGGAATATCAAGTGAATTTACGAAATTTAAAGGAATTTCACCAATCTTTGAAGGATAATTAAGTCATTTTAAGAAATTTTATGAAACTTATGGAGATTCCTGAAATCAGATAAGAATTACAAGATTTTATATTTCAAGAATTAAAAATTCTCAATTATTTTTTGTACTAGCAAAAGGTGTGCAAAAACGAGAAATAATTAAAATAAATCATAATTGCTAGTCAGAATAAATATTATACTTCTCTGCATAAGGCTGAAATATTTGATTTGAGATATTTAAGTGCAAATTTACAAATGCTGCATCAATTTTGCTGAGTAATTGTGAGGCTGATGTGTGAAAATGGTATTTTTTTCCCCTGATGTTATATATTGCTGCCAAGACATTATGCAATCTGTTTTTAATAACGTTACAGAGGTTAATGGAGAGTGCTGAGCAGGCCGCAGTCTCAGCTCCAAGGGAAGGAAACGCCTCTCCCAAGTATTATGCATCTCATCGACTAAATCTATTCACCGAAGATGGGAAGGTGGCGTCCGGTGCTCGAGAAATGTCTCTCACGCCTAATCGTCACTTTGATCATTTGGAAGTCAATGTTAGTTTATCGGCCGTCCTTCTACCCCCAGCTATCAAGGACACAGGTGACGCAACATTTTTTTAAATTAAATTTCTGGTAAACTGGATTTTATTGCATATAGTGGTCCCCCCCATTATGTAATCGAATTCCGATTCTGGCACACTTTATTCAAAGTAATCTATTGGTATTATTAATAAAGAGATTGCAATATAAATTTTGTATTATCAATCATAATACAAATTTCAGCTGTGTAATAGAAATTTATATTCGGCGTTTTTTTAACGGCGTTGGAACCAAGTGTTAAGCTCAAAATTTTATTCTCCATTTTACTCATCGAAAATTAAACATAAATATTTTTTCGCTCTGTAGCACTAATCTTTTTTCAAATATAAGACTACGTACAGAGCGAAAAAATATTTAGTTTCGATACTTTTTGCATAAAACGAAGAATTCAAAATCTAACTTCAAAATTGGATGTTTTCATTTTACTTAAAAAATATTTGAATTAGATATTTTCTCGATCTTTACGCATAATTCTAGATAAAAATTGATTAATTCTACAGAGGGAAAAATTTGCAATTTTAATATTTGTTAAGTAAAATGAAGAAATCGAGCAGGCACGTACCCAGGGGGGGGCCCTGGCCCCCCTGAAATTTCAGAAAGTTCAGTTTTTTGTAAATTTGTACGTATGATATTCTGAAGAATAACAAGATATGCACAAAGAACCAACCAATACAACAATTTTGCTGTAACTTTTTACATTCTCATAAGAGAAGGTATTAGATTTGTTTTATGTTGAAAAAAAAAAATTTTCGTACAAATAGTTGAATTTTTTCAGTATAAATAGCCGATTTTTTTCGATATGAATATGGATGAATTTAATCCTCCTATCTTAAAAAAGTGGTGTAACGAAATGTTTCAAAAATCTCGCATATTTTGTTGTTGCAAATCTGAATGGCTTTTAATTGGTTTGCTGGTCTCTTAAAATTTTACAAAAAACTTCGAAATCCTTTAAAATTTGTTAAAATCTCTTAAAATTTTTAAAAACCTCTTGAAATTCGTTAAAATTTGCAAAAATATCTAAAAATTCTTAGAAATGCTCAAAAACTTCCATGAAACCATTAAAAATTCTACCAAATTTTTAAAAATCATAAAACTCTTGAATGCCCTTAAAATCACTTAAAAATCGTCAAAATATCCTAGAATACGTTAAAATCTCTTAAAATTTCACACAAAACCTTCCAAATCTTTTAAAATTCCTCCAAATTTTACAACATTTAAAATCCATTAAAATTCTGTTAAAAATCTCTTAAAATTGCATGAATTTCTTTAAAATTCTACAAAATATCTTGAATCCTTTAAAATTCTACAAAACCTTTTAGAAATTCTAAAATTCTTTTGAATTTATAGTAAAAATTCCTTGAAAATCGTCAAAATCCCTTAAAATTCTTAGAAACCTTTTGAAATTACTCTCTAAAAAAGTGGTGTCACAAAATGTCTCGAAAATCTGGCATAAATAGCCTTTTAAATCTCTTGAAATTCACAGAAAAGTCTTGAAATTTTATAACAGCAGTGAAAATCTCTTTATATCCTTTAAAATCCGTTAAAAGTATTGGAAATCTCATAAAATTCTATAAAATCCCTCGCAATTCTTAGAAACCTTTTAAAATATCTTAAAATTCCTCGAAGTTCCAGGACAACATTAAAAATTCCTTAAAACCCCTTAAAACTCCAACAAACCTTTTGAAATCTCTTAAAATTTCACGAAAATATAAATATCTAAAATTCGTTGAATTCTTAAAATTCTTAGAAACCTCTTAAAATTCCTCAAAATTTTAAAATATTTAGAATCCCTTAAAATCCCTTAGAATTTTTAAAAATCTCTTAAAATTGAATGAATTCCTTTAAAATTCCATGAAATCTTTTTAATATCTTACAATTCTTTGGAATTTCATAAAAATATATTGAAAATGGTCGAAATCCTTTAAAATTCCTAGAAATATTTCAAAAATCCTAAAATTCATTTAAAATTCTTAGAAACCTTTTGAAATTCGCTTCTCTAAAAATCTCTCGAAAATCTCGCATATATTATAGTTTCAAATCTGTTTGGCTTTGAAATAACTTCACGTTGTAGGCAGAAAAAGAAAATAATCAAAAATAATCGTGTTATGTTGGTTTTCTACCTAGTGTTACAAATTTTTGATAGATTTGTTGAAAGTCTAATGTGCAAATTATTATCAATCATGATAAAGAAATTTTTTCATAAAACAGAATTTCTTGGATCTCTAAGCCATTCATAGAGATTAAAAAAGTTGGAAAGTTTTTATTGAATTTTGATTAGTTCTTTCACACTCCACAAACTACTTAAATCTTAAAACATTCTGTGATAATGCTTATTTGCAGGTGTTCAGTGAATTAGTAAATACCTTTAAAGAATTTCGAGTTTTGATTTTTTTATCTTTTATAAAATTACTCATTTTTGAAAAAGAAAGGGAGAGGAGGGGGGGAGGAGCAGTTTTAATTTAATAATGTATAACGCTAATTATCATTTCGATGGCATTTTTTTCTAAAAGGTCATTTTCTGGAACTTTAAACCTTTTCTTGAAATTAAAAAAGTTTGGAGACTTTTATTGGATTTTGATCAGTCTTTGACACTGCAGAAACTATTTAAAAGTCATTATAGAAGTTTGTGAATTCTCCTGATAGTTATTTGAGACCTTTGGTGAATTATGAAGTAAAGATATCTAAAGAATTACATGAAATTAAAAAAAAATGTTGATATCTTAAGAATAATTTGTTAAATTTTTTTTTAAAAAAGTATTTTAAACTCTTTCACTTTTGAAAAGCAAGGCGCTTTTATTGTAGCTATAGAATTTCTTATGGTACTTCTACTTCAAGTTTGAATTTAAGAAAATAATGAGACATAAGTACTACAAATTTAAAAAATCCCAATTATTTCAGATCCTGAGGTAGCAGCAGCAATTCAATGGAGCGAGCATTTGGACCCCCTTTTCGTCAATAACTATGAAAGCGATCCAACTCTCTCTTGGCAATATTATGGAGCGACTGCAGGAATTTTAAGACGATTTCCTGGTAAGAATTTGAAAGATTCCCTTCAAAATCGCCTGAGAAAAGGATTTTCATAAATTTTGATTACTTTTCATGGATATTTAAATTGATTTACTAATTTTTTTTTAGCAATATCCTGGCCCCCAATAGATACAGTATCAGCACGAAGGAGTTCAGACACAGTTCGAGATGTCTACGATTTTCGTATTTCTGATTGGTTTATTGGTGGAGCAACAAGCCCTAAAGATCTTGTAATTTTGGTCGATGGATCCAGTTTGTCTTCGAGTAAAATTCGAGATTTAACGATCGCTACGACGAAAACGATTCTAGATTCTCTAGGACCTGCCGATTATGTCAACATCTTCAAATATGGAGAAAGTGCAGAGGAAATTATTCGATGTTTCAAAGACAGCCTTGTTCCCGCAACTCCGGAAAATATAAGAGAGCTGAAAGTGGCTCTTAATGCCCAAAAACCAGATTCACCAACTAATATAACTGCAGCTTTTAATTCAGCCTTTGAATTACTTAGTAGATACAATAAAACTGGCCAAGGATCTCAATGTAATCAGGCAATTATGTTAGTGACCTCGAATAATGAAGCACCTTCCATCGAACTAATCAAAAAGTATAATGAACCCCATAAGCCTGTGAGACTTTTCACTTATTTAATTGGCGGAGATAAGAGTCCTGATCTTTATAATTTGGCCTGCACCAATAAAGGTAAGATTGTTCATAAATTAAAATTAGTATTTGAACTCAGTTTATAAGAAAACGCTTCTCCTCGTTTTAAAGCCTTTCTTCTCTAAAAAAAAGTGGTGTAATGTGTTAAAAATCTCACATACATTGTTGTTGCAAACCTGATTGGATTTTGAGTAACTTGGTGTTGAAAGAAGAAAAACCAACTAATGGCGCAAAAAGATTTCAAGGAAACCTTCGAAATCCCCTAAAATTCGTTAAGATTTCTTAAAACTTCAAAAAAAACCTACAAATCTACAAAAACCATTAAAATCATGAATCTCTTAAAATTCAAGTTAAATTTCGCAAAAATCTCTAAAAGTTCCTAAAAACCTCTTGGTATTTCTTAACATTTAAAATCCCTTAAAATCATTAGAAATATTTTCAAAATTCATGAAATCCTTAAAAATTATACAAAAACTTTTACAAGTTAGAAAAATCTCTTGAAATCCATTCAAATTCATGAAAATCTTGTAAAATTCCTAGAAACTTCTTAAAATTTTTTAAAATTCTACGATAACATTTAAAATCCCTTTATATCCTTCAAAATGTTGCTTTACTTGTATTTCAAAATTTCACGAAAACCTTCGAAATCCCTTAAAATTCCTTAAAATTTCTTAAAATTCTAGGAAACCTCTTGAAACCTCTTAAAAATCCACAAAATCCTTCAAAATCATTAATCTCTCGAAATCTATATTAAAATTCGTGAAAATATTTAAATAGTCCTAGAAACCCCTTGAAAACATTTAAAATCTTTTAAAATCATTAGAAATCTCACAAAAATCCATGAAATCTTTTACAAATTAGAAAAATCTCTAAAAATTTTACAATCTTTGAAATCCTTTTAAATTTTATAAAATCTTTTGAGAATCATAAAAATTTTTTGAAATCCCTCAATACAATTTTCTAACAAACTTTAAAATCCTTTAAATTCTACAAAATATTTTAAATCATAAAAATCTCTTGAAATCCATTCAAATTCATGAAAATCTTTTAAAATTCCTAGAAAATTCTTGAAATTCTTTAAAATTCTAGGATAGCATTTAAAATCTCTTCATATTGTTTAAAATCCATTAAAATTATTAGAAATCTCATAAAATTCCATGAAATCCTTAAAAATTTTATAAAATGTTGTAAAAATAAAAAAAACTCCTGAAATCCCTTAAATTTATTATAAATGTCCCGAAAATTTCATAAACTCCTTCAAAATACCATATAATCTTTTAAAATTCATATCAAGAGCTTTTGAATTCTTTTTAAGTTCTTTGAAATGTCATGATAACATTTAAAGTTAAAATTCTTAGAAACCTTTTGAAATCGCTTAAAATGTGTTGAAATCTGATAAGGACATTTGGTAATTACCATAAAAGCAAATTTAGTTTCTTCAACTTTAAGCTTGCATTAATAAATATTTTTTGCTAAAACTAGGCCATTTACCTCCGTTTCTTACAGATGTAAGTTTTAGTAATAAATATGCCCTTAAAATTTCCAGAAACTTCTTGAAATTTTTTAAAATTCTACGAGATTATTTAAAATCTCTTTATATCCTTTAATATTCATTAAAATTATTAGAATCATAAAAATCTCTTGAGTTCTCTTAAAATTCCTAAAAATTTCACGAAAACATTTTTAAATATTTTAAATCTGTTAAAATTTCATGAATTCCTTTAAAATTCTATGAAATCTTTTAAAAATGACAAAAATATTTTAAATTTCGTGAAAACCACTTGACAAGCATCAAAATCCCTTTAAATTCCTATAAAGCTCTTTAAATTCCTCTATAAACAAGTGATGTAACGAAATGTCTCTAAAATATCGCATACATTATCTCAAATCCTCTCCCTAAATTTGAATAAGCGAAATTCCGCTGATTCAAATTAAGAGAGTGATTGGCTTTTGAATGACTTGAAGTTGTAAGAAGCAAAATAAATAATCGTGCGCATTAAGCACGTATTGGTTTGCTGGTTTATAAAAAAAATAAGTAATGAAACTTTGATTAAAAGTATTTTAAAATCGAATCTTATAGTATAAATTTAAACTAAATGCGATATATTTAAAAGATTTTTGAACATATTTTAAATTTTTAGGATTTTACGCAAGGATAACCAACAGAGAGGAAATTAATTCAAAAGTTTTTGAATATGTAAAAGTCCTCTCTCGACCCATGGTATTGTATCAACATGATCATCCTATCCACTGGACACCGGTTTACGTTGGAGGAAAAGTATGGGCACTTAAAAGTTTCTCTTCCTTCTTTCTGAAGTTTAAATTTATCAAATCCTACGATTTTGTCGAAATTTGAAACAATTATGTAATTTTTAATTAATTACTTACAGAGCAGCAGATTTGGCGCTGAATATCAGGGTCAGCTAATGGTATCCGTCACGGCTCCCATTCTCGATCGGAGAAATTATTCTGTAATTATACAAAATTTATATTGATTAAAAAATTGCAATTTTTAGGTCTCAAAATACTTAAATAATCGTTTTATTTAATTTTTACAGGAAAAAACGGCCAATTTGTTGGGAATTGTTGGAACGGATGTGCCAATAGAAGAAATACAAAAATTAATCCCACCTTATAAGGTGCGTTACCATTATTATATTCTCAAAATCCTTAAATCTAAGATCAGAATAATTCTTCTTACACCTGTACAATTTTTAAATAATATTTATTTATTTCTAAATCTTACAACTGATTAAATGTTATAACTTCGTTTTTCAGTTGGGAGTGAATGGTTATTCCTTCATTGTTGATAATAATGGACGTGTCCTCTATCATCCAGATTTGCGACCAATGGTAAGATAGAAAAGACTGAATATTAAATATGTATTAATTTCTTTTTATTGAAGAGTTGAAAAATATTTTCTATTTTCTAAATATTATAGCCAGGAAATGTTGACGTGAGTATTATTTGCATAAGATTATCTAGTTTTTATTAAATATACACAAAGCCAAATGACTAACTGTAATTTCTTTTGCCATTAGTATGAAGAGACTTTAAAGCCAAAATACATAGGTGTGGATTTGTCAGAAGTTGAGCTGACAGGAAATGATGATGGATCCTCTCATTATCTGAATGATACTCTCCTTTTGGATGTGAGTAAAAATTCATCTGATTTAAAAATTTTGGTTTCGAATATGAAAACAATATCTTTTATCAAAATAACATATATCTACTGAAATATGTGTGTTTAGAATTCATATTTCCAAATTTTATATCACAGCTCAGACAGGAAATGGTAGACCAAAAGGAAGGAGAGACAGCTTTTGATGTAAAAGTTCATTATGATGATATGGTAAATATAAATTATATTCAGTTATAAACTGTTCACTTAGTTACATTTTTAATGAATCAAAGTTTTTCTAATACGACTTGAAATTTTTATTTTTCAGAGAAGGGTCACAATTAGGCACAATAAATATTTTTACAAGCAAATTGAAGGCACGCCATTCTCTTTGGGGTTGGCATTACCGGAAGGCTATGGCATGTATGCTTTACATGCCGAAAGTGAAATGAAACACACAGGACTGAATTGTAAGTAAAATTCAAGTAAAAGATACTATTTTATCAGGGTGGCGATTCAGAGGACGATTTCAACTTCGGGAGAGATTTCACTGAATTAGTCATCATTCTAATTCTCCTGAAATCACTTCAAATTTCTTAAAGTCATTGAATTCCTCTGAAATTTCTATAGTTTATAGTTCCTTGAAAATGATTTTAAATTATTTTTAGTAATTTTTGGTGATCTTAACAGACCTAGAATGGTTTTAAAGGATTTTAAGAGATTTTAAGTGTTTTTAAATTATCTTAAGTGATTACAAAATATTTTAAGATATTTCAAGGATTTTAAGCTATTTTAAATGATTTTACAGATTTTTTTTCACTTTTTCTAAGTACTTTAGTTATTTTAAAGAATTTTAAGGAATTTCCCAAAATTCCAAGTAATTTCAAGGAATTGTAAGTAATTCTACAAAAATTTAAGGCATTTCAAAGAATTTCCAGAGATTTTTACGTTTTCTGTGGAATTTAAAAATAATTTGAAGTGAAAGTGATTCTAAAAAATTTTAAGGAATGTAAAAAAGTTTTAAGGGATTTTAAGTAATCTTTAGGTTATTTGTGAAACTTTAAAAGACTTGAAATAATATTAAGTAATTCTAAAGAATTCTTGAATTTTTAAAGAATATTTTAATGAATTTTAGGAGTTTCAAAGAATTTTACATTTTAAGGTTTTTAAGTTATGTTAAGCGAGAGTAAGATATTTTAAGTGATTTCAAGGATTTGAAGTTATTTTACATGTAAGTGATTTTTATTTGTGAAATTATAAAAGACTTGAAATAATTTTAAGGATTCATTTAGAGATTCTCAAATTTTTTAAAAATTTCTAAGTACTTTAAGTTATTTTAAGGAATTTTAAGGAGTTTCCCAAAATTCCAAGTGATTTCAAAGAATTGTAAGTAATTCTACAAAATTTTAAGGCATTTCAAAGAATTGCCAGGGATTTTAAGTGATTTTTACGTTTTTTGTGGAGTTTAAAAATAATTTGAAGTAATTTTTAAAAATTTATGGCTTTTGAAGGAATTTCAAAGTATTTTAAATTATTTGAAATGATTTTACAGATTTTCAAGGAATCTTAAGGGTATGAAGGAATTTTAAGGGATTTTAAATAATTTTAAGTGATTGTAAATAATTTTAAGAGTTCAAGTGTCTTCAGATATTTGAGAAGAATTCAATGACTCCCAGAGATTTCAAGTGACTTAAGGGCAGGGTTGCACGGTTACGCGTAACTCGAACTTTTTCAAGTAATTTACGTAATTTACGTATTATACGTAAAAAATGTAATTAATGTAAAAAATGGTGGACTTGAAAGGAGGGTGGGGGGAAAAGAGCATAACATAACCTCACTTATTCAAGAATTAAGTTATGTCTATTTTCTAAATATGTAAGCGCAGTCGCCATCTTGAAAACGTAAATTACATGTAAAAAACTAGGGACGTAAATAACGTACGTAATTTACATGTAAAAAACTACGTAAATTACCTAAGGTAAATTACGCGTGCAACCCTGCTTCAGGGTGTTGGATCCAAGTTCTAATTTAAAAATTCGATTTCTTCGTTTTACTCAACAAATATTAAATTTGGAATTTTTTTCCTCTGTAGAATTAATAAATTTTTAACTAGCATTATGCGTACAGAGCGAGAAAATATTTAATTCAAATATTTTTTAAGTAAAATGAAAATATTCAATTTTGAAGTTAGATTTTGAATTCTTCGTTTTATGCAAAAAATATCGAAATTAAATATTTTTTCACTCTGTATGCAGTCTTATATTTGAAAAAAGATTAGCGCTACAGAGCGAAAAAATATTTGTCTACAATTTTCGTTGAGTAAAATGGAGAATGCAATTTTGAGCTTAACACTTGGGGTCCAACGCCCTTAAGTGTCTTTAGACGAATTCAAGCGTCTTCAAGTGAATTCAGATATTTCTGGAGAATTCAATAGATTTCTACCCCCTCCCCCCCGATTCCCGAAGTTTTCCCGGTCCATAAAATTCCTGATCATTTCCCGGTCATCTGGTCAAATCGCTACCCTGTATATTCATACTCATAAAAATATATATTTATGACAACAATTTTAAATTGTTTTAAAATCGTTTCTTTTTCAGTAACAAACTTATTCAAAGGACATTGGAAAGTGCACCCAGATTGGATTTATTGCGAATATAATTCAGCCTCCGAGAAAAAATTTGCCACCCCAGAAGAGCGCGTCCTTCATTTCCTAGCTCGAGTTCGACAACCAGCTTGGAAATGGATGTCCTTGAGACAAAGGAGTCCAAGCTCGCACCATAAGCAAGCGAGCAAGCCGGACAAAGACTCGTATTATTGTAAGTTTTTATATAATTATATTTAATTACTTTGTCATTCTTTTATATTTCAATGAGCCAGGTAATTATTTTTGTTTGTTTTGCATATTTTCAGGTGATAAAACGCTTGTACAGTCTTTAGTCCTAGATGCTAAAGTAACTCAGGACTTTGAAAAGAAAAATGAAAAATCTATGCATAAAGAAGACAATTTAAGGTAAGTGATCGAAATGAAAAAAAAAATCGTGGCACGCCCGTAAGAAAAACGAAAACAGAACTAAGCACCAGTATTGCACAAAGCACATATTTGCTAGTTTTATTTTAGTCACATAGCACTTATTCAATTTTCGACACAGTGAATGTGGGTAAAAAATGCAAAGCACTGCTAGCTACCCTGTCTTATCACCTGATAATTTTTTATTTAATCTTAAAAACCTAATTATTAAATTATTCACAATTATTAAGAATTGAGGAACAATGATAATTAATTTTTACAAGTTAAGGCAGGACCTCCAAAGTTTTTCCCTCTATTTTTAGATCAATTACAGGGTGCACAGCGTAAAATGAGTTCAAAACAGGGAAAATAGGGTGATTTTTTTCACAAAAAAGGGGAAAGATTGAACAATAATTTTTATATGTAGAAAAGAAGAAAAAAATGTTTTTTAAGGAAATGTTATATTTTTATTAATCTCGTATAATTATAATTTTCTATTCAGTCAATTTTATAAATCTGATTTATACATATAGCAAAATTAAATTAAGATATTTCTGTTTTTCAAGATCATGAGCCAAAAAGTATTTTTATAAATCTATATTTCACATAGACTTATAAAATTCGTAGATTGCATCAAGAGAAACGTGTAGAAGTTAAATCTCTATTTTAAGATATTTATTCAGTAGAATCAGAATCAGTTATAGAATCCTGAAGAATCAATTTTTGGAGTAAACGGTCCCTCGCCCTTGCAAATTCCTTAATTTTTGTCACTTCTCAAAAGCTTTCAAAATATCTCGAAGTAAATACGAAATTTCTTAAAATTTGTTGAGTTATCTTTTGAAACTCTTTTTAAATCCACAAATACTCCAAAATTTCTTCGAAATCGAAATAATTAACACCATAGAATACCGCACCCGAAATGTGGTAAAAGAAAAAAGGTATCAAAACCAGAGAAAATAATTAAGTCGCCAGATATTTAGAAGTACTCTACTTAAAAATATATATATATTTGTTTGGAAAAAAAGGTGAGATACTAACTTGTTCATTCGGAGCAGCAGCTACAATCCTTTTGGGAAACGATCCTTCCAATAATTGACCGATCCATCCTAATGGCCAGTAGACTCGCCCCTTCCAAAACATCAGAAGACACTTAAAAACACTTCACTATAGAAAAAAAGGACTGCGCAACTGTCACTTTAATATTATTACGGATATTATTTCGAAAGATTTAGACTACGCGAGTCGAGAGCGACTGAGCTCGGTTTCCCCACTCCTCTCCCCCAGACGACCCGATTCCCGCCAATCAGCACATGAGCCCTAAGACTCCTAAGAAGAATCCGAGTAATGAACTCGGGTACGAATAAAAGCACATCACAACACTTCACAATACACTACCGGATTAATCGGGAGCGCGGCGCGCGCGGTTTTTGACTCTCACGATGTAGACTCCACGCGAGTCGAGAGTGACTGAGCTCCTCGATTTCCCCACTCCTCCCACCCGACTGCCGCCAATCAGCAGATGAGCCCCAAGAAGGAGCCCAGTAATAAACTCGAGTACGAATAAAAGCATTTCACAATAAACTACTGGATAAATCGCGAACGCGGCGCACGCAGTTTTTAAGTCTTTTAATGTGAACTCCACGCGAGTCGGGAGCGAACTGAGCTACTCAAACTTCCCACTCGCTCGTGACCCCCTGCGGTTTCTGTTTTCCCCCTCTCCGCCTGACCCCCACCCTCATCTTATGAGGCCCAATAGCATCGACATATAGAAATGGACCGATTATCCCTATAGGAGGAAGTGAAGTCGAGAGGCAAATAGTCTGGAGGTAAACCTGTCTCTTTCTAGATAATGCTGATTGGTCGAGATCTAACTAGATTATCTGATTCAAGATAGTTAAGATTAATCTCGACCAATCAGCTTTATCTAGAAAGAGACAGGTTTACCTCCAGACTAT
>CAJFCP010000080.1:1146972-1199186 GCA_904066005.1 Synergus itoensis
GCGGGCGCAACTGTTTCGGATTTGGTGACTATAGAGGGAGTCGAGTGTAGTGACGGAGCGGAATGCAGCCTGCGCGCGCAGCACGCGTTGGAGAAATTTTGCAATTGGCTGTAATTTGGCGCGAGATTCAAAATTGAATTGCGCGCCTAAAATATTAACCAATGAGAGAATTTCTCCAGCGATTAGTCAAAACAATGCGTGCGCAGGCGTTTGAAAGCACTGAACGGAATTTACGGAATAATGAATTGTCATGTGCAAAGCTTTCTAAAAGCAGGCACTAGATATTTCTGTTCCTCTAGTTTCCGTTGTGAACAAAACAATAATTAATATGCTTCGTGTCAACTTAGAAAATTGACTGAAAAGAACATTTTTAATTAAAAAAGAAGAAAAAGGAGAATTTCTAAAAAAAAAAAGGGAATTCCTCTAAAAAAGAGGAAGACTGATGTGCACCCTGCAATTATTGCTATTATTAGATCAATTATTGAGAGCCCAAGTAGGTGTTATTTATAAGTCATTAATTGATAATTATCAGAAAAGTCAATTGAAAAATCTGTGAGTAGGAGAGAAACTAATTGCAAATTACTAACATCTTTCAAAATTTATGAGAATAATTACCGAAGTTCAAGAAAACTGAATTTCAAAGTTTATTCTTTTAGAGAAAAGGATCTAATAAAAGATCTTATAAATATTTCCCTGCTTTTTGATACATCGCACTATATGCACAACGTCCCTTTTATTTACACTGTTATACTTTGGTGTATATTTTATATTATATGATTATTGTGTGTCTTCACCGCCAGCCCAATTGCCATACTGATGGCTGTTCTGCAAAGGTAATAATTATGCACAGCTATTCTGTTTAAAACTCACTCGCAAGTATTGCACGGTAATATGTTTAATAACGTTATCATTTATTATTCTCGTCGATACTAATTATATCATTAATCATGTAAACATCTGTAAAAATGAGACATATCTGTTCCAATGTTTCAGTCAATATTAATGTTCCATAAAACATTCCGAATCTTATTAGAATAAGAATCTTAAGTTCTATTCTCCATTTTACTCAACGAAAATTATAGATAAATATTTTTTCGCTCTGTAGCGCTAATCTTTTTTCAAATATAAGACTGCGTACAGAGCGAAAAAATATTTAATCTCGATACTTTTTGCATAAAACGAAGAATTCAAAATCTGGCTTCAAAATTCAATATTTTCATTTTACTTAGAGAATATTTGAATTAGATATTTTCTCACTCTGTGCGCATAATTCTAGTTAAAAATTGATTAATTATAGAGAGGGAAAAAATTCCAATTTTAATATTTGTTAAGTAAAATGAAGAAATCGAATTTTTAGATTAGAACTTGGCTTCAACACCCTTAATAAGAATCTTAAATAAAACAACAGTCCGATATGTCTCATAAAAAATTTAACCGATTATTTAACAAGAGAAAATTAAAATATTACAAAATGAAAATAACCATTTTTCCTATATTTAATTTGAAAGACAAAAATTAAAGAAAGAAATCACTTATTAAGTAGATGGGGATTATCAATATTTAATATTTGTCTTTATTTAGGTTTGAAATGGTGAGTATTGAGGACAATCAAATCCATTTTTATATCCCATTTACTAAATAAGAGAAATTCTTTTATCCAGCTCTTGTTAAAGGAAATTCAATAATCTCATTTAACCGAATTCTATTGTGAGATTAAAGCGTAATAATATTTTACTATAACCATTCTACGTAACAAATGTCATCCTAAAATAAATTTAAATGTTTATTATGAATATGTAGATAATTCGTGGTGTCAATTTTTTTTTATAGTTAGACATGAGTTAGAAAAAATGGTTTAAAAACTTGAAATCATTAATTAAGAGATAATTATATTAGAATCTCTTATTCTGTCAAAATAATTTATTTACCTATAAATAATTCTACGAAAATAAGATTGTATTCGACCAAACAGCGGAGAAGAGCTTTAATATGAAGACTGAAAAAATCGATAAATATGTGAATAATATACATAATCGAAACTCTTTCCACTTTAAATGAAAATATTTAACTATTTAAGAAGTTTTAAGTGGAAAAAGAAATATAATTTTAAAAACTATTTGTGTGAAAATATGGTAAAGATTCGAATTTAACTTTAGATATGTTTTCAGCCAAGGGAAGGGAAGGTTCGGTGTGGCTCGAAGTTTTATTGCAACTAGAAGTGGACTTTTCAGATGGCACGAACATCAGACAAATGGAGAACCAGTTGAAGAACCGTAACTATGCTTTAACTATTTTTAATTTATCCAAATATTCATAACCATGAAAAATTTTATAAATTAAGTAGAGTTCAAAGCTTCATTTCCAGGGTGGCGATTTGGAGGACGATTTCAAATTCCCAGTCATTTCTCGATTTTTCTCCGTCAAGTTTTTCAATTTTCAAAAGTAACATATTTATATTTACCGCAAGGCGCAAAGATTTATTTTAATTCATGACTTTCATTATAAATATCCTGAAATACAATAGAGCAAAATATTGCAAAATTTTTTTTCTATAGTGGAAAAAATAAAAATACTTTTCCTCATATAGTATTGGTTGAAATTACCAATGTCTAGTATTTTTTTTTAATTTATTGGATTAAGAATATAAAAAAAAACCCAGCATTATTTTATTTTCATTTAATTACTAACAGAAATTTACCCAACATTGCTCTGGATTTTATGATATTTCAATTTCATTTATTTTTAAGGAGTTTCAAGGGATTTCAAGGGATTTTAAGGAACTTTAAAGTATTTTGAAGAGTTTTTACAAGATTTTTAAGGGTTTTTTAGAAGAGCTTAAAAGAATTACGAAAAGGATATTCCAGAGATTTCTATAGATTTCACAAGATTTATATAGATTTTATAAATTTCAAAACATCTTGAAGAATTTCATCAAATTTTAAGTGACTTTAAGGAATTTCAATGGATTTCCAAAGAATTCCAGAGAATTTAAGAATTTTCCAGGAATTCATTTTAATGTAGAGGAAATCAAATGAAACCTCTTAAAATCCCTTAAAATAATTTAAAATTCTTTAAAATGTTTTAAACTGTCTGTAAATGTCTTAAAATCGTTTAAAATATTTAAAAATCCCTTGAAGTACATTAAAATCTCTTGAAATATCTTCCAATTCCTTCAAATTAGTTAAAAAATCAGTTCAAATTTACAACTCTTTTAAAAATCTCTTTAAATCCCTAAAATCAATCAAAATCCCTTAAAGTTTCTTTAAAAGTCCTTTAAATTCTACGAACTCTCATAAAACCCAGAACAACACCGGGTAAATTTCGGCCAGTAAATAAATAAAATTTTGGGTTTCGGAAACTTTTTTCTTGATATTTTTATTCCAATAAATGTAACAAAAAAGTCGTTAAACTAGACGTCTGAAACTTCAGCCCAATTGATATCTACAGATAATTATTAAAAGAATTATTATTAAAAGAATTCCCCGTCTTTCCTGGTTTCCCTGTCAAATCGCTACCCTGGTTTCCATTCCTTTTTTTACATGTGTATTTAAAAATCCTTAATAAACCTTTTTTAATCAGGAATTTTGCTGAGATAAACAGACGAGCTATGGATACGACTTGGTATAAAAGAGCTGTGGATCAACATGCAATTGAAGATGAAAGTTTCGTTTTTAGTGTACCATTCAATGCTGGTATGTAAAAAATACTAACAATTCAGTTTAGCAACTCATTAACCCAAAATGTACTACATATTTAGAAAGTAACTGAATTCGGTAAAACTGAAGCTTTTCATTATTAGAATGAATAAATTGTACGTTTGTAAGACTGCAAAAATTTCTTTCTGGTTTAGTGATTTCATTGTTATTATTTTCTACAGCTGAAAATCCTAGACCTCTAGTCACAGCGACGCATGCTATATTCCTTGAAAATAAAGGACGACAAAATAAAGCGCCGGCAGCAGTAGTGGGATTGCAGTATCATTATTCCTCTTTGGCGTCACATTTTGTTAATATCACGTCAACGGTAAGTTTGTCTCAATGTGAAATAAAACTCTAATACAGAGAAGAATATCTTTGAAAAGGTCTTTAAAAATCCCAAGCCATTGAAATTGAAAGAAAAGTTACAAAAATAGGCAAGAATGATGATCATTTGGATTTGATTTAAAATAATTAGTGTACTTATACTTTTTAGTGTACTGGAATGACCGGTTGTAAAAAGACTTGCGCATCTGAGGAATTAGACTGTTATATTTTGGATAACAATGGTTTTATCATAATCAGTGAAAAACACGAGCACACTGGAAAATTCTTTGGTGAAGTAGATGGTACCATTATGGACTCTCTCGTGCAGGATAAAATATTTAAGTAATTATTCTTGTCAAATTAATATTACGATAGTGGTTGAAAAATTGTTAGAACAATTATTTAATTATTGATATTTTTGGTTTTCAGGAAAGTAACAATAGTAGATTACCAAGGGGTTTGTTCACCACAGACATCACAGATATCTGCAGCACATAGAGGAATATCAGAATCGATTTTAAAGACGATAGCCACATTAGGAGGGATGTTTTGGTCTCTAATTTTGAACCTACAATTACAAGAACTTTGGCAACCGGTTTTGGCATATGCAGATTTTGAAGACGGTATATAAACTCAAATATTTCAATACTTCTGAGATGCCCATCTATGAGCCCATCTATATAGAATATTTAATAATACAAATTTGTATATTTTCTATTTAGTTTTTACAGATAATGAAGCCTATCCAGCGGATATGAAAGAAGAGCCCATTCTAGAAAACGAACGATTCACTGTATATCCAGCAGTTGCACCACTTCCAGCATCATCTGCTGCAATGCACAGTACTTCCACACAATATCATAAATTGCGTGCGTGTGAAAAAAGGACGGATCTCTACATTTTGCAACCTGACAAACTCAGCACAGGTGGACAGAGTAATCCATTGAAAGGAAAGTTAACAAATTGTCACCAGTCAGGATGCGAAAGGTAAATTATTTTGCAAAAAAAGTCGCATTTTCAAACTTTTGTCCCTAAAAATCTACATTCTTTTCACAGACCTTTCAGTGTCCAGAAAATTCAACACACGAATTTAATCCTTTTGGTGGTAGACACACTCTGTCCTTGCCTAAGTAAAAAGCTCACTATTAAGCCTATTGAAGTCTTAATAGAACCAGGAGCATGCAGTGCTCGTAGAGAACGCTTGTACCGTCGCAGATCAGCAAAATGCATCAACTACCACCCCGAAGAAATGGAAATCAAATTCTGCGGAGGGACTAATCGATTAAGTATCTCATTGAGCCTAATTGTCGTAACGATACTAATCCACTTCACGTGACTCCATGTACATCGAAATAAGAAATTCTGAATGTTTCTTTGCAATGCGAGCTCCATACAACTCGCCTATATTTTAATACCAGTAACACACAATTTTTGCAAATACTTAGTGTTTTGTCAAAATTTATGTTACAGGATTCCGTTCACTTTAATGTAATTAATAAGAAAACGGAATTCACATAATAGGCAGGTGAGAAACGCCTTCGCCTCCAGTGAACGCACAAAACATAAATACTCGAGAATAATTAGGCCTTGATGTGATTGGATGCGTAGTTCCTCTTAGCAAGTTACAATGGAGTCTCAATTAAATTTCTTAATTTGTTGGAGACGTCCGGGCGTATGTTCTCATTTTTTGATCCAAGGTTCTGGAAAATAAGAAGCTGGAATTCCAATCCAAATGATGAAATCCATTCATTGAAG
This sequence comes from Synergus itoensis, assembly GCA_904066005.1. NCBI lineage: Eukaryota > Metazoa > Arthropoda > Insecta > Hymenoptera > Cynipidae > Synergus > Synergus itoensis. The sequence continues at coordinate 1,152,750 of CAJFCP010000080.1, forward strand.
CAAGTTGATATCTGAAAAACAGAAACAATTAGAATGCGAATTTTTTATTGTATTCAGAAATTAAGAATCATCTCTAGGTACTAAGCAAACTTCTATCTAATCAAAAAGAATACTTCCAGCTTCAACGTTTTCTCCCGAGACGATCGCGACACTTTAATTGAAAATAATAGAGCGTTTGTCATCTCTTTCCCTTGAGCAGGAATTTTCTCTAATTATATTTATCTGAAGTGTTGCTGTCGACTGTACAAAAAAAGGTTCTTCTGATATGTCAGAATTCTTCTAATATATCGGAACTCCTCTGATGTATAAAAATGATCTGCCAAGTGACTTGACAAGTAGGGGAGAAAAAGATGTTCGCCATTTGAAGAGAGAACAGAAGTTACTTTGCAAAAAGATGCAAATGTTAATTAAACCAGGCGCTGGCAGCCAATAGATTGAGAAACATAAATATTTAAATTGCTTTCATCTTCATCGTCGTCACCTGTCCCGCTGAAAGTTCATAGTAGACTCAGATCTGGAAAATAAAACACGATTTAGTGACAATTATCTAAAAATTAGGCCGTCGTGATTTCGATCGGTGTTTCGTTTTCCAAGAGTTGCTTATGTATTAAGCTGGCAAAGATTATTCATTTCGGATCGATGCAATCAATTCTCGATAGTTACGTACAAATCTACTAGAATTTTAAACATCTGGGTTTTTCGATTAGATCGTAACCCATTTTATTATAATCTAGCATCTCATTTCTTCATTCGTGACAGAAAAAATAATTAACAAAAAAGAAAACATAACGAAAGCACAAACTGATAATATCGTAGCCTTTGTAAATCTCAAGAATATTTCTTTTCGTACAGATGTAAAGATACTTATTACGATTGCATGTATTTTTGTGCGATGGAAAATTGAAAATCTTTTGTTCTTTGGTGCATCAGCGAATCAATTGTATGTTTGTGAACTGACAGCTATATTGCATTGAATAACACAGGTGCCTTCGAGTATGATTTTGCCTATTGTTTGGCGTAAGACTAAAGAAACTAAAAATGAATTAAACTTATTCAAAAAAAGTCCACTATGTACGCTTAACTGAGGATACTTAAAAAGTTCCTTCTTTGATGACAATGAGACAACAATAAGATCGTATATCGTGGACAAATTCTTCTTTTCCATCAGACAGTCACGCACTGTTCATTACGAATGATCGTTCCGATTTTGAGAAAACAATACTATAATCGTCGATTGGAATCGACTGACGATGTTGAGACGCAAATTTTTTAAATTTGTTCTCAGCAAATTCCAAACTCAGAAGGAGAGAAAGAAATAATTTTCTCGAGGATTATTTTGATCGAATTTATTCAAATCGGGCAGCAGACTGTTTTTTAATAGAAAAAGCACATTTCTCAACTAGTTCAAAATCTTAAGTACTTATAATCGAACGTCTGAACTTTTGATCACCAAGTTTCCTTTAGAAAAAAAAACATATCTCCGTAACTTGAGATTCAACTACTCGCCTGATTTGAAATGAATTTGGTCTTTAGAAAATTTTTACCTCAAGAATATTGAGATAGTTAGTAGTAATTAATATAGACAGTAGTAAAATAGTCTTATGACAATAATTTTTCAGTATATTTAAATTGAAGAGTTTGAAAATTAAATTTATGAGAATTAATTTTATAAAAAATTGAATTTATAGAAATCGTTACTTATAAAAATTAAATTTACTAGCCTAATTTGATCTTAAACTTTCTTTTCCTCCTTCTAATGAAATTCAGGCCCAGGTGCTTTAAAGAGGCGACTGGGAAAAGGAGTAATGTTTTGAAATCGTGTACAATAATGAAGCGTTTTGATTTTATAGAGTAAAGCTCAAGGCGAGCCTAAATTTGTAACAATAAAGAGTCCAGGAGTAGTTGCTCACTTGCGAGGTTTCAGGAGAGCCTAAATCAGTATTGATATTGAAAGAGAGGGTTGAAGGCTTAGAGAAAAATAATGCGTGGGAAAAAGGGCCGAAGGTTTCGAGCTTTTAAAATTTCTTCCCGTCGTTAGGTGCCCAAAAAAAAAACTTAAAAAAAATCAAATAAAAACTACATAATATTGAAAATCAGAATCGATCTTTTCCTCGTTTTTTGAGCAATCGATCGATGGGGGTGTGAGAGTGTATTATAATGTCAGGCCCTTGAACAAGGAAGACGGTGCGATGCTAAACCGCAAGAATCTTTAGATATCTATTATCTTATGAAGAATGCATAAGAAATTCTATTATTGTATAATATACCATTAGATGCATATTATTGTTGAAAATGAGAAAAATTACGAACCTTACAGACAATACACATATTAGAATTTGTACAAAGGCTCCAAGTCTTAGTACCTAGAATATTATAGTATTAACGTTACTGTTGTTATCATTACCACATTTATTATCGAGTTTCATAATTACGATTTATATATCTTTTACTATCTCCCCTTATCAGCATCAAGGTGTTAAACATCGCCGTCGACATTCTCATCGTCCTTGACATATCGAGTCATTGAGATCGATATTATGATCATCGATGCTTAGATATTTACCGATGGTTTTAACCGTATGAATTAAAGAAAAGAGACAGATTACCATATCACGAATCTAATTATCGTCAATGACAAAAAATATGAAGGTGGCTTCCAGTGCTTCAGAAACTTCGAAGCTATACAGGATTGGAGAGTCTCGATTGACTTTAATAATAAAATTGTTATCAAATAACACTCCCGTCGATGACTCCTCTAATAAAAATACATACTCCTGTACTTTTATTCTACCTACACGATAGAGGTGATGCGAATCAAAGTATACTGGGTGGAAATAAAATTTCACGACTCTTTAATTCACACCTGACTATATTTTCCCAGATGTATGTTAAAGAATCGTGAAATTCGCCGCCTTACTACAATAGGGGACCGAATGAAACGGTTGATAATAAATCCGAAAATTTAAGGAAACAAATAAAAAAAAAAAAAAACTATGAGCTGAATGTCGAATAAAATCCTTTTAAAGTGTCCCTGGATACTACTAAGTCTTCCATTATTCGTACGTTAATGTTTAAACTGATGAGTATATTGAGGCGAATTAAAATGTAACATAAATTTATCGAATTCATTATTAATAACTATTGAAATACACCCAAGTGATGTAATAAAAGGTATAGCGAGATATAATGAAATTTAAGCGCTAAACGATGTTTTGTATCTTTTGCACTTATGTATTTATGCGATCATTCATATCTGATTGTAACAATCGACGAAGGTCTCGATGTCTGAGTAGTTTAACTCTTAAACTCAAGAATTACGGCTACAAGAAGACTTTGCAGGTTTTTCTATTTCACGCCTTTATTTCAAGCAGAGTCCAAAATATATAAGGTACGAAAGCCTATTTTTATATCGAGACACCCGACACGTGTTTTTCTGGCTTTTTCTCACTGTGTTTCTAACAAGAGTTAAATCTACTCTGGCAACCTGGCCCTTAATTTCGCTGTGCTCGCAATAAAAAAAAATCAAAAGTTTCAGCGAAACTGCGGGCATTCATTTACACACACTTCAGAATCATTTTCCGGCCAAGCGTATATTCTCTGCATATCAAAGGTTTATGTCAGACTGCAATCGGCGACAAGATTTTTTGTATTCGATTTTCATTTACCGATAATTCCTTGAGGAAACATATCATTTGAGAGTTTAGCGATCGGCTTTTGATCATTTGTGCTGATGATATAAATCCTTTTTACAGTTGAACATATCGTTTGACCCTTTGCGTATTTAAGAGTGTATTCTTTCATTCACGAATTCAATGTGACGCAAAAGACTGCAACATATAATAAAATATTAGAGCTAGATTTCTGATTTTGTAAATATGATACTATAATTACTACAAAGATTTAAAGAGAAACGATTATGGCGTGAGAATAATGAGAATCCTCGCTACTATAATCAAACCAAGCGAAAGATTGTGTTTCACATTGAATTACAATTAAATTACTGTAATTTACTCAATCATAATGCTTTAATAGCTTTAACAGCTCTCAAGAAGGATCGTGAATTCCTAAATATACACTTAACAAATGTAAAAATATTGAGATCTATTGTATAGCAATAAAATAATAACGTATTACGACAAGTGTGACTTGAATTATACATGTGTAAAATTCTGTGCGTGACAAGTTGAAATTACTACATGGTATATCACAACTATTATCTCAAACTCTTAATAAGCTTGCTATGATCCATTTACTTCTTACCGACCATGAGTCTCATTCGTACACCAAGACAAATGTTTAGTTGAATCAAATAAAAATTATTTAATTACGAAGTTTGATGAATTTTTACTTCAACTCGAGATAAATAGAAGAATTTATTGCAACGATGCGTACAAAATTTCTTAAAAAATTTTTACAAAACCTTAGTTTATATCACTCTCATTTTATCTAGATATAAAATAACATTCCTGATGCATAAAATCATAATCATTCATAAAATATTCTTTTAGAAAACTCCCATTCGAAGATCATGATATATTCTTAGTATAAAATAGACTTACTTTTAAAAAAATTGTAGGAAAAGAAACTTTCAGACTTGTTTTAATCTTATTGGCAATCCGCGGACGACTGTCGCTGCTGCTGTCATGTATTGCGAGCAAACATCCTTTGATTTAGCTATTGCCCTCAGCATTTCGAATTCCATTGGTGGGGACTCTTCAGAATTTTCATTAAAAACTGAAATAATCGAAATATTAATAACATAAATAGTAAAATCGTCACATTATCTTATAAAAAAACCTGGAAAATAAAATGAATACTAACTTGGGAATCCGTTGTTCCAATCAACATTGCTTACATTTCGCAATGATCCTTTATTTTTAGAGGGAATCCAATTACTCATAAAGGTCACTGTTAATTTGTCACAGTCAAGATCAGTAACCTCCCACAGCATTCCCAAATTACATGGGCTACAAAGGAAGCATTAATTATAAATAAAATTCCAACTCTAACCATTTTAAATTAATAACAACAAGAACTTTCATTATTACCTGCAGGCTGTTAGATACTGATTAGAAACTCCAAAAGGAGGTTGACGACCTCCAACAGGTGTGAGTTTCAAACTAGAGCATCCGAACAATAATACAGCTGCTTTTACGCGAAGCTTTTCGATGTTTTCGAGCGCCAAATATTGAATTCCACTACCATGGCCAGCATATCTGAAAAAATGATAAAAATATCCTAGTATCTAATGGTCATGAAATAAATTTTACACTTCTACCTAAGTTATTTTAAATTAAAATTCTTACACAAGGATATTGTGATCAACTAATGCACTTTCGAATCGCTTTTCATCTGGTTCCCTGCCATACAATCCTTTCCAATCAGGGAGCCAGTAATCCATGAAAATCTTCAGCCTCCTTTCCATGTTCAGCAGATTACATGAAGGGTTTACGATAAAGGAACCAACGTCTTTTGACAGTTCAATTACTTTACAGCCATTCACTATTGAATCTCGGTGCTCCATAAACAAAGCATAGGCAATATGAATAGAAGGAAATCGAGAAACTGGATGATGCTTCAGAATCTGCATTGCCTCAAATGGTATGTGATCCATGTTCTATAAATAAATTCAAAAGACTTCTTAGAAAGGCAAGAAGATTTTTATTTTAATGAAGAAGAATACTAAATGAAATCCTAGAAAACATACTTCATCCAAAATTAGTATCAGATTTTTCCTTTTGGAGAATTTTAACTCCTCGATTGCATTCATCATACCCTGAATCGACAACACAATGTTTTTGGCAAGTTTCTTTTGATTTGGTAAAATATACATCACTGCTCTTGCAAATTCTTCCTTTGATAGGTAACAAGAACCCTCGGAAACTTTCTTTAATAACCACCGTGAACTGCTTGAAATTTCTTTGCTAAAATATGTAAGATTCAATCACATGCTAAGTAAATTTAAACACAAACATAGTCAAGTCGAAAATAGAATTTTCTATCATATAAATAAACTTACGAGTGTCTAGAGTCGTCTACTAGTTTATCTATCGTTTTATGTACACTTTTTGCAAGTTCTAGGTCCTCCAGAGTATCCGCCATGAAAAGAACCCTCCATTCTCTCAACCACGTGTTTTCTAATTCGGTTACCGCCGCCTGTAATATTATATTATAATATCATTCATATCAATCAATATTGATGAAATTATCTAATTGTAAAGTAATTAAATTTGATAATGTCCTACCATCATCTGTTTATCTTGTCGACCGCGCATTTCCCAATAGCCTTTTCGATTAGAATAGTTATTTAAGAGCTCTGATTTGTTCCTATTCAATAAAGACTCTATTTCTTTACGCAAATCATAGCAACCGTTTGTACTAGGTTGCGGTAAAGTTAGACAAAAAGGTTCTATGGCATTGGGTCCAGTGGGAAAAATACTGATGTGTATCGGATGTGTTGTTTGCAGAGTGTAGAGAGAATTTCCTGCGTACTCGTTGTACTTCGAATCAATAAAATTCTGGTATTGAGATGTAACCTGAATTACGTACCATTCTGTGTAAAATAAATGATACCTTGTTAAATGATACTATTAAAAAAAGAAACAAAGTTCAATTAAAGCCCCAATCTTTAACATTATATATAGAATCTAAATTAATTACCAGAAGGAAGTTCTGCAAGTTTTCTCTTCAGGGACCTAGAATTCCAGACATTTGTTTTGTTATACTTAACATGATAAGGATCTAATCCATAAACCATTGACCTTCCAAGGTGCTCAATGCGAACTTTTGTTTTTGTAAACCTATGAAGCACTAGCTGCCGAAGACTATTAGCGTGTGATTCCATTAAATGACACGTGGCGTCAAATGTTTTATTTGCCTAATTAAAAAAAAAAAATACTTAAATAATAATAACATAAATAGATTAAATACTCGTTAAAAATTCAAAGCAGATCAAATGTAATCTAGAGTAACAGAATATACGTGATTTTTTCAGAGTTTCTCTGAACTATTACAACTTATTTATGTACTTAAAAGTGTAATTATTAATGTTCATAATTATAATTAAATCTAAACTCGAAACTTGTCATAACTACGATCAATATACAGATATAGTAGTTGAACAATAATTTTATAATCAAACTGTTATCAAATTGCAAAAATTCTATATTATTGTATATACACAAATATGTTTAGGTAATATTATTTTTAAAGTATGATCCTCTTTCAAATCTATTGTTATTGTAAAGCAAAATTTGAAGTGCCTTGAAAGTATACAAGCACTAGTTTCATAAAAACGATTTAAAATAGTAATAACAATGCAGAAAATATAGGTTATAAACAATAATTACCGTCAAGGAACACAAAGCCAGCATTTTGTTTATACTTGCATATTCAACAACACTAAAGTTTACTTTCTGATCAAGCATGAATTTCTTCATATCGGTTTCTAATTTTTCCTTGGAATCATTTTCATATATATTCAATAAAGTTGGCTGATGTTCATCCTGATTATTTGCTCGAGGCTCACTTCTACAACTGTTGAGGATTTGTCGACATGTTCCGTCTATGGAACACATGATTTACGACCCGATTATTTTCACACTTTTTTTCAATGTTTTTGGTCAGAAACATTGAAATTATTGAGCTTTTAATCGCACAAAAATACACTATGTGCACTGTTTAGCAGACATGTTTTTAAAAGTTTTCCAACCGTTAGGGTTGTAAGATTTCATGAAACTTTGATCCAATGAGAAGTTTCATGAAACTTTCAATGATTCAAAGATGGCGGCGGGAAAATTCAAACAATGCCCACTGTGCCTTCTTTGCAGAATTTTTAAGTATTTAGAGTAACGATTCAACACTTTTCTTCAACACATTAACAAATATCATAGTTTTACCTGATTTTACTGAAGAAATACTAAATAATATAACAAAACAAGTTTAAATTTGCGGCAAATCGCTGCGTCGTCGCAAAACGAAAACCCAGGGTAAACGTGTGAACAGAGTGGTTTCTCCATTGGAAAAATGGTTTGCGCCTCCTGCAGGGAAATTTAGGAACTAGCTCCAAGCGGTAAAATTGAAAAGATATCTTCTTTATCCACATTTATAAATAATTCAACTATTCTAAGAATTTATTTAACAAATTGATATATTAAGACTTTTGTGATATATAACACTCTCAACTTAATCACTAAATATATTAATTGAAAGGAATTTTTTATTACAAAATTGTGAAAAATAACATAATTTTTAAAAATATACTAAAAGCGTAATTTTCAAACTTTGCAATTTACATTAATTCTATTGCAATGTCCTTCAAACTTGACACGCAAAGATAATTAAAGTTCTTCGAAATTTACAATTGCATTTTATTTTTAATATAAGTAAATTTCTGTAACAGTAGTAAGGGTGAAATCAATATATTACAAGATACACCATTTCAGCACTTGTATTTAAAAAGAAGTCAATTTTACATAAATTACTAATAATACATAGCTTACAATAGAAAGTAAATATTTGAAGAACTGTTCACATCAGACAATATATGTATAATAATAAAAATATGTAAACTCAATATTCTCGATTATTAAAATATTGTGTAATTGTTCACTTCCAGTTTGATTGTAAAAAGACTTCCATTCTTAAAAGTTAAAAAAAAACTGTTTTTAAACTTAAGAATAATAATTGAAAAATATTATTTATTTAAAAAATAATAAGAATAATTAAACAACCAATGAAACATAAATATATAAGACTTTCTAACCAGTATCGATATTTAATTATTAAAATGAGCATCGCTAATTAAATACGAATGAATAAATTTAAAGATTTATTGACTTTCGATTTTTAAATTTAAACACCAATCCTTTGTATTTTGTGAGGTAAAGATTCACTTAGCATAGAAACAATAACAATTCCTTTCGTTTCATCTTTTGTACTACGCGACTTTGCAATCAGGCGTTTAGGAATTAAAAAAGACAGATCAATTGAAATTCTGAAATTAATAATTAAGATTAATTAAATAAATGCTTAATTAATTAATTAATTAATTAATATTAAAGATATTAATTTCAATGAACACTTGATTTAAAAAGGAATAAAAATTTGTCTCAACATTAATAATTGGTGTTTAAGTTAAGATTTTAATTATTCAAAAGGTCTTTATAAAACATATCGATTTGTACCTCTAAGTGGCACAGTAGTTACGCGTGTGGTTTCAGCCAGCCCGTATTTACCATGGCACATAAAAAGGGCTTTAATCTTCAAATATGTCAACAGCAACATAATATTAGTCCTTGATAAATTTTTCCAACAGAATTTTAATTTTTTAATTTTAATTTTTTTTAATCCCACTTTTTATGGAATATTCCACTTTTTTCATTCTAACAAAAAAATATTAAAATATAATCCTGCTCATAAATCATAAATATTTATAATTAAAAAATAATAATAGAATAATCGTGTCCTTTTTGAAAATTTCCCAGACACCTTTATGCATCGTTTTTTTTTGTATTTAAAAAATTATTAACGGTGGATTATCATAGATTATCTTACAATCATCACTCAGCACAATTCCAATCATGTTTTCAGCTTTTCTATCTAAAATGAATTTTCTTTTACGTGTACATCCACTAAAAAGATTCAATAATAAAATTCTATTTCCGTCTAGAAAAAAAGGGTGCTTAAATAAAATAAATAAACTCATTTACTTATATAATTGAATCTGAGAAATTAATTAAAAATGACATCATCTCTGAAACAAAAGAAAGTATTTTCATTAAAATTAAAAAATTTCCTCTTAGAAACTGAATTAAAAAATGAAAAATCGAAGGCATGGTGTTTGTTTTGAATGCAATCAAAAATGTAACTTCTCTGTGCATTTAGAGTGTGCGTGTAAGATATTTTGTAGTCTTCAACCTACTTATTATTTAGTTACTCTCTAAATTTAAATCAGAAAAAAATACGCTAATTTTAATTATCGATTTTTCAGTGAAAAGAAGTTTCAATTCAAGAGCTGATTAGTAAATTTGAACAGATTTAAATTCAGAAAGGAAAAGTGAACATTATACCCACATCAACACTCATCTGTGTGGGTATAATACACGCAATAAAACACACATATACATAACTGGATTGTAGAATGCGTAATTCTTAAACTAATCGTTTAATTACAAAGTCATCTTATTCGAATGATATGTACAGTTATCACACATAGAGAGTCTATTAAAATCGTAATAATTGTTCTGTGTTGTGCACAAAACGGAAAAATGTGTCATACGATGTACTACAAAACTTGAAATGCAATTACTCTAACGATAAGCTTCATTTCGTTACACTAATTGTCCAATACGAATACTCAGAATTAATTCGGAGACAGTCAATACTATAGAATATTGATCCAAATTAAAATCGAGATCAAAATTCCTTTCCACATTTAGAGAAAGATTTTTTATTCATTTTTTTTTTTTTTGTTATATTAAATCTCCAAGTAAATTAGTTTTTAAATAATAAAAATGGAAAGCTAAAATACTGAAAATGAATTTTCTCCCACTGATTACATATTATAATTTTAATTTTTTTTAAAGTTTAGAGTAATCAGACACCTCCAGGTATATTACCTTGTTTAATTAAATTTAATTAACGTGTGGGTATATTGTACGCTACATATAAATTGAAACTGTTAATTATTTGTGTAGGTGTAAAGTGTAGTGTAGGTTTCGCAATTTTGCGAACAAATTAATATTAATAGAAAATATGGAATGATAAAAAAAAAAAATAAAAAGGAGTAAAATATTCAAGGAAGCCTCATAAAGGAGTGTATTAATATCTATGTTAAATTGATATGTATTGATTTGTCACGAAGATAAGCACTTAAGTACACTGCGCCATCACAAACACAATTTACTAACAAATTGCCAAATAAGCATTTTCGCCAATATTCTAATTCCTATCTCTAATATACAAGATGGATAAAAATTATCGTATAATTAATTCAATCGGATATATATGTATATATCAGAACGCCATACTTAAATGGTATAAACATCAGAATTTTTCGATTTAATAGAAAAGATTAACAATAATTCTTATAATTTTTTTTTTTATAAATTGGTACATTCACTTTTGAATGTATAACATCTCGCAAATGTGAATGAAATCTGCACAATATGCACTCTCGAGGGGAAATTTTTGCAATTTAGTGTCCGTAGTGATGGACTCCATTTAATTAAGGATTGAATCACAAGATTTTTCCTCTTTTTTTTTATTTTTTAAATCTTGATCATTTTTTCCGGATCTATGGCTTACGTGGAAGCGTTCCATAAATTTGTGAAAATAGATTCCTAATGACTTTTTCAAAAATCTTGAGAATTATTTTAAGTTAAAAAATCTCAGTTTCTTGAATCTATATTCACATTTTTAAAGTTTACACGATCCAGGCCCTATTTTAGATCGTGAACGCCGCCAACGCAAGCCACTCTAGATTATTAAAATAAAATACAATAAAATAACATAAAATAAAATAAAATAAAGAAGATGAATTTTCAAGGAAAATGGGTTGAAGTTTCAGGAAAAGGATTCGATAAGTCGACAGAAACAAGCACTTTCAGATATTAATTTAAAACCTAAAAGTTTTTAATACCTAAAAATTAATTTTCGAAAGCAATTGTATAATCTCTTCTGCAAAAAATGTTACTAAAAACGTACTTTCAACTCTTCTCTATGATTCGTGGTACATAGTTGTAAATTGTTACACAAAATACCATATTTTCGGAGTCTCTAAATTCGCTACATTTTCAATCCTGATAATCTCAATAGTCTCTCTTCTGATTACGTAACGGGCTTAAGATATCTTTTTTTTATTTTATACCAAAATATCATCTACCCTCTGATAAATGTACTTCTGCGGACAGTCTCAACAGAGACTTCACTTAACTAGGAAATATTTTTTCAAAAACACTCAAGAATTCACTCGTTTTAAATCCCTTCTCCATCGCAAAAAGTTCATTCAAATGAATGACACCACTTCAAATTGAATGAGAGGTTTTCTGCCCAAGGGGGAAAACTTCTACTCTCCCATTTCACTGGAGAGTAGTTTCAACTTTACTTCCCGATTGCAAACTTTAAGCAGTTATGACAAGGAGAATAGTGACTTTTACTTTTCTCTTTTCCCTTCCAATTTTAAATAAGAAGAAGGGACAATTTCTCTTCGATGAAGTGGAAACGAGTGATCTAGTGAGAGAATTCTAGATTCAAGTAGAATTTCACTTATTTCATATAATATTAGTGATATGTATTTATTATTTAACGAGATACGTTTTTAAAATGTACGATATGTTTGTAATCGAGGCTTGTGATACAGTCGTGTATCAGGCCTTTATAATATAGAACTATGATATGTCTTCATGGGTGGACTGGTTATAACAAGATCGTTACCCGCAATCCTTGGCGAGATCTTTCATGGTCTCTTGACCCTAGATCATTGAATCGACAATTTTATTGGCTCGGCGACAAATCCGTGAATCGATAAATATTTAAATAGGTATCGAAGGGAGAGTCAAAACTCAATGATAGCGAGTTACAATGATTGTCAAGATTAAAGCGTGCATCAAAGCTCTTTTTTTTCTTACAAATTCAAATAGATTTTCAAGAGTCTAACTTAATCAATAGAAAAGTCAATGAAAGGAAAGTATTTCTACTAAACCTGTTAAAAAATCTAATAAATATGTCAATCAAGTACTAAGCTCGTTTAGAATTGACTTTTGGAAGCAAAATTCGTATTAGCAAGCGGAAACGAAGACTGGCACTAGTCCTTATAGCGCAATATGACCATAAAAATCTCTCATGTAGAGACAAAGTTTATAGGATATTTATTAGCGATAATAAAACTCCTATATGTTTGATCCAACAATTCAGGAAGATATTTTATGTCGAAAGAATGTCAAGCACAGTCATTGGTATATTCTGAATTATTCAGTAGCGCATTTCTCTAGTGCCTCTCGTCTTCCGCAAGGGATTGTCGCAAATCACACTTATAGCTGGGGGATCATCGATTTCAAAGTGAGTCGACACCTAGGAAATATAAATAAAAATATGTGCATTCCCATCGTGAGATATAATCGTATTTTTTAGGATTGCAATGGTGTTTTTATTTTTATTTTTTCCACCATCGTCTTAGGCCTCACGCACTATACTAAATTGTTAACTATACTAGTTTTAACCCCAAGTCCTCTCTTTTGAAAAAATTTCTTTTTGCATGCAAAAATTGCATAAAGCACTCGAAATACAAATATATTTTTTGCAATGATTGGAGAATCGTGTCCTTTAAGAAGTAATCTTTTGTCTTTCATCTTCATTTCTTTCACCTCTGTTTTATTTCTGATCTTGGTGATATTTCGATGATTGAAGATATTAATCGAGTGGTGAAAGTGCATTTTGATAATTATGTAATGACACTGCTCTCCTGAAATTAATCAAGCCACTTTTCGTGTGAGAAAACCTTTGTTCTTTTTGTGATTGTTAGAGGGAATTTCGAGGAAAATTCAGAGAATTAAAAGTGGCTTGTGATGATGATTTTATAGTCGAATTGGAGGAGGCAGTTGCTTTGACGTGGGAGGAAATTGACGAGATTCAGTCGAGGAAACCAGTGTTGACGAGTTTCTCCAAGAAAAATTTCACATCACCTAGTTCCGAGTCCTTGATTCCGAGGGATTTTAACATTCCAAGGTCGCCGTTTTCCACTGCCATGAAGACTGAACGCAAGTGTTCCAAATCCGATCGCATCAGATGCAATGCTGCCCCGAAATCTTCAATTGTCTGAGATTCTGGAGATATTTTGTAAATTATTATTATTCAGAAGTGATACGTACAATATTTAAATTATATAAGGGTGCTGGAGCTAAGTTTTAATCTAAATATTCGATTTCTTCATTTTACTCAACAAATATTGAATTTGGAATTTTTTCCCTCTGTAGAATTAATCAATTTTTAACTAGAATTATGCATATAGAGCAATAAAATATCTAATTCAAATATTTTTTAAGTAAAATGAAAATATTCAACTTTGAAGTTAGATTTTGAATTCTTCGTTTTATGCAAAAAGTATCGAAATTAAATATTTTTTCGCTCTGTATGCAGTCTTATATTTGAAAAAAGATTAGTGCTACAGAGCGAAAAAATACTTATCTATAATTTTCGTCGATTAAAATGGAGAATGGAAAGCTTAACACTTGGGTCCAACGCCCTTAATTATTTCTAAGAGGAGATTTTTGAAATACTTGCATTTATATCAAGTGACAAATTATTTATATTATAAACCATAGAAAGAAAGGCGTTAACGTAGAACCGAAAAAAATTCCCGAAATTTAAAATTCCCGAAGTTAAATATTCCCGAAGTTTTTGTTTAAAATTTATTTCCAAAACTTTTGTTCAAAATTACTCTTAAAACTTTTTATTCGAAATTTTGAAGAGAAATTTTAAATAAAAATTCTTAAGGGAAATTTAAATTTCGGTATTATTAAATATTTTTAATTTCCATGATTTTCAATTTCGGAAATTTTAAATTTCGGTAAATTTGCGTGATAAGTAGAAAAGGATCTTCAAGATATTACCTTTTTATAATAAAAAGGGGAGAGAACAAAACGAAAAAGTTTAATGGATCTTTTTCAAAGAACGGAACTGAATAATGTAAGTTAGAAGGCCACTTTGCTGCACAAAAGAAAAGTATTATAACTGGAGAACTCTCGTAAAATAGAAATCAATTTTAAGTAAAAGGCATTCAATAATAATAAAAATGATAAAAAAGTAAAAAATGTTTAAAAAATGTCAAGAATTCTGATTATTAAAAACTAACTAAAAGTAGCTAGAGGGAACTCGTAAAGTTTAACTGACTTTCTTATCACTTTTAATTGTAAAATAGAACATAAAAAAGATTCAAAATCTCTTGATAAAAAATCTATCTATTCTCAAAATGAACCACTGCCTTTATTATAATTAGAAATTGTTCACGACCAACATCAGTGCCGAGGAAACTGTAAAAAAAAACTACCAAACAAGTTTGAATATGATTAAATAAATAATAAAAAAGTTAAGAAAGTGAGAGTTAAAGTAAAGTAAAATATAAAATAAGACATACCTCTGAGAAAATAAAAAATAAACACTCAGACTTTTGCAGTAATTACAACTCAAAAGAAGTTATTTTAAGAAGTTCTCTTATGAATAATTGAATACTAAATTAAGGAGGGAAGTAAAAAGGTACTTGGCACATCCGTTTCCAACCATTTTCAAAGCAGTAACTCTAAAGTGGCCAATTAGAAGGCTAGGTACAGTCTTTTTTAAAAAAGATGAAACTTTTGGAATACCTGAGAGGGCAATGGCAACTTTGTTCACCCCTCCTAGTGGTTGAAGAGAATCTCTTGCTTTCATGCCAAATAATTTTTCGAGGTAATTAGGTCCGTGACTTGATATAAGAGATTGTAAGAAGCTCGCTGTTTCCTCCACAGGTGGTCTTTTAGCTGAAAAATTATGTGCAATTAGATCTTATTGAAAATTTAGAGATAAAATGTAAAAATACGATTAATCTCAATTTTGATTTAACAAAAAAATTTAAGAAAGAGACGAATATATTTTTAATCAAGTAAAGCAATATTTTTTTCTACGTTTGAAAAAAAAATTCAATTTTTTCCAATGTTCTTCATGTAATTTGCAATTTTCATTATTTTCCCAATTATCTTCTTGCTCTAGATTAATTATTAAACATTAACAATAAAATTGGGTTTAGCTTTTCGAAGCACGAAAATCTAACTTAAAAATAGAATCATGATGGGACTGAAATTTCAGACGTTTCTTTGGACGATTCATTTGCAATTTTTTTAGTTTATAATGTCCTAAAAAGAGAACCAGAAAAGTTTATTTTTTATTTACTAATGGCACTTTAGAGTTAAAAAAATCTAGAACCTTCTGTAAAAAATTTTATTATGATATATTTTTGATCCGGTCCAATACATAAAAATACTAACAAAAGATATATTTTTTTTAATTTCCCAGGTTTGATCCTTCTATGCAAAGGGAGGTTTTAGTCAACATTTTTTCTAATACCTTTTGATTGAAACTTTGATCTGAGCCAGGTTGAAAATATTCCACTTTTTTACTTTTTCCGGCAGTTATTTTTTGTTGAAAAATTGTTTTTTGTGGCAGGTTTTCTTTTAAATCATAAAAATCTCGTGAAATGCTTTGAAAATAAATAAAGAACTTTAAAATTCCCTAAAATGCATTAAAATACTTGAAAAAAAAATTTTCGGAAACACCTATTGAAATCCTAAACCCATTGAAATATAAATTTTCACATATTCTACGCAAATATTTGAAATCTCTTAAAATTTTTAAAAATAACATGAGATCCTTTAAAATTCCACAAAATCTTTTAAAAATCAAAAATAACTTCTAAATTTTTTTTTAATTCCTTAAAATCATTTTAAAAATGTCAAAATATCTTAAAATACTTAAAAGCTTCTTAAAATCCTTCATAATTCCACGAAAAACTTCAAAATCACTTAAAATACGTAAAAATATCTTAAAATTTATGAAAATATTTTGAAATTCCTTAAAATTCCACAAAATCTTTTAAAAATCATAAAAATCTTGTGATATCCTTTAAAATACTATGAGGAACATTAAAATCCCTTAAAATCCCTTTTAAAACAATAAAAATTTCTTAAAATTGTTAAAATCTTTTTGAAACCCTTTAAAATTCCACAAGGAACTTTAAAATGCCATAAAATCCTTTGAATTTCCTAAACTTTCTTAAAAATCTGAGCCAGGTTGAAAATGTTCCACTATTATACTTTCACCGGCAGAGTTATTTTTTGTTAAAAAATTATTTCTTGTTGCAGTTTTTTCAGTTTTAACTGTTTTTTTAATTTTAGTTAACAAAATGGTTTTTTAAGCGCGGTTTTCATTTTCCACTGAAAAAAAGGTTTGGTTCGAACAACAAAATAATTTTGTTGGTATTTGTGCAACAAAATTTTTTTGTTGGCTCAACCAAACTATTGTTGGGTCAATAAAACGTTTTTTTAAACCAACAAATCGTTTTGTTGAACCAACAAAAAATTATTTCAGCCAACAAAACATATTTTGTTGCACAAAATATTTTTTTGAGTGTCTTTTTACTCTAAAATGGTGTCAGTATATAAAAAATGGTTTTTATACCTTGGTTTCTATTTTTTGGGTATTTTAAACGAAAAAATCTGAAGAAAAAATTTGTCAAAATATACGTCGGAAACTTCAGTCCAATATTCATGACTCAAAAATAATCTAAGTAATGTAACAAGATAAGAGAGTGCGTGCTTGGAATATGGAAGTATGTAAAAGAGCAGAGCAGCTCAGCCCACTAAATGAATGTATAAACATGACAACAAAAACCAGAGAGAAAAAAAGATCTAAAGAAATATTGAGTTTCGCAGAATATTGTTTTTTTTTATGAATGGAATGAATTCTAAATGGCGAAATTATGATAAATTAATGTGTCAATTTGACACCCACCTGCTGTACATAATCGCGAATCTTCATCATATCCGTCTTGACAATCAGGGGCACCGTCACATAAGTATTGTATCGAAATACAAACACCATCTCCTGGACACCTGAATGGCTCGTATGGATGACAAGCATCTCCTGAAACATAATTATCAATTCCCCTTATCAAAAATCGTTCAATGTCAATCAAAAGATTAGGGTCTATACAATAAATGAGTTTAACTACAGAAAAAAATACGCTACTCATTTTATTGGTTTCTATTATTATTTTTTTTTGTATTTTGGAAAAAGAAGGAACACAAAAGGAACAGTCCTTTTGTCCATTTCAGTTCCTATATTTATTTCTGACTACATGATTTACTATTGCTGACCAAATGATTTACCTTTCCAGAATGATAAAGCAGATAAATTAAGATTACATTTTGTGGAAAAATATAAGCATAATAAACTAAACTATACTAGTACTCGTATGCCTATAAAATGATATTTATAATTCAGAATACACGAAATATGAAAATTCAATCTTAATATTAGTTTAATAAGTTTTAAAAGTCAGAAGGTGATTATTATTTTTTTGATATTTGCAAGCTATGATTTAATTAAGCCCTCAGCAGGACAAACATATTTTTCATGGCGAGGCTTGCGTTATTGTATAATATTTTTTCGCGGAAAACTGTCGGAGGGGAGTTTCACTATATATTGCGTGATCAAATCCATTATAGAAATTGAGCTGCAGGATTGAAGCAACATTATCATCACTTTTAGAAAAAAAAATATTTATATATACATATATATATAAATTATATGTATAAAGTCTTATCATAAATTTCTCAAAATCTAGAGTAACACTGTTTCTTCATTTTGAGATGCGGGGATAGAATATAAAAAAATTAGATCCGTTTTTGCATGATGTATTAAGAGATGTATGTACTTTTAGAAAACTGTTTTTATAGTTTCCAACATGCGAAAATTATTCGTAGGAATTATCTAAAAGTCCTGCATACAAAATTCATGAATTCATGTAAAAAGAAAGGAGGTACTTGTAAGTTTTATCAAAGAATAGAGTTTGTTCCCAGCAGCCGAATAAGTAGAACAGGAAGGCTTTAGTCAGACTAAGCGTATACCGTTACTACTGAAAATTTTATTCCCTATCTGGAAATATTCCAATTTCTATTGTTGTATTGAGAAGTTGAAAACTTTATTAATATGCATAGCTAAAGTAAATAAGCACTGAATATTCTCTTACGGAATATAAAAATATAAAGAAAATTTACAAAATAACGGGAAATTCTCTGCATTCTTGAAATATCTGTTATCAGGGGCGGCGTAAACAATAGGGATGCCATGGAGAATTCCATACCTGGAACAAATCCAGGTATGGAATTCCATACCTTGAAAACTGTCTGGAAAAACCACGAATTATTGACAAAATATTAAATGAGTTCATCTCTAGAAACGATTTACGAAGAAAAACCTTTTATATATTTTAAAGATAGCAAGAAATATATTTCTTATAACCCATTTTATTTTTATTTTAAATAAAAATATTTTTTTTTAATGTTTTTATCTCTCCCCCCCCCCTTCCGCGGAAAATAAAATTCCATACCTCAAAAATGTAGGCTGCGCCGGCCCTGTCTGTTATGAATATTGAAATAATTAAATTTTGATTTATTTCGGGTCGTTTAGTCGTGAATGAAGTTTTTTTTCTATTCTAAAGAGATGATTGAGTCGAAGTCGAAATATCGATACTTGCCGATCGTTTATTTGAATTTGGTTTCGTTAATCATCATTTTATCACGAGTCTAAACTCGAAATACATCGAAAATCTTGGTTTTAAAAAAGCAGTTTTATGGTAATATTAAAAATAAAAAATTAACTAATTTATTATGACTAATTGATAAATTAATTTAATAATTAATTAACCAGTTTTTCAAATAATACTGTACACAACTATAAATACGATATTTTTTTAGAAAACAAAACCACAATTAAACATCAATACAACTGTAAACGTAGTTAATTTTGAAAACAATCTAACAACTATTATTTTTTATAAAGCAAAACACATGTTGTAATTATTTAATTTATAAAATATAAGGGAACTTTTTTTATAAATACTAGCAAACCAAGAGACGCGCCACTCGCGCATTGTTTTATTTTTCTTCTTACAATTTAATTCAAAGTCATTCCAAATCCAATCAGAATTGAAACTATAATTTATTCGAGATTTTCGAGACATTTTTCGAGAGGAATTTCGTAGAATTTTATGGAATTTTAAGATATTTCGTGAAATTCTAAAGGAATTCATGCAGTTTTAAGAGACTTTTAAGAATTCTAAGGGATTTTATGAGTTTCGAAATGTTTTGAAATTTTGAGGAATTTTAAGAGGTTTCTAAAAATTTTAAAAGATTTCAACTTTAAACGATTTCAAAAGGTTTGTAAGAGTATTATGGGGTTTTAAGAAATTTTATGAGATTTATAATAATTTTAAGTGATTTCAAGAGATTTTTCTGATATTTAAAAAATTTTGAGAGAATTTTAAAGGATTTCATGGAATTTGATAAGATTTCAAATAGTTTTAAGAGACTTTACAGATATAAAGGGATTTTCAATGTTACCGTAAAATTTCAAGAATTTTCTGGGAATTCTAAGAGATTTTAAAGTTTGTCATTGAATTTTTGTGGAGAGATTTCAAAAGATGTTTACAATTTTTCAAAGAATTAGTCGGATTTAAAAGGATTTCAAAGGCTGTACATTTTTTAAGGGCTTTCAAGAAAGTTGATTTTTAAAAGATATTGTGGAATTTTTTTAGATTTTATGGATTTTTATGAGATTTCTAATAATTTTAAAAGATTTCAAGAGATTTTTTTAATTTTTTGAATATTTTGTAGAATCGTTAACGATTTCATGGAATTTGACGAGATTTCTAATCTAAAAATTCTAGGATTTTTTTAGAGATTTTCATGAATTTTAACGTGGATTTGAGAAGATTTATGAGTTTGAAAATTTTTGTGGAATTTTAAGGGATTTCATGAAATTTGAAGATATTTCTAATACTTTTAATGGATTTTAAAGGATATAAAAGGGATTTTAATTATTATCATAGAATTTGAAAGAATTTCAACATAGATTTTAAGAGATTAATGATTTTGAAGGTTTTTCTGAATTTTTAAGTATTTTCAAGTAATTATTCTAATTTCTAAAAGAATTTGTAAAATTTTTAAGGATTTCATGGAATTTGATGAAATTTCAAGAGATTAATGATTTTGAAGGTTTTCGTAAATTTTTAAGGATTTAAGCATTATAAATATGAACAGACATTAAGGAATATGCATTATTCATATTGTTCTATTATATAATATATGCATCAATGATTGATAATGCTCATAAACTCCCAAGGCTCGACGAATTTAATAACATATTATCCTCATCGTGGAACAGACAATTTAATTTTAATAATAATTACACTTTAACATTAAACTTTCAATTCAAAAGCAATCAAAGTTAATTAAAATTATGTGCTAAATGAAGTTTGAATTACGATCAAAACTGAAAATGTATTATGATAATCATTATTATCTATTTACTGGGATATTATTATATTATTAGTTATATTACTATCTAGATACTCATTACTAAAGTGCATGCAATTTTAGAAGAGAGAAATGGCACAGTTCATATTCATTATGAAAATTAATATTATATTACCAGATATTACTTATTTAATAAAATAAAACATGAACTAAGTGCATCTTACATATATATATATATTCCATACAGTAATACAATTACTTTCTACTTTTAGTGATTCTTTTTTTCTCTTTCTAAAATTGAATCAGTGAAAATCCACTGAGAAACAGTGAAAAGTCACTGTTTTCAATAATCGTTACCAAACTACTGAAAATTTATGTGACTTTTCACTGATTTTCATTGATTGACTTTTCATTGATTGAAATCGTGAGCAAATATTCACTGAGAATCAGTGGTATTTGACTGATGTGAATCAGTGAAGTTTCTCTAATTTTTCACTGATTCAAGTTTGAAATTTTAAAAATAAATTCAAAATTGCTTTCTACAGAGACGTAACGTAGGATTTTTTTTATTGTATAGTTTTTTTTTATAAACAATTTCATCAAGATAATTTTCATGAAATTTTTTACTTTTTTTCAAAAGTGCATCGTGTCACGAAAAATCAACATATCGAAAAAATCCTACGTACGTCTCTTGCTATTGTTCTATATATAGAATCGAAAAAATTTTGACTTTTTGTTCCACGTCAAAAATTGCGAGAGTTAGGTTTCTGGCCCTTTAAAAAAAGGCGCCGACGGAGAAATGCTGTGCAACTGCCAATCTGTAATGAACAAATCTTATAAATCCCATTTTACAGAATTTCGATTGATCTCTTCATTGCGCAAAAAAAAATTCCCGAAATATGCTTATTTTTCCGTGTTCTACAGTGGCCTAATCCCTTAAGGGATTTTAAGAGGTTTCTGGGAATTTAAAAGGATTACGAGATATTTTTATGATATTTAGAAGATTTCGTGGAATTTTAAAGGGTTTTAAAAAACTTGTAACTATTTTAAGAAATTTTGATAGTTTTAAAAGGGATTTTAAGAGATTTTAATGTTCCTTGTGGTATTTTAAAGGATATTACGAGATTTTTACTATTTTTAAAATATTTTGTGGAATTCTAAGGAATTTCAAAAGGCTTTCAAAAATTTTAAGGGATTTTTACGAATTTTAAATGATTTTGAAGTTTTTCGTGAAATTATGAAGGATTTTAAGAAGCTTTTAAGTATTTTAAGATATTTTGACATTTTTGAAATGATTTTAAGGAATTTAAAAAATTTTTAGAAGTTATTTTTGATTTTTAAAAGATTTTGTGAAATTTTAAAGGATTTCATGTTATTTTAAATTTTAAGAGATTTTTAGGAATTTTAAAAGATTTTGAAGTTTTTGATAGAATTCAAAAGATTTTAAGTAATTTTAAGTGAATTTTATAAATTTTGTCATGGAATTTTGATGATTTATATTTTTAAAAGATTCCGTAGAATTTCAAAAGATTTCAGTGAGTTTTAAAACATTTAAAGTGATATGCGAAAGTTTTTAAAAAATTCAATAGCATTATTATTGAAACTGTAGTAGCATTGTTAATACTTTTGTGTGAGGAAAAAGTCAGGTAAAAAGAGAAATTGAAAAATTGAATCTTGTGGCTACCCTGAGTTCAGAGTATTGGTATTAGTATTAGTATTATTATTCTAGCATACATATATTCTATTAAAGTATTGAAAAGAATTGATAAATAGTTTTCAGTTTTTTTCGAGATTTAATAATCATTGTAGATTTTATATAATAATAGCAAGTGTAGGTGACTCTTTAAGTCACTTTTAATTAATTATGAGCTCTATAATTGTTGGATTTAGTGTTTAAACAGTCTGAAGTTATTAAAATTGATAATATTATTGTTGATATCATCCAACCACACTTTTTAAAATTCTATTTTGATTTTTACTAGTCGCTTATTTACAAAATCTTTAGATATCGTCGAAGCACCTGAATTCGGACACTGACACTTTAAACTAGAAATCGTGTAAAAAAGCTGAATTTAGTTTAAAAAAAAAAATTAAAATTCAAGGAAAATATTTGCTCGCAATTCGGGCCACTGTTTGAAGTTAAGTGATTCTACGTTAATTATCCTTTTTCAACTTTGGGAACAGGAAAAATTACTTTAGCAGTTTAATGAAGATGGATATACGAACAGTGAATTCTTTCTTTGATAATTTTTCTTTCCAGAAGACTGAATGCAAAGTAGATGTTAATGAAATTTGATGCCCTAAGGTCATTATATCTAAATAGAGTACCTGGAATAAATAAAGAGTGTTTTGAATAAAAAAATACTAACGAAATATACTAATCTTTTATTTCATGCTCGCGTTTAAGTAACACCTACGGGGGAGCTTTAAAGAATGTGTAATTACGTGCACACGGTCTCCAGGGAAAAGTGCTGCGAATAAACTTGAAACAACTTCAATTATATAACATTTTTTGTAAGAGATAACGTGGCTATAAATATTGAGAATAATTAAAGAAGTTATTTTAAATTTATCTGTTGTATAAACTATATTATTTATTATTCTTGCAAGTTTTTATGGCAATTATTTATGAACTCGAAACTTTTTAGTGTGCACATAAAGATTTCACATAAAATACTCGAGCGATTTGCATTTAATAACTTACTCATCTTTTTCGGAATCGTTAATCTCAAAAATACAATAGAGGAAAGGATAAACATATTTCCTTATTCGATGTCATTAATTTAAATTGCAAAGAAATAAAGAAAAACTTTTTTTAAATAAGTTTTTCCTATTTCTTTTCAGAGGTATTCTTATTTTCATACTCACAGGAATTTTTTATTAGACTCATGTATATACAGAAACGACTATACTAGAAATGATAAGCATGTTATCAAAGAGCATTATACCACAGAGAAAGAAAGAATGAGTCCATGCAGTTGTAGTCGCATGCAAGAGTTTTTATTCATTCTGTATGAAAGTTGTATCTAAATTTGAAGTATTTGTTGTTTTTCCCTGCTAATCGTACAATGTAGATTCCACTGACCTACAAAAGGTTAATGATTACTTCAAATTCTTATTCAAGCCCGTAACCTCATCCTGCTACAATGTTTACACACCCAGAAAACAGTTTCTTTAAATCAAAGAAACATTTCTTTGATATACGGTCAAAGAAAAAATTTCTTTAAATTAAAGAAAGTTTTTTTGATTCAAAGAAATTTTCTTTAATTAAACCAAAAATTTTTCTTCATATCAAAGAAAATTTCTTTGAATCAAAAAAAATTTTTTTAATTTAAAGAAATTTTTTCTTTGACCGTATATCAAAGAAATGTTTCTTTGATTTAAACCCTAGTAAAAATGCCGAATAAGAAATATATAGAAACCGATTAGATAGTACATAGGATCCACTTGCACCTCTATATGGTTCTAAATGGATGTTAAAAGGTACTTTTATTGCAATTTGATCCTAATTGGTTTTATTCGGTTTTAATCTACTTTCAAACAAATTTTCTATGTGGTTCTATTAGGAATTTAAGTTCAAAAACCAATATTTATTTTTTTAAATTCCCTAATAGGTTCTAATCGCTTCTAATGAGGTAACCGTTTATTAAAATTGCTTCTCTAGTAGGTTCTATTAGGTTTCTTAGTGGTTATTTGAAATTCAAAGTTCAGGTTTTAAAGCGGTTCTATTAGGATCTACTAGGTTATATTTTATCGAAAGATGCACAAGTACAAAATTGCTTCTCTAGTAGGTTCTATTAGGTTTCCTAGTGGTTATTTGAAATTCAAAGTTCAGGTTTTAAAGCCGTTCTATTAGGATCTACTAGGTTATATTTTATCGAAAGATGCACAAGTACAAAATTACTTCTCTAATAGGTTCTATTAGGTTCTTAGTGGTTATTTGAAATTCAAAGTTGAGGTTTTAAAGCGGTCTATTAGGTATCTACTAGGTTATATTTTATCGAAAGATGCACAAGTACAAAATTACTTCTTTAGTAGGTTCTATTAGGTTTCTTAGTGGTTATTTGAATTTAAAACCGATTAGAAACCGAATAGAGAAACCGATTAGGTTCCAATTAGGAACAATCAGTAATAAATTGCCATTGCCGAATACAAAACACTTTAGATCATAATCAAATCCATATAAGAAATTACTACGCACCCAGTAAAACCGATTAGAAAGCGAATAGAAAAACCGATTAGTTTCCAATTAGGACCCAATCAGTAATAAATTTCCATTGCCGAATACAAAACACTTTAGATCCTAATGAAATCCACATAAGAAATTACTACGCACCCAGTAAAACCGATTAGAAACCGAATAGAAAAACCGATTAGGTTCCAATTAGGAACAATCAGTAATAAGTTTCCATTGCCGAATACAAAACACTTTAGATCATAATCAAATCCACATAAGAAATTACTACGCACCCAGTAAAACCGATTAGAAACCGAATAGAAAAACCGATTAGGTCCCA
This sequence comes from Synergus itoensis, assembly GCA_904066005.1. Classification (NCBI taxonomy): domain Eukaryota; kingdom Metazoa; phylum Arthropoda; class Insecta; order Hymenoptera; family Cynipidae; genus Synergus; species Synergus itoensis. The sequence continues at coordinate 1,178,332 of CAJFCP010000080.1, forward strand.
ATTAGGAACCAATCAGTAATAAATTTCCATTGCCGAATACAAAACATTTTAGATCTTAATCAAATCCACATAAGAAATTACTACGCACCCAGTAAAACCGATTAGAAACCGAATAGAAAACCGATTAGGTTCCAAATAGGACCAATCAGTAATAAGTTTCCATTGCTGAAAACAAAACACTTTAGATCCTAATCAAAACCACATAAGAAATTACTACGCACCCAGTTTCTTAAGAAACTGTTTTCTGGGTGCAGATTTTTCAATTCTTTGTATCAAATCATACTCAGGAAAAAGCTTGTTTTAAATAAAAACTTTTAGTTTAATGATTCAAAGTAAAAATTTCTTTATAGGAATAAAGAAAACTTTCTTTTGTTTGACTAATAACAAATTATTTTGACTTATTTTAATTTAAAGAAACTGTTTGCTTAATTCAAAAAGAATTTGTTTGAATCAAAGAAATGTTTCGTATATCAATACTACAATTTCTTTGATTCAAAGAAACTTTCTATTAGGTGCACCTTTTAATTGTAACTTCCTCAAATATCAATTCTTATTTTCCCTGATATTTCCCTGATTTCCCTGACATGTGACCGCCCTGGAACTAAATTGTTTACATTTCTAGCTACTGAATCAACATCTTCCTCAAATACAAGATCAATTGATTGTTTTTCTGCATTGCAAGTCAATGTTAACTCAATACTCATTCAGCCGTCATTCGCAATTTCCCAATGGGCCAGGGTCAGAAAAGATCAGTGGGTCTTGGTACTTATAAAAAATTCAATGCTACCGATGAAAATATAAGTGGCCAATGCTTCTGAAAAATTAATGCTGCACGCAGCTGACTCTACGAAAAACTCAGTGATATGATCGAATATGATCGGATATAGAGGTGGAAAAAAATGGCAAAACTCACCGGTTCTTTTTGAGTTGTGGTGACCATAAAATCGGCTCAAGTCGATGGCCAAAACGGTCCGTGGTAATCCGACGCAGACCATAAGGGCGAGGCCGATCGCCAAGTTGGTGCACAAGGCACGAACCATTCTCGATGGTCCGAATTAGGAAGGATCGATCTTCTTTCTTTTGTCCCTCCCTCCCCGCCCTCGCTCTCGCCAGGACGGTTTTACGCACTCCGTTTTTGACCCTCTTTTTTTTTATCCTCAGTCCGGTCTGTGACGACACTTCGCACGCGGACAGCACCCGTTGACGACTCCTCGATCCAAAGAGAGAGACGGTACGGACGACGTCGCGGCGTCGGTGACGCAAACCGAATTGCCTCCCTTTGCCAAGCGCGTGCCAGGAGGGCAGAAAGCGCCTGGAAAATCGCGAGAGACTTCTATAATGTGCCAGGGTGCGCCATGAGGTGGGAGTCACAGGAAAAATCATCGACGAACCGGAAACTCGGTTACAAAGGGAAGAGACCAATCGCAACAAAATTGTCACTGGAATTTAACCAGGGGCGGCTCCTAAGTGTTGGAAGAATTTAAAGGATGATGTTGGTGATTGTGGGTTGATTGAAAAATCATTGGGTTGAAGTTTCAGACGTCTAGTCTGACGAATTTTTATTTTCAATTGTTTTGGCTTTATTAACTACGAAACTGCGCTCGCGGACATAGACGGCGCATTTTCAACTAAAATAAAAAGTGTAACGTTTTTAAGGTCCCTGAATCAAAAACTATTGTCCAAAGGATGCCTCTCGATAAGATAAATAAAAAATCTATTTACCGGAAGACCGCCAAAAACGGGAAAAACACCCCGAAACTGCACTGTTAAAAATGTTTGCAAAATTAATATACTTTTAATATACATTTTGTAAAGTCATTTGCATATACCGCTCTCTAAAATTGAATCAGTGAAAGTTGACTGATTTTTAGTGACTCTTTTTTCACTGATTTCCAGTAGATTTTTCACTAATTAAAATCGTGAGAAAAGGGTCACTGAAAATCAGTGGAATTTGACTGGGAATCAGTGAAATTTCACTGATTCAAGTTTAGAGAGCGTAAATTAAATTTAATATATTACCATATGTTTTAGAATTAATATAAAACCATATTAATATTAATATAGGGTATATTAATATTAATATAAGATATATTAATATTAATATAAAGTATATTAATTTTAATATGGTTGTATATTAATTCTAAAACATAGTGGTATATTATATTTAATTGACGGTATACCTATGTAAATAACTTTACTCACAGTATATTAAATTTTGATTAGTTTTTTTTAACAGTGTGCGCTCACGGTGAATGGATTTTTTAATTATCTTATCGAGAGGCATCCTTCGAACAATAGTTTTTGATTGAGGGACCTTAAAAACGTTACACTTTTTTATTTTAGTGGAAAATCCGCCGTCTAACTCCGCGAGCGCTGTTTCGGGGTTAGTTTTTCCCGTTTTTGGCGGTCTTCCGGTGAATGGATTTTTTAATTATCTTATCGTGAGGCATCCTTTGGACAATAGTTTTTGATTCAGGGACCTTAAAAACATTACACTTTTTCATTTTAGTCGAAAATGCGCCGTCTATGTCCGCGAGCGCAGTTTCGTGGTTAATAAAGCCAAAACAATTGAAAATAAAAATTCGTCAGACTAGACGTCTGAAACTTCAACCCAATTGAAAAATCGGGTGGGTCGGTGGGGGTGGGGGGTTGCAAGTTCTTCACTTCTGAAGAATTTTTAAAGGAAAAGTGGCCCAAGAAATTCCCGGGTTGGAAATTGCAATATTACAATTTATTTAAAAACTATGTTTTTTATTATTTAATCATTTTTGCGAATTTCAAGTTTAGTTAAGAAGAAAGTAGCGCAGTTGAGTTGTAAAGAATGTGTAAAAAATAATTTTAAATCAGACATATTACAAGTATTATTTAGGGTGACCAGACGTCCTCCTTTTCGCTTGCTTGTCCTCCTGTCCTCCTAAACTGTGTAAAATCCACAAAATGTCCTCCTTTTTGGTCAAAAGACAAAATTTACATTTTTTTTCATAAAATATTCCCTACGATCGCGTTGAATTTTACCGTCAAAGTTATTGCGCGCCGTTGGGAATTCTGGAAAATATTCTGTCAATAAATAACTGAATATATGATATATATTTATTATTATATTTATATTATTATATCTATTTAATTGCTTGTGTCGGCAAATAAACTTTAAAAAAATATTATTCCAAATTTTTTTTTTATTTTTGTTTTATTATGGGGGGGGGGAGGTTGGCGAGGTGTTGTCCTCCTTTTTCCACTTGGGCATCTGATCACCCTAGTATTATTGTCACTATTGTTATTTAAAATAAAAGGTGAAAAGGTCATTTTTAATAAAAATAGGTGAGAAATAGGTTTCAAAAGTGTTTCAGGATTTTTTTTTTAAGATATCAAGACTAATTGGATTAATTAGGGATTTAAAGAAATTTAAAGGATTTCAAGGTACCTACTTCAAGTGATTTAAAGTAATTTGAAGGATTTTTTTTAAGAATTCCAAGAAATTTTACGATTTTCAAGAGATTTTATATAAAGTTTCGAGATATTTTAATGATTTTAAAAGAATACAGAAGAATTTAATGATTTTCACAAAATTTCACAAGATTTCAAGAGATTTCAGTAATTTGTATGGAATTTCAAGGGATTTTTAAAGAATTCAAGACAGTTTGAAGATTTTCACACGATTTCAAGAAATTTTTAAGGGATTTTAAGGGATTTAAAAAATTTAAAGGATTTTAAGATATTATAAACGATTTTTAAAAGCTTTAAAGGATTTCAAGAGATTTTAAGTGACTTTAGGAAATAGGAACAGATTTTTAAAAGATTTTAACTCTTAAAGTTTTTATAAAGGTTTTTTTAACTGGGGTGCAAATGAGGCATGTGTGTACTTTAAGGATTAAAGAATTTGAAGGGATTTTAAATGAATGCACAAGAATTTCATGATTTTCAAGAAACACAGGATTTCAAAAGATTTCAAGAAATTTTTGAAGGATTTTAAGGGATTTAAAAAAATCTAAAGGATTTTAACAGATTTTAAATGATTTTCAAAAACTTTCAAGGATATCAAGAGATTTCACGTGACTTTAAGGAATTTTAAGGAAATTTAAGCGATTCAAAACAATTTAAAGGATTTTAAGAAATTTTAAGAGATTTCATGTGATTTTAAAGAATTAATAAAGATATTTCGCGGAATTTCAAAAAATTTAGAAGGATTTTAAGATTCTGTAGAATTTCAAGGAATTCTTAAATAATTCAAAAAGGTTTTATAGGATTTGTAACAGATTTTATAAGATTTCAAGGCATTTTTAGTGATTTTCAAAAATGTTAAGTGATATTTAGGAATTACGAGGGAGTTTTAAAGAATTTAATACAGTTTGAGAATTTTTACAAAATTTGAAGAAATTTTTAAGAGATTTTAAAGGAATCAAAAAAAATCTTTAAAAAACTTCAAAGGATTTCAAGAGATTTTACTTGATGTTAAATAATTACTAAAGATTTGACGGGATTTCCAAAGAGCTCGAAGGATTTTAAGATTTTATGGAATTTTAAGGAATTTCAAAGAATTTTCAAAGGATTCAAAAAGGTTTTAAGATTTGCAAGAGATTTCGTAAGATTTTAAGGCATTTCGAGTGATTTTAAAGAATGTCAAGCGAGATATTAAGAAGTTATTTAAAATTTCAAGTTTTAAAAAGATTTTAAGTGATTTTAGAGAATTTAAAGGATTGCAAGTGATTTTATAAAGTTTCTTTATTTTTATTGTTTGAAAATAATTCAAAAGTTTTCAAGAGATTCAACAAAAGTTGCTAGTGTCAAATAAAAATATTTAGATTGATTATTTCGAAAATTTTTTTCAAATCGGAAATCCACAATAATAAAAAATGCAACAAAAATAAAATCAAGGACAATTCCCGTATTTTCTTAAATTCCCGCATCACTGTAGACGTCCTGATAGTTGTCAATGTATAAGTGTCAACTGCAGAATGTTAAGGCTATTTCTGTTAAAAAACATCTTTTGGATTTTCTTCGATTTTATTCAAGATTTGAAGATTTAGGAGTGGGCCCAGAAGGTTAAAATCTGGTTGAAAGAATGAAAAGAAGAATGTTAAAAAAAATTCATAGAAAGAGGCACAGATCCATAAATTTGGATCTTTTGCATAGATATATGATAACTTTTCGCAAGAACAGCACGCAAAATAGTGGAACGGTTCAAGCTATATGTATAATAATTCCTATTTTTTGCTTTAAGAGAATTTGTTTATACAGGATGAGTTTTTTATCTTGAGAAATTGAAATATCTCAAGAAACACACTTCGTATGAAAAAAATATCTGCATATGGAATGTGAGGTAAATTTTTACGGAGTGACCTTTTCCCTCGAAAATAAAAAGTTTTTATTCTGAACATTTTTTTTTGTACGATACGTATTTCTTGAAATATTTAAATATCTCGAGGTAAAAAATTCACCTTGATAAAAACAGTTTTGTCTGAGTCCATAACCAACTATATACATCATTTTGCGTACGATGTAGTCAAATTTTAATATGCAATACGGTTTACTGCCCTAGTTAAGATAACTCATGTAATTCCAATTATTTTATGAAGAGAAAGATTATAATATTAAGGAAAGACAGGGGCACTCTAGCAAAATAGGGTTTCCTCTAGATTGGTTTAATTCCCATGTGATTTAAGTAAACCTATTTGGTCTTGTAATTTTTATTTCAAGAGAACAATGACTTTTTTAAAAATTTTAATTTTTAATTTTTATAATTCTACTTTAATCCATTTTTTGAGAACAATTAATTTATCTTTAGGGTCCAGAGTAATGATGATAATTATTTCAGGGATTTTAATTATTCCAAGCATGCGAATCCGCCATCCACTCCAGATGAAGTGATTTTGATTAAGCGAAATATTAGATTTGAAACATACTTGACAGGAATACAAAGTATAAGAGCGTCAACCTATCTTTGCGAAACAGAGCAGATTTATCAATATATTAAATACCTCTGAATTGAAGAACTAAGTACTTTTAATTATTATAAATAATTCAAATACTTTTTCCCTTTTGAAAAAAAATTTTTGAGTCGTAATTCTATATAATAATTTTATAAGTAATTCTGTCTCTTTAAAGTTTTAATTTCTTAATTCAACTTTTAAGTTATGTAGGATTTATAATAAATCATTAATATTCACTTAAAGTATTCTTTTCGTAGATCAAAGATGTAAAATCTATAAAAATCGCTATAATAGCATTCCTTATCTACTAAAATTAACAAACAGTTTCAAACAATTTGGAACTAGATAAAAAATAAGACCTAGCCTTCTGATTCTTGGCGCGAATTTTTAATATTTCTCCAAATGTTGAAATAAAAAATCTGCCCGCTTCGCGGGCACATTCTCATCGCGCGCTTCGCGCGCGGCTCGCTTCGCTCGCAAAAATGAGCGCGCCTAAGGCGCGCGGGGGGTCGAATATAGTTCGATCGTCGCGCTTTGCGCTCCGAAAATATTTACACGTCGCGCTTCGCGCTCCGTGTTGCGCGCTTCGCGCGCTTGTGCCCTGCAGGAGGCTTGCACTTTACAGGACGCTTGTACCTACATGTTTTTTTTAAATTACTTTAAATTTAAATTTAATTAAATTAAATTTAAATGAAATTAAATTAAAGCTTTGAATGTAAAAGAAAACTAATTTACTTAAGGTTCTATCGACCTTAAGGAGCACATTCTCATCAGGGCACTCGCGCTTCGCGCTCGATATTTGATTTAAACCTCGCGCTCGGCTCTGTTTAACAATATTTTTCATGATTAAAACGAAAACTACTCATCCTATTGAAAAGTGGCCAAAAGATAACTTGTAGATCTTTCTAAGACCAATAATTATGTTTCTTATCATTTTCTCTGCATCTCGCGTCATTTGGCTCAAAATTTGAATTTTCGATTTTTTAAGGAAATTAAAAAAGTTGTTATGCCTATCCTATAGGACGTTCAAAAAGAAACATTTTTCATCTTTAGACTTTTTTTCATACCGTGCGTTGTTTGGCTTCTAATTTAAGTTTTCTTTCATTTTTTTGGATTTTCAAAATGTTATAAGTCTTTCAATTTTTTTTTTATCCAAAAAAGTCATTAAGAAAAATTGTTCGACTTTTGGAGTAGTACGAACATCCGTCATTAGAATTTTTAAATTAAAAAAAAAAGTGGTATCAAAAATTTTCAAAATGCTCCAACTTTTTGAATTTTTATCCAAAATGGCTGGCCAACGAACTTGACCTTCATTTTAGGACACTCAAAGAGTATACCAAAGGCCAATCCAATCGGTCAATTATTTCGAAAGTTATCGTGCTCACAAACTAAAAATCTACAGACAGACACACAGACACACAGACAGACAGACAGACAGACACACAGACAGACAGACACATACGTAAAAACATGTTTTTCGGGTTCAGGGGGTCCCAAAACGTGGACATTTGACCAAAACGGGGGGGGTAAAATTTTACACAAATCTAATACCTTCTCTGATGAGAATGTAAAAAGTTGAATTCAAAATGCCTATTTCTTTTCCCAACCTTTGCCCTTTATCTATTCCTTGTCAACATTTACTAATTTAATATAGGATACTGGGCTAATTAATTGTTAAATCCGCCCCTGAATTTCACCCTGAAATACCCACGCACACTATAAACCCACTCTCATCGATTTCGGTCTCTCACTCTCTCATATAAAGTCATATTATTCTCTTGGTTGATATTATTCCCAGAAGTATAACTCTGCATTGTATTTGACAGACACAGGATGAGGTCGTGACATTTTTAAGGATTTTCTATCTTTATGAGCAAAAGCATAAAAATTCTTTTCGTCATTAAAGCCATTGTAAAAGACTTTAATGACTTTAATGACTTTTATTTTGTGACGTACACTTCATAAGCGAAAAAAATTGAGCTGAAGTTTCATTCGTCTAGTTTCACGAATTTTTTTTTATATTTTTTTTTAACTTTGTTGGATCCTAAATGTGCAAAAAAAGTTACCAAAACCAACTTATCTTAACTTGTTTATGAGATATTACGCAATAAAACAGTAAATTCAAGCAGAAGATCCATTTTTAGATTGAGGGGAAGAAGTGTGCAACTTTTGGCCTCTGTACAACATAAGCTACAAACACAGGGTATATGAAAAAAATATTTTTAATTTTTTTCAATTGGCGGACGGATGTTAATTACATCATATACCCTGTGTTTATAGCTTATGTTGTACAGAGGCCAAAAGTAGCACACTTTTTTCGTACAGATTCATCAATATAAGTGCGCAATTCCTCGTAATTAAGATCCGTCCGCCAATCGAAAACAATTAAAAATATTTTTTTTAAATACCCTGTGTTTGTAGCTTATGTTGTACAGAGGCCAAAAGTTGCACACTTCTTCCCCTCAGTCAAAAAATGGATCTTCTGCTTGAATTTACTGTTTTATTGCGTATATCTCATAAATAAATTAATATAAGTTAGTTTTTGTAACTTTTTTTGCATATTCAGGATCCAATAAAGTTAAAAAAAAAAATATTAAAAAAATTCGTGAAACTAGAGTACTACAAACTTCAGAGTACTACAACATCAAATTTAAAATTAAGTACCTAATTCAAAATATCGTTTCAGTACGATGGCCCCCATCCGAGTATAACCGAGTCAAGCGCTGCTTAACTTTGATGATCGAACGAGAAGCCTTTAACCATTCTATATGTCCGTTGGACACAATTAATATAACACAACTATGCTTGCAATTCTTTCTTCATTCTTTCTTTTTAATTTTTATCTCCAGGTCGTATTTAAATAGTCAGAATCCATAACGAAACTTCTCTGAAATATTCCATAAAACGTAAAAATAATCCGAATACACTTAATACAATTTTTGAAAACAACATATGTGTTAGAAAGTGAAATACTTTTTCTAAATAAATTTATTTCTGAGGTTTCCAAAAATTTCAAAAGATTGCACAATATTATTGAAGGACGAAGTCCAACAAATCCTATTTGAAAAAGTGATGTTACCATATATGTATATTTCGAAAATATGGAATACATTTTTGTCGCAAACCTGCGATTGGTTTTTTGGAAATTGCGCGAATTTGTGTAAATGTGCCGAATTTTAAAACTGCGTCTTCAGATTATTTTCGTTGGAAAAACGATTGCTGCCAAAAAGATTATATTGAGACAAAAAATAAACGAGTTTTACAAACTTTATTGAAATTTTAGAAATATTAATGGATTTCACGGTATTTCAAAGAATTTTATGAAATTTATTGTGATTTCCAGAAATTTAAAGGGATTTGGTGATATTTCATTGGATTTTCAGAAATTTTAAAGTATTTCATGAGATTTCGTGGGATTTTTAGTAACTTTAAGAAATATCAAGTGATTTTACAAAATTTAAAGGAATTTCACGAGATTCTATGGCATTTTAAATAATTCTAGGAACTTTTAAAGGATTTCAAGGGATTTTACGAAATTTCATTGGATTTTCAGGAATTTTAAGAACTTTTAAGGGATTCAAGGGAATTTGAGCAAATTTTACGAAATTTCATAATATTTTTAAGTATTTCAAAGGATTTAATGAGATTTAGAATTTTGAATAATTTTAAGGAATTTAAAAGAATTTTACGAAATTTATTGGGATTTTAAGAAATTTTAAGTGATTGCACGAGATTTCATGGAATTTTAATTAATTTTAAGCAATTGGACAATATTTTGTGGGATTTTACGATATTTTGTGGGATATTAAGTAATTTTAAGGACTTTTAAGTTCTTTAAAAGTTTAAAAATAAAAATAAAATTAAAATTCCTTAAAATTCTTTAAAATTCCTTATTTCCTTAATTTTACGAAATGTCAATGAATTTTTAGGAATTTTAAGAGATTTAATTTGGCTCCATTGTATTTTATGCAATTTTAAAAGATTTAACGATATTTTAACGAATTTTGAATAATTTTAAGAAATATTACGATATTTTGTGAAATTTTATGGAAAATTAAAGAATATTAAGTTATTTGATGAAATTTAAAGGAATTTCACTAATTTTTGTAGGGTTTTAAAGGGATTTTATGGAATTTTATAAAACTTATTAAAATTCCTGAAATTAGACAATCAGAATTACAATTTTTTATATTTCAAAAATTAAAAATTCTGAATGATTTTGCACACTTTTGAAATCCCTTAAAATATTTTACAATCCTTTGAATTGAAATTGTTTAGATTCCCCTAAATTTTTTTAACAAAAAGAATGCAAAACGAGAAATTATTCGCATGCAGATCACGCGGTTTACATTTGCTAGTAAAATATAAAAACAATATTGTAGATTAACTTTGATATTTATTAGAATTTAGAGAAAATGTTATCATTAATTTATATGTTTTTTGCATGTAGATAATAAAAGGGTAAAATATTTTTTGTGTATCTTGAAAGTATATTGTACTTAGCTTTTTTTTAACCTTTTTAAAGAAGGTATTGCAAAAACTTATGAAACGATTCTTTTTGTAGCTACGAGGTTTTGTACATCTAAACTTTACCGCAAAATCAGTATTCGCGTGCAAATACAAAATAAAAACTTCTTACCTCTTACTACTTCTGGGAATTGCTTATCACGAGAATATATGAATATTTCGAGGAAAGGCAAGATATTGCATAGTAGACATTTTCCACAAATTCCCTACGGGTTAAAGTAAATTATTATATGCTAGAATTCATCATAAAATCTTCTCCACTTTATAAAAGTAAAATTTAATTAAAAAACTAAAACAAATTCTTAATGATAATCTCTATTGTTCAAATTATATATTTCGGTTAGGTAACTATATTTTAGGTCTGTCATTATTAATTACTTATTGATAATCTTAATTTGATTTGTATTATATTAGTCTTGGTGAAAATCAAATAAACTATTAAAAATTACAAGAATTACTGAACTAGCATTTATTTATTTCAAAAGACTTTCATTATCTTCCACAAATTAAATTATATAATTAGAATTATTTAATAAGAATTCTTCAATTTTCAGAAGTAATTATTTGTTTTACATATTGATTTTTAAAAACTCTAATATTTTTGGATTTAGGCAAATAAAAAAAAAATATATTGTTAATAGTATTCAATATTAATCTAACTATAAACTTCATCAATTTTTTTTTATCTAATATTCAATTAAAAATCAAATAATATCTGTGTCAATAAAAACTTTCATCATTTTTTAATAAAAAAAACTTGAGTTACAATCTTACAATCCGTGTCAGGAATGTTTTCTAGTTTGAATTTTCCCTCCAAAATAGATGCGCTCTTTACAGTTCAGATTTCTGCCACTGACACCGGAGGCGCTACCAGTTTTTTTATTTGTAAGCTGCCTGTCAACGTGACGTGTAAATATAACCTTAAATTTGTCCTAAAATATATAAAAACAGACATTTACTCAATTATTATTAATAAAAACTGATAAAAAATAGTTTTAAAAAATTATTAGAAATGTGGCTTCGAAAACGAAACGAGTTTTTGGATAATTTTTTATCTACAAAAGAGTGATCTATTTTTCTGGGCAAATTTTGTGAGCAAGTTCAAAAGCACTTTTCATATTCATTAAAAAATAATAAAACCGATTTCTAAAAATCTGTCAGCAATTATTTAGAATTAAGAACAAAATTGGAATATTATTTATTTATTTATTTATTTTAAATTAACCTAGGTGTAAAAATATTGTCTTTTCCCCTTGCCTGCAATTTCGTTTATAATCTTCTTAATTATTAATCACGAATTAATATACACAATGTCGGAGGATATTTTCACTGCACCAAAAGCACCGAAGGACTCGTGCTTTAGTGAAGAGGATTTTATTCAGGTTAGAATGTAATCTAGTTAATTTAATTGAAAATGTTTACTCCTTTATTACTATTTTATAAAGAGAAAAATGAATTACTTTCCTATTGCAGAAAGAATTTGACGTGGACACTTTTCTCCAAGAACACAAAAAAAATGTAAGCCTTGAAAAAATGAGGGATGACCTCGGAGTTTATTTAAAAATTCTACGGTCAGCGATGATTGAATTAATTAACAAAGATTATGCAGACTTTGTTAATTTATCTAGTAATTTAATTGGACTTGATAAAGCCATAGAAAATCTTGAAGGTCCACTTGGTCAGTTGAGAGAAGAAGTTATGGTATTCTTATTTTCTAATAATCTAATTATCATTTCTGAAATATTAAATGAACGATTTGACTATAATTTTTTTATGTAATGTTGCAGCAAGTCCGTCAGTATTTAGACGATGCGATATCAGAAGTATCATCTAATTTAGATGAGCATCGACTTATCAGAGAACGCAAACAAAGTTTGCATAGCTTGATACGAATCCACAAATCTATTTCGAAATTAAGCTCTATTCTCTCTGCTGGAAATTCGACAGAAAATCCCATCAAACCTGATATTTTAGAAAGGGCTGCGACTGAATTTAATCAGTTAAAGTTCCACACATCGCGTTGCAATGCTGATTTTGCTGTTGCTCAAAACGAAGTACGTGTTGTTTAAAAAATAAACTTAAAAGAATTTAGGAACTACAGGATTAGTTTTTAGATTTCTTTTTTAATGAGCAAATGTGCTAATAATTTATCTAATTTTTCAGAAAAGTGCGGAGCTTGATAAACTGCTCACAGCACATTTAAATCAACTCTTTCTAAATTATATCAAAGAAAAGGAACCTGCCTTTTTGACTCGGTGTTTAAGAATTTATGTCACCTTGGATAAAATACTAGATGCAGAGGATGTTGTTAGAATACAATTAATAAAACCAAAACTTGAGAAAATTATAAATGAAGCAAACTTACAAAGCGAACCACTTGGGCTCCAAGGAATTTATCACAAGTTGGAAAATATTTTGGATGAAGATATTAAACAACTTCTAGACATAACATTATATCCTGAAAGGTTCCTATTTATATGACGATAAAAACATAAAATATTTTTAACAAATATTTCACAATCAAATAAAATTTTTTCAGGGCATTAGTCAAAGGATTTAATTTCCTAGTCAATAGTTTTTGGACCGAAATTGAAGAGAGAATCGCAGAATATCTAACATGCATTTTCGCACCAGGAAATCCAGAATTGTTTCATAGAGTAAGTTTCTTAAATTAAAATATAAAATCAAAAATAAATATCTTCAAAAAACTATTTCCTTTAACACCTTTAGATTGACTTTTATAATTTTGTTTCAGCGATACACTGAAACTTTAGAATTCCTCTCAAGGTTGGAAAAAAGATGCGGAAGTGCAGAAATTATCGTTTCATTGAGAAATCACCGACAGTATAAACGATTTCTTAAAAAGTGGAATTTGCCTGTATATTATCAAATTCGATTTCAAGAAATCGCTAGTACTGTCGAAAATGTTCTTTCTGTAAACATTTCTCCTTCCTCTATTAAGGAAAGGAGATATTCGATTGATCAAGATAGTTTTTCTCTTCATGCGACTTGTGTTGTTTGGGATTGCATTTTAAGAACTTGGGCAGATAATGTCTTTTTATCTCAACTTCTACATCGGTGAGTTTCACAAACTTCCGCAATATATTGATAAATTAATCAATATCCATTCAAATTAATTTTTAAACCAATTTAGATTTTGGAAACTCAATCTTCAAATTTGCTCGAGGTACAACGAATGGTGTAAAGGTTCTTTGAGTCAGGTAATTCATTTCTTTCTCCTAATTTTACGTATCAAATATTCTATTCACAAAGTGTAATATTTAAACGAAATATTAAATTCTTTTTGCAGACTTGGCAGATAATAACAATAAATGAAATCAGCACAGTGATTGAAACTGAAAATCCTACAAGACTCGAATTTCTTGTGTGTTTATATACCGACATAGAGAAACTAGTGAAGAGATTACCAAGGTTTCTTGTGATTGTGAAAGAAAAGTTAAAGAACCCAGACGAAAGTACTTTAAAATTGTTGGAAGGTAAATTTTTTATATGTAAATATTTGAGCAAGTTTTAAATCCTATTACTGTAATTAATTTTTATAATCCACAGATTGTCTAAAAGAAACGGATAAAAGTATGGAATTTACTTTGCCACTTGTGACTGATGAAATTGTGAAGGAACTTTTATCTCAAAGTGCTTCACACTTGAAACAAATTAGTGATATCCCAAGATTATTTAGAAGAACTAATCGTGAAATTCCTACCAAGCCTTGTGCTTATGTAAAAAATGCTTTGAGCTTTCTTTCCGCTTTTCACGCGGATTATGTCCCAATCATTCCACAAGAAATTAATCTTTGGTTGCGACAAACCCTTTCATCTTTGACTGAACAGTAAATATAATATATTCTTTTAAATGAATTACTAAACTTAAACTTTTAAACGTTATTATGACTGCAGAACAAATTTTTTTTGCAGATATATGTCTTCAGTACGCGATGTGATTACCTCAGTTCAAAAAACGGAGGAAAGTTTGAGAAGGTTGAAAACGATCCGATATAAATCGGCTGGAGTTTCTTCTTCAGAAGTTCAGGGAGTCAGTGATGATGAAAAAATACGAGTTCAACTATCAATCGACGTAGCTAACTACGTCACTTTGGTGAGAATTTCATTCAATAGAATTTAGTTTTAATACCAGATTTTACCTTAATAACTAATTTAATTCAAAATTTTTAATTCTAGATTAAGTCACTTGGAATTTCGGAGATAGACCTTCCACGACTGCAAGATTTGACTCAGATTGTCGAAGAGGCAGTCAAAAGTCGAGGTGAAACAAAATAACGTTCATAGAAACACAGAAATAAATATAATCGTCGCTTTTCCATTATTTGTATAAATGTATAAATTGATGCCTCAGTTGTTACTTGTTACATGTCAGTATTTTAAACTGTTTTATAAAGAGGGGTCAATTATCCTTAGCTTTTCTAATCTCGAGTCTTTTAATTTGAATGTAAGCTAGTATAAAGTATGTATTAAAAATTATTAAAGGTGCCTGCAGTTTCGGATTAAATTCGATAAAGATTTACTTTTGCATCATTTTGTATCATTTACAAGGACTTCGAGTCCTCTTAATTGAATTACCAATTCAACCCAAACAGATTTTACACCCTCGACCAATTTCAAGTTGAAGAACAAATAAGACCGAAGCCATCCTTAAAGTACGACGTTACCTCCCTCCACTTGTCTTCAACATTAGTAGAAACCTAACATTAAACCTCGCAACAAAACCAGGCGTGTTAAAAAAAATAGATCTCCTTATCTGCTTCTGAATGGATTAGGAAGCCCTAAAATTCTTTAACGTCACTCTCACCTTGCCAATATAAACCCAACTATTCTTCATCAGCGGACAGTCGAGTGATCGGACCTTCAGTTAAAAACACAAGGAAAAATGGTCGTGAATTTCAAGGTCTTCAAAAAGTCCTCCCCTAATGGGAAAATTGCTCTTTACCTGGGGAAACGAGACTTTATCGACTATTTATCAGGAATTGAACCAGTCGACGGTGTTATTCTTCTCGACCAGGATTACATCGACAACGAGCGTCGAGTATGGGGCCAATTAATCTGCAGTTTTCGCTACGGAAGAGAGGAGGACGAAGTTATGGGTCTTAATTTCCAAAAGGACCTCTACCTCGTTTCCGAGACACTCTACCCTGAAAAAAAGAAACGAGAGACAAACCTAACAAAATTACAAGAAAGATTGCTCAAAAAGTTGGGACCTAATGCAATTCCTTTCACCTTCTGCTTCCCACAAAGTGCGCCCTCAAGTGTGACACTTCAACCCGATCCTGAGGAAACTGGAGAACCTTGTGGGGTGAGTTACTACGTGAAAATTTTCACCGGGGAAAGTGACTCTGACATCAGTCACAAGAGAAGTACAATTTCTCTTGGAATACGAAAAATCCAGTATGCACCTACAAAAGAGGGAAGACAACCTTGCACTGTTGTTCGGAAGGATTTTCTTTTGAGTCCCGGGGAATTGGAACTTGAAGTCACTTTAGATAAACAGCTTTATCATCATGGGGATCGAATTGCTGTCAATGTTACTGTAAGGAATAACAGCAACAAGGTCGTGAAGAAAATTAAAGCTTTGATACAACAAGGAATAGATGTTGTCATTTTTCAGAATGGCCAGTTCAGAACAGTGATCCATGCTGTGGAGACTCAGGATGGATGTCCAATCAATCCAGGGTCGAATTTGCAGAAGGTTTTGTATTTGAAGCCAGATTTGGAGGGAAATCAACACCGAAGAGGAATTGCTTTGGATGGACAATTGAAATCTGAAGGTGAGAGTCAACTCGCTTCGAGCACTTTGCTGACTTCTCCGGATGTTCGCGACTCTTTTGGAATTGTGGTTTCGTATGCTGTCAAGGTCAAGCTGTATTTGGGAGCTTTGGGAGGCGAATTGTCTGCTGAGTTGCCGTTTATTCTGATGAGACCAAAACCTTCAGATAGGGTGAAATCGATCACTGCTGATGGGTTAGTGATTGATGATCCACCACAAGTGAAGGAGAAAATCAGCAGTTAGTTATCTGGAATTCATCTTCTGAACTTGATCAACGTTGGGAAAAATTTACCTTTTGGTGGATTTATTAATCATGCGGGTACAGAAACTTCAAGCTGTGAAGAAGGAAGCTTTACCCCATGAACTTTTCGACATAATTAAGCTGCGAAATGTTCGATTTGTAAAAAGAAAGAGAATTTTTCATATTTTGAGACGTTTGCTTGAAGGAGATTATTATCGAGGATAAATTGTGAAATTTTACTTTATAGGTTTCTGGAAATATGTGTTTTCAGTTACAAAGTAGATTTGGTATTATTACAGATTTATAACTTCAATTTATAGCTGTATGCTATGTTGTTATTTGTATCTAATTGTTATAAATTAAAAAAAAGAAATGAGACATAAAATTATGTAAAAATAATAAATTAATGAACAACTCGATAAAGATCTGTGTACAGAAATGGTTCGAATATTACATCTTTTGTTATATTATATTACCGACAATCATTATGTATATAAAAGTAAATATTTGTGGATATTAAGATGCAAATAAAGAGCATCCGTAAATTACAACTTTGCCTAAGTTTTTAAATTTTTAGTTCTGAATTTTAAAAACTTTTCATACACTATTTTTAATTTGAGGTGAGCAACAAGAAAAATATGAAAGTAAAGGTAAGTATGCCTTAAAATTTGTTTTAAAAGTAATCAACATTTTATCTACATCTATAAGAAAATGCAATCGACTTCATTTTTGTACTGTCGCAATAAATTTTGATATAATGTCTTTTCTCTCTTAAACCTTTCAAATAACGTAGATTTAGCACCGGAACTTATGGCATTTGCATTGATGAGTATAAATCACTCAGTAGATACGGACAGTTGTGGTCAGTCAACTATTGGATTGCAACGCTTGGCATCAACCTCCTTAATATCGTTTACGAAATTTTCGAAAAATTAACGTTTAAAAGTTCAAAATTAATCTAGAAAAGAACCTGTCTTATTAAATTGAAAGAGACATTTCTTATTACGATTTTTAACAAAAAATTATTAACTTCAATGTCAATATCCTTTACACAATTTTTAGATCACTTTTTAAAATTAAAATATTCCTATTTTGCTTCCTCATAGAGGAAGTGAAAGGTTTTCTGAATCGTAAAAAATCAAGTAGCCTAATATTAATACATTTTATTTTAAAATATGAATGATGACATGGAAAGATTCTTTGCTTCGAGAAAAAAATTTGCAACTTCATCATAATGAAGATACAAAGTGCTAAAAAAATGAACACCCGAGATCGAATTCACAGCTAGTTTATTGTATGATTTATGAAGAAAGGGCCATTTTCGAAATATATCGATCTTTGCAAAACCATTTCAAACGAAAAAGAATTACTCATAAAAGACAATGGACAAACACACCCCTTTCTTTGTAATTAAACTATAAGGGTTCGCCGCGCCTTTTATTTACTCACAACTCAAGTCAGACACGAAATGAAAATCTCCATTCATGGTTGTAAAAAGAATTCTTGATTGAGAGCCCTACAAAGCCAATATTGTATTTGATCATATTTTTCTCTCTGCATAAAGAATTAAGATCGAAGACGTCGAACATGCTTATAATTAATTTATAATTAATTATTGTCGTACTCGAGACGATCAAGAATATGACTAACAAAGCTTGCAGCATAAATTACGTTTTTGCCGCCTTCATTATGAGTGTGGTTAAATGACTAAAGTTGAATGACGCGAAATGCATCCTGACTTCAGGCTAAGTGGAAGAAGCCCTCGAAGCAAATGACTCACGCAAAGAAAGTCTAACCACAGATTTGAGTCAAGGCATCTGCTTATTTTATTCGTAATATCTTGTTAAAAAGAAATTCTTTATACTTTCGTATGTAAAAACATACTTTGGATTTTAATTTTGGTGATTGGGCAACCAATTTGATAAACTGATTAACATTGAAGATAGGTTCAATTTCACTTTCCTCTTAAGTTAATTATACATAGTAACATTTGTATATATGTATATCTATTTAATTTCTTACAATTTTGTTATTCAAAAGCCAATCACTCTCTTAATCTGAATCAGCGAAATTTTACTGATTTAAATTTAGAGAGGAGGTTTAAAACAACAATGTATGCGATAGATTTTAGAGATATTTTGTTACATAACTTTTTTAGAGAGGTTTAAGAGATTTCTAAGATTTTTAAGGGATTTTGACGATTTTTAAGGTATTTTGACGATTTTCAAGTGATTTTTACGAAATTCAAAAGATTTTTAGGATTTTTAAAAGATTTCGTAGAATTTTTAAATATTTCGGGATATTTCGCAAAATTTTTGATGTTTTAATAGATTTTTAAGAAGTCTAAGGAATTATAAGGGATTTTAAATGTTTTGAAGAATTTAAAGAGAATTTAAAGGGATACCAACGAATTTTAAGCGATTTCGAATGTTATAGTGAAATTTCGAGGAATTTATGAGAACTCAAGAAATTTTTATGATTTTTAAAAGATTTTAAATCTTGAGAGAAATTAAGACATTTTAATGATTTTTAAAGGAATTCATGAAATTTTAAGAGATATTTAAGAATTCTAAGGAAATCTAGGAATTTTAAGAGCGAATTTAACGAATTTTATAAGCGATTTCGAAGATTTTCGTTAAGACATTGCAAAAGGTTTCAGGGACTTTTAAGAGAATTTAATTCTTATCATGGAATTTCGAGGAATTTCAAGAGAATTCAAGACATTTTAATGATTTTTAAAAGATTTTATGAAACCTGACGAAATTTCTAATAATTTAAAAGGATTTCAAGGGTTTTTCTCATTAAAATTTTTTTTTTTAGAATTTTTAAGGATTTCATGGAATTTGACGAGATTTATAATAATTTTAATCAATTTAAAGGATACAAGGGGGTTTTAAATGTTTTGGTAGAATTTTCAAGAATTTCAAGAAGTTTCTAGGAATTTTTTTCAAGAGATTTTCACAAATATGAACGGATTCCAAGAGATTTTTACGGTTTTTATAATATTTTATGGGATTTAAAGGATTTTAAAGTTTTTCAGGGAATTTTATTGAGGGATTTTAAAAGATTTTGTAGAATGTAAAAGGATTTTGAAGGTCGTCTTCAGGAACGGCTCTAGAAAAAATTTTTGGGAGAGGTCCAAACTTAAAATTTACAATAGGGAGGGGCTCATGACTCCCCCCTAGATTTATCCGTGGTTGTCGTAAAATTTTAAGCATTTTCAAAAGATTTTTCTAATTTTTAAAATATTTTGTAAAATTTTTAAGCATTTCATGGAATTTGATAAGATTTCTAATGATATTAGGGGATTTTAAACATTAAGAAATTTTTAGATATATTCATGAATTTTAACATGGGTCTCAACAGATATAGATTAATGATTTTAAAGGATTTTATGGACTTTTAACGGATTTCAAGATGTTACTAGGAATTTTAAGAAATTTTAAGGGATGAGCGCGATTATTTTGTTTGTCAATTAGGTTTGCAATTACATTGTATATGCAAGATTTTTCAGACATTTCGTTACACCACATAAATCCATAATAAGCTTAATAGTCCCTCTCATCATGAAAAAATTTAAAACCGAATGAATCCTCAATTTTAATTCAAACGAAATCGGGGCTCATCCAAAGAAAGTTTTCAAACCGAATGAATCCGAACATTCAATTCGAACGAATCGGTAGCTCATCCGAAGAAAGTTTTTAAACCGAATCAATCTGAATGAATCCGAGGTTTAGCTGAACAAAGTTTCAAACCAAATGAATCCGAGGTTTCAATCCGAATGAATTTGAGGTTTATCCGCAGAAAGTTATTAAACCTAACGAATCTGAAATTTCAATTCGAATGAATCTAAGGCTTATCCGAAGAAACTTTCAAACCGAATGAATCCGAAGTTTCAAACAGGATGAATCATGAATCGGAGGGTCATTCAAACAATATTTTTCGAAACCAAACGAATCCGAAGTTTCAATCCAAATAATGAATCCTAATAAATAATCAAATCCTAATAAATCTTCTGTTCAGTTGCGCCGGAACTGGGGGGGAGGCAGGGGGAAATATGCCCCCCAATTTTGGTTGGGGGGCAACCAATGCCTTTTGTGCCCCCAAAAAATCTGAATCTGATTGTTAATTGCTTAGAATACCTTAAAATCATTAGAAATTTCATAAAATTTATTAAAATCCTTAAAAATGCCAGTCTTTTAAAAATTATTAAAATCTCTTGAATTCTCTTAAAATTCCTAGAAATTCCATGTGTTTGAACGCGTAACTGTTCTAGATTAAACTAGGGGTGCCATTGTGAGCACATTCTCATCACACTTCGCGCGCTTGCATTCGCTTACCAACCTTCATCGCTGCTATAT
>CAJFCP010000080.1:1199286-1219977 GCA_904066005.1 Synergus itoensis
GCCCTGGAAGAAATAACTGACTATAGTTATATATGGAAGTAAGAGCAGTAGAGCACACGCCTTCGCGTAATATCATTATATCTTTATGCGCGTCATAAACATACACAATACACATACCTACTTGAGGCGTGTATTAGAAATAGTATTAGTATTAGTACAAAATTCAGATGGAGACAGCAAATTTGGGATTGAAATATCAACTGAGTCTGTACTTATTGTTGGACATTGCGTCAACTTGCTTCCGCTTGTATTATCAAGCCTACTCTGTTGGAAATCCGTTCCATTTCACGTTTACAGATTCTTTTCATATGAAACATCGCGTATCGGTCACCTCATGATGGGTCACCTGTTTCAGATGATTGTGCACATGAAAAATGTTTAGGACAGTTAGGAAACATTATATTATCATCATTATTAACATCTTATCTATCTTAAAAAAATGATGTTACCAATATATCGAACACATTGTTGTCGAAAACCTGATTGGTTTAGAAACTGCGCGAATTGTGTGAATAGGCCGAATTGAAAACTATCTTCAGATTGTTTTCGTTGTCAAAACAATTGCTATCAAAAAAATTTCATGGAATTTTGAATAATGTTAAAGAATTTAAAGGAGTTTTACAAAATTTTTTGAGATTTTATGTAATTATAAAGCAATTTTAAGGGATTTGACTATATTTTGTGGAATTTTAAGTAATTTAAGAAACTTTTAAGAGACTTTTAGGCATTTTACGAAACTTCATTGGATTTTAAGGTATTTTAAGAGATTTAATGGAATTTTGAATACATAATGTTAAAGAATTTAAAAGGGTTTTACGATTGAAAAATTTTTAAAGATTTTACGAAATTGCATGAAATTTTAAATAATTTTCAGAGATTTAACGATATTTCATAGGATATTTAATTATTTTAATGACGAGATTTCATTGGATTTTCAGGGATTTTAAGGAATTTCATAAGATTTCATGGGATTTTAAGTAATTTTACGGGATTTGATGATATCTTGGGAGATTCTAAGTAATTTTAAGCGACTCAGATATTTTATGAGAGATTAAGTATTTTTAAAGACACTTATTTCCAGAAATTTTAAAGGATTTGGAGAGATTATATTGGATTTTCAAGAATTTTTTAAGAAGATTATATAATTTTTATAAATTATATAATTATATAATTTTTCATTTTCATGGAATTTTGAATAATTTTAAGATATAATGAGACTTCATGAGATTTTTAATAATTTTAAATAATTTTAAAAAATATCAACTGATTTTGCGTTTAAAGGAATTTCATAAGATTTCATAGGATTTTTAGTAATTTTAAGGGTTGTAGGAAAAAAAAAAAAAAATAATCGCACGCTTATTTGTTTGCCCTCGTCCCTTAAAATTTCACGAGAACCTTCGAAATCATTAATCTTTTAAAATCTATGTTAAAAATCTTGAAAATCTCTAAAAATTTCAAGAAACCTCTTGAAGTTTCTTAAAATTTTAAATCTCTTAAAATCATTAGAAATTTCATCAAATTCCATGAAATCCTTAAAAATTTTACAAAATCTTTTAAAAATTAGAAAAATCTCTTGATAATCCTTAAAAATTCACAAAAACCTTCAGAATCATTAATCTCTTAAAATCTTTAAAAATTCACAAAAACCTTCAAAAATATTAATCTCTTCAAATCTATGTTTAAATTCTTGAAAATCTCTAAAAAATCCAAGAAACCTCTTGAAGTTTCTTAAAATTTCAAATCTCTTAAAATCATTAGAAATTTCATCAAATTCCATGAAATTTTTACAAATTTCACAAAATCTTTTAAAAATTAGAAAAATTTCTTGAAAATCCTTAAAATTTTACGAAAACCTTCGAAATCTTTGTAAATTCTACAAAATCTTTTAAAAATCATAAAAATCTTTTGAAATCCCTCAAAAAATTCCCTGAGAAGTTTTAAAAATATTTTAAAAGTCATAAAAATCCCTTGCAATCTGATTGAAATCTGATCAAAGTCGTGAGAATCTCTTAAAATTTCCAGAAATCTCTTGAAATTCTTTAAAATTCTACGATAACATTTAAAATCCCTTTATATCTTTTAAAATCCATTAAAAGTATTAAAGATCTGGTCAAATTCCATGAAATTCTTAAAAATTCTATAGAATATTTTAAAAATCAACAAAACCTCATGAAATTCTTTAAAATTATCAGAAACCTCTCAAAATATCGGAATTCTACGACAAGATTTAAAACCCCAGAAACCTTTTTAAATCTCTTCAAATTTCACAAAAAAATTCGAAATTGCTTAAAATTCGTGAAAACCTCTTAAAATTTCCAGAAACTTCTCGAAATTCTTTCAAATTCTATGGTAACAATTAAAATCCCTTTTATATCCTTTAAAATACATTAAAATGATTGGAAATCTCATCAAATTCCATGAAATCTTTAAAAATTCTACAAAATGTTTTAAAATTATTATAAATCTCATAAAAATCCATCAAATCTATAAAAATTCCACAATGTCTTTTAAAAATCGACAAATTTCTTGAAAAAGCCCTTAAAAAATGTGCAGCCTTTGAAATCCTTTTAAATTCTACTAAATCTTTTTAAAATTGTAAAAATCTTTTGAAATTTATCCATAAAATTCTCTGAAAAATTTTTAAACCTCTTAAAATTCCTAGAAAATTCTTGAAATTTTACGGTAGGTAAGATTTAAAATCCTTATGTATCTTTAAAATCCGTTAAAACTATTAGAAATCTTATCAAATTCCATGAAATCCTTTAAAATTCTCACAAAATATTTTAAAGATCAAAAAAGTGTCTTGAAATCACTTAAAATTATTAGAAATCTCATAAAATTCCATAAAATGCCTCTCAATTCTTAGAAATCTTTTAAAATATCTTAAAATTCCCTGGAATTCCAGGATAACATTTAAAATTTCTTAAAACCCAATGAATTCCTTTAAAATTTCAAGAAATATCCTAAAATCCCTTAAAATTCTACGAAATCCTTTTAAAATCCTAAAAATCTTTTGAATTTCGTAAAAATCACTTAAAAATCGTCAAATTCCCTTAAAATTCCTAGAAACCTCTTGAAATTCTTCTCTAAAAAAGCGTTTACTCTCTAAAAATGTCTCGAAAATCTCGCATACATTATAGTCTCAAATTTGATTGGCCTTAGAATGACTTGAAGTTGTAAAAAAAAAAAAAAAAAAAACGAAATAATCGCACGTGTTGGTTTGCTAGTTGCATTAAAAATAATTTCATTAAAAATATAGTGATGTGAACTAGTTATGCCAACAAAGGAAGTAACCATTCTCCGTGTCAACTAATTAACGAGAAAGCTACGTAATCGACATACTAAGCATATTTATAATAAGAATGTGCGACCAGCTGCACAAAACGCGTGACATTTGTAATATCTGACGCATCAATCTTTCCTCAATCAAATCTACATTCCACATTCATCCCTTTAATACCTTGTTAAGAAACATTGGAAATCTGACCATGATTCTACTATAAAATACAGAAAAAAATGCCTAGAAAAACAGCAGAACCAATTTTATCTCAATAGATTTTATCTTAAGCTCTTGCATCTTCTTTTAGAACTGTGAAAGCTTCCAAAGTCACGAACAAGACTTTAGATTCCCCATCATGAACTTTTCTCGAGAAAGATGTTTTCAATCCTCTAGATCCTGACTGAGCTTTAGACTTTAGACTTTTATTCCCTCCACCAACTTTTTCTTTTATATTTTACATATATGTTTGTTTTAGTCTGTTTTTTTAAGTGAACAGCACCCCCTCCCCCCACCATCAGCTTAGAGTCATCAAAAGTGGTTTGACGTCAGTCTAAATTTGCAGACTCAGAGAGAAGAGTTGGTGCGAACTACGAATGCGAATTCACAAATCCTTTTCCCTTCTACAGTGAAATTCAAGTTTGGGTTTGGAATACTATACTTGCTGAAAACGTTGCTCTGTCTGGAACTCCCTCGCTTATAGATATAGGGTGTAGCCAAGCTGGTCCTAACTTATTCTATCGACTCAATGTGATCTCTCTTATTGCGCCTGTATCACGCTCTTCTTTCTGAGACGCAGTAAAAAAACACCACCCTACTGATGGTGCTTCACTTTCACCCTTATCTCACATTACTTGCTTTTTGCCTTCCTCGAATCCTTTCACTAGAACGTGACTCCCCAGTTTTAAAACGATACCCTAATTGCTCTCGACAAACTTGAAAATCAGTCGCTGATAACTTCATCCACGATTTTATCATCTGTCTACCTCTTTTATAAAACAAGTACGAACGCGCGCTCCGCGCGCGCATTTGCGTTCTTTTTCAATATTATTTTAATTTATTATATTTTATTTCTCTAATCTCTTAAAATCTATGTTAAACTTCGTGAAAATCTCTAAAAATTTCAAGAAACCTTTGAAAACCTGTGAAATCGCTTAAAATTCGTGAAAATCTCTTAAAATTTTCAGAAACTTCTTGAGATTCTTTTAAATTCAATGATAACAATTCAAATTCCTTTTATATCCTTTAAAATCCATTCAAAGTATTAGAAATATCTTCAAATTCCATGAAATCCTTAAAAATTCCAGAAAAATTTTCAAACTCATAAATCTGCTGAAATCCACGTTAAAATTCATGAAAATATCTAAAAATTCCTAGAAACCTTTTGAAATTCCATGACAAACTTTAAAATCTCTTAAAATTCCAAGAAAAATTCTTGAAATTTTACGGTAACATTTAAAATCTCTTTACATCTTTTATATCCCTTAAAAATATTACATTGAAATCTTATCAAATTCCATGAAATCCTTTAAAATTCCTTAAAATTTTAGGATAATATTTCAAATTCCTTAAAACCTCATAAAACTCTTACAAAGCTTTTAAAATCCCTTCAAATTTCACGAAATATCCTAAAATCCCATACAATTCTACAAAGTGGTTTTAATATCCTAAAAATCTCTTGAATTTCGTAAAAATCACTTAAAAATCGTTAAAAATACACATAAAAACCTTTAAAATCATTAATCTCTTGAAATCCATGTTAAAATTAGTGAAAATCTCTAAAAATTTCTAGCAACCTCTGGAAATTTCTCAACTCTTAAAATCTCTTAAAATCATTAAAGATTTCATCAAATTCCATGAAATCCTTAAAAATATTACAAAATCATTTATAAATTAGAAATATTTTTTGAAAACCCTTAAAATTTGACGAAAATCTTCAAAATCTTTGTAAATTCTACAAAATCTATTAAAAATCATAAAAAGCTTTTGAAATTCCTCAATAAAATTCTCTATAAAGTTTTAAATTCCTTATTTAAATCCCACAAAATACATATTTTAAAAGTCATAAAAGTACCTTGAAGTCCGATTGAAATCTGATCAAAGTCGTGAAATATTCTAAAAATTCCCAGAAATTTCTTGAAATTCTTTAAAATTCTACGATAACATTTAAAATCCCATTATCTCCCATGAAATCTTTAAAAATTAAATTAGAATAGATAATTCCACAAGTAAGGTGCATTCAAGAAAAAAATATTCTTACATACCTATACAGGGTGTGTTTATGAAATTTAATTTCTTACTAATTTTTAAGAATTTAAATTTTTAAGTAAGAAAAAAGTAGTGTAACTGTGTTGCAAAGAATGCGTAAAACATAAATTAATATCAGTCATCACTGTACCTATTGTCATTAAAAAAGGTGAAAAGGTAAAGTAATTTCAAGAAATTTTTTAATAATTCTAAGAAGTTTTCAGATTTTAAAGAAATTTCATAAAATTTCGAAATTTTAATCATTTTAAGAGCATGTGATAATTAACATAAGAGCAAATTTATTCGTCTCCCCAACTTTACACTTGCAATAATAAATATTTTTTCCTAAAACTAGCCCATTTACCTCAATTAAGTTACCATTTACCATTAATAAAGGATTTAAAGAGATTTAAAGGATTTCAAGATACTTTAAGTGATTTAAAGTAATTTTAATACATTTTTTAAGAATTCTAAGAAGCTTCAATATTTTTAAGAGATTAATTAAAGTTTCAAGATCTGTTAATGATTTTAATGACTTGCAAGTGATTTAAACCGATTTAAACAAATTTAAAAGATTTTTTTAAAGAGATTGAAGGAATTCCGAAAAAACTTTAAAGGTCTTCAAGAGATTTTTGATGATTTTAAAGAATTTGAAGGGATTTTAAAAGAATGCAGAAGAATTTCTTGATTTTTAAGAAATTTCAATTGATTTTAAGGAATTTCAAGGGATTTTTAAAGAATTCAAAACAGTTTCAGGATTTTTACAATATTTAATGATTTAAACAAATTTCAAAGGAATTTAAGCGATTCAAAACGATTTAAAGGATCTTAAAGAATTTCAAGGGAATTTAACCAATTCAAAACGATTTAAAGGATTTAAAAATATTTCGAAGAGATTTCACATCAAATATTTGAAGGGATTTCAAAAGACTTAGAAGGATTTTATGATTTTAAGGAATTTTTAAAGAATTTTTAAAGAATTAAAAAGGTTTTAGGATTTGAAAGAGATATCATAAAACTTTAAGGCATTTTTAATGATTTTAAACAAAGTCTAGTGAGTTATTTAAAAATTATTTAAAAATTTTTTTTATGAATTTAAAAGGATTTCAAGAGATTTAAAAAAAATTCAAAATTTTTACGAATTTTTAGGAGATTTTAAAGGATTTTAGAAAATTCAAAGGATTTTAAAACATTTTGATCGATTCTAGTGAATTTCAAGCAAGTTATTATTTAAAAGTTATGCATTTTAAAGGATTTGAATTAATTTAAAGAGATTTAAAGGGATTTTAAAGAATTTAATAATAAATTCAAAAATTTTAACAATTTTTAAGAATTTTAAAAGGATTTTAGAAAATTTAAAGGATTTAAAAACATTTTAATCGATTTTAGTGAATTACGAGTCCAAAAATTTCAAATAATTGCAAAGATTTGAAAATATTTGAAGAGATTTAATAAAAGTGCAATTTTAAAATCAAATAAACTTCAAATATTTAAATTGATTATTCAGAAAATTTTTTTCAACCCGAATCAAAAATAAAATCAAGGTCAATTTCCGGATTGCCTAAAATTTCCACACAATAGACGCCCTGATGTATTGCTAGTGATAAAAAATATTTGACAAGTATAGCGGTTGAGAGTAGGTATCTCAAGGTAAAGTTTTAAGTAGAAAGGGCCAGTTATGGTGGGACGTGACCTACAGTATTTAAAATTGAAATATATTTTATGTACATTTCCTTCATTACTTAAAAATATATGGGAAGTGAAGGGAGTTGGATAGTAAATTTTAAGTAGAAAAGGTATGTTGCAGTGGGACATAATTGTCAACTGTATAATTTGAATGTAATTGACATCCCTTTTAATTCTTTATTATTTTAACTTTTACCATTAATAAGATACTCTTCAAGAATACTTGTGATTTTTTGAGTTTATGAAATTTTTATCTGTTTCTATATCTACCCACATTCCTACAATCTACTAAACATATCTTTTACATTGATAACTAACAATTTTCATCCTTCTCTCATTGCATATTTTTCCTAAAATAACCGATGTCATTCCTAATTTTAATATTTTCACTTTTCCCAAAATCATAAACATCGCATTTCAACATCTGCTCATTTTCCCTCACCAAATATTATCATCACAACAAACTCTACTCTCTTGAGATATCAATAGAATGAGAAAAATCGAGTTGCGCAGTCGGGGCAATAGAAACATTTTAGTAATAAATATACGCGAAATATAAAGTTGGCAAAGCGTTTCCAGAAGCTGTTGGTACTCTTTTTATATAGCCCATTAAAATATAAATGTATAGGTATGTATAACATAGTCAAATGTTAACACACATAGATATCTATTGACTTTTGCCACGGGAGCAAGATATCCGCGTGGGTGTGGCCGTGTTTATTGTTTGAATTCGTAGCTGATGGTCGCAAAGTCTATAAGACTTTCGGTCTCTGAGTTACTTTCCTTTTCAATTTATTATTTACCTTCTAAATTTTATCGACGAGCAACTATCGACCGAGAAAACGAAAGACAACCATTCATTTCCGGTTTTCTGGCCCTTGGTGACTTCCAGCAACTAGCCAGTTTGATAAGATAAGACAATTTTTTCTGTGATAAGACAATTATTCTGTGAATATTTGATTAAATGCCATAACATTGGAGACAGTAGATATATAAGTCACTAAAGCGAGCACTAAAGTTCCTTGCACGCGATACACGTGACTCGATGATTATTACGACATTGTATTTTCTTTAGTGACATTGGATCTGCTTAAATGCTGCGGTAATTTAATTAAGACTGTGCAATGCGCAGTATGTATTAGTAAAAAGATTTCCTTTTTTCGTTCAATATGAAAAATAATAACACTGTTAAAAAAACTGATCAAAATTTAATATATACTGTGAGTGTCATTTGCATAAACCGTCAATTAAAAATATACCATTATGTTTTAGAATTAATATACCCTACATTAATTTTAATATGGTTTTATATTAATTCTAAAACATATATATTAAATTTAATTTACGGTATATGCAAATGACTTTACAAAATGTATATTAAAAGTATATTAATTTTGCAAACATTTTTAACAGTGAATGAATGAAATTTCGATATAAAGTAGTCAGAAATGTTTAATAACAAGTGAGCACTGTTACTAAAACAAAGTAATGACTCAGTTTTAACTAGCTTTTATTTTGAGAGTACGATACGTGGATTGTTGCTACAGAATTACGTATTATCTCATAAATAAAAATGAAGACAAATTTTTATTTAAAATTCTTTAGCGATTATAAGTATAAGGTCACCCCTTTTACTAAAGAATCATCGTACAAAATGCATAGTGGGTCATTTTGCTCCATTACAATACATATTACATTTTATTTAAAAACTATATATTTTTTCACTTTTTAAGAATTTCACTTTAAAGTCATTAAAAAAGGTGAAAAGGGTAATTTTTAAATAAAAATAATTGAAAAATAGGTTTCAAAAGCGTTTCAGGATTTTCGTAAAATTTCAAGACATTTTTAAATAATGATTTAAATTAGATTTAAAGGATTTCAAGACACTTTAAGTGATTTAAAGTAATTGCAAGGAACTTTTAAATAATTCTATAAGAAGCTTTAAGCTTAAATCTAGATTTTCAAGAGATTTCATAAAATTTCAAGACATTTTAATGATTTTAAAGAATTGCAAGCGATTTAAACCAATTTACAAAAGATTTAAAGGATTTTAAATAAATGCAGAAGAATTTTATGATTTTTAAGAAATTTCCAAGATTTCATGGGAATTCCAAGGATTTTAAAGAATTTCTAGGGATTTTTAACGAATACAAAAATGTTTTAAGATTTTTACAAAATTTAAAGAAAATCTTACGAGATATGACGCGGGATTTCAAAACACTTAGAAAGATTGTAAAATTTTATGGAATTTGGATGAATTTTTAAATAATTCAAAAAGGTTTGTGGATTTGTAACAAAATTCATAAGATTAAGGCGTTTAATTAATGAATGAATTAATCAAATTACACGGAGAAAACTGGATATTAAACTGTAATATCTAGCTATTTAACTATGGGACGACTATCTAGATATTTATATATAATATCTTGATATTAAAACTTAATATCCACACATTAAAACTTAATATCCAGATATTAAAATATTAGATGTTAGAATATTTGAATTATATATTTTAATATCTGGATATTAAGTTTCAATATCAAGATATTATATCTAAATATCTAGATAGTCGTCCCATAGTTAAATAGCTAGATATTACGGTTTAATATACAGTTTTCTCCGTGTATAAAGAACTACTAAAGATTTGACGGTATTTTAAAAGACTGAGAAGAATTTTAAGATTTTAAGGAATTTCAAAGAAATTTTAAAGAATTAAAAAGGCTTTAGGATTTTCACGAGATTTAATAAGATTTCAAGGCATTTCTAGTGATTTTAAAAAATGTCAAGCGAGTTATTTAAAAGTTATTTTAAAAAATTTGAATGAATTTTAATAAATTGACCAAAAGTCCTATATTTTGCAGGACAGTCCTGTTTTTGAGTAATATGTCCTGTATATTCTGAAAAGTCTTATTTCTTGCTTGATCAAAGTTTTAAGAATATTGAAGAGATTTGGATTTTAGAGAATTTAAAGGATTTTAAAACATTTGAATCGATTTTAGTGAATTTCTAAAAATTTTAAATGATTTTAAAGAAGTTGAAGGGATTTCAAAAAAAAAATTCAGAAGAGTTTAAGGATTTTCAAGAAAATGTACAGGATTTCTACGAATTAAAGTAATTTTAAGGAATTGCTAGGGATTTTAGAGAATTTAAAGGATTTTAAAACATTGTAATCGATTTTAGTGAATTTCTAAAAATTTTTAATGATTTTAAAGAAGTTGAAGGGATTTCAAAAAAAAAAAATTCAGAAGAGTTTAAGAATTTTCAAAAAAATATACAGGATTTCTACGAATTAAAGTAATTTTAAGGAATTGCTAGGGATTTTAGAGAATTTAAAGGATTTTGAAACATTGTAATCGATTGTAGTGAATTTCGAAAGATTTCAAATGATTTTAAAGAAGTTGAAGGGATTTCAAAAAAAATTCAGAAGTGTTTAAGGACTTTCAAGAAAATTGACAAGAATTCTACGAATTAAATTAATTGTAAGGAATGGCTATAGGGATTTGACGAGATTTTGAAGTTTCTTTTTAAAGGATTTGAAAATAATTCGAATTCAAGATATTTAATAAGAGTTGCAAGTGTCAAGTAAAAATATTGAGATTAATTACTTCAAAAAGTTTTTTCATACCGGAAGTCCTCTTCCTGCATCAAAAATAAAAGCAAGGACAGTTCCGTAAATTTTCTTTTTAATTCCGGGATTTCCTTAAAATGGACATCTCTGGGTCAATTTTTAGAAATTTTGAGAATAAACAATAAGTAATTGTTTAAATAATTACAAAATGTTTTTTAAAAAAATTACTACTCCAAACAATGACAAACTATTACATTTCAATCAGAAAATACGATTATTTTTTACATTTTTTGGGAATAAATAATTGTTTAAATAAGTTACATTTGTTTAAACAATTAAAGATTGTTTAAAGAGTCATGGGAAATATTCAAATTGTCCATTAGTAATTATTTGTATGAAAAAGACGACGGAAATTGCTAAAAAGTAACAATAATACGTAAAAATGTAGTTTTTTGATTTTTGGGTCATATTTGGGGCGCTGTGGGGGGGTAATGGTGGGTTAAAAATAAAAGTTATTAGTATGGTTTTATTTCATAGGTACTCCTCTTCAATCCCTAAAAAAGTTGGCACGTTTCGATCAAACCCTGAAGTATGAGTTCAATTTTTCGAAAATCTAAAATTTCCCCATGTTAATTAAATGGTATTTTGAAGTGCTCGGTGGCACGTGTTAATATTTGAATTTCGAAAAAAAAAAATTAGGGAATTTTTTTCTCCGGAAATGGAAACTTTTGGGGGGGGGACTTGCCCTGTAGCTCGAAAAGCGTTTTTTGGACCACCCTAGTAGACACCCTTTCATTTTTCCATGAATATATCTTTACAAAATTAAATGAGTAACTGATTCAAAAATGAATGAGTAATTATTTGAAACAGCATGATAGATTCACTCTCGTATAAACAGAATGTAAATTCTGCCACTGCTGCCACAACTTTTATCATAAAAGGAAGTTGGATATGTAGGTCAGCGCAGAATTATCGAAGACATAAAAATTATAAGGTAATTTTAAATTGGAATGCTTCAAGAAGGAGCAAGGATCGCAGAAGTCAATTCCACTGATTCTTTGTTCAATCCAAAATAACTATAATATCGCGTTTCCGGCAAATTTGCAGAAAATTGTGGTAACACACTCAAAAGTGTTGAGGTAAGTTCTCAATGCTGGAGAACGAGAAGCTGCCATAAAACTGCTAGCGTTGTTTATTAGAGGTACCTCGTTCAAATTTAGACTCGCCTGTTAAATGTTCATATGCACTTTTGTCAGTGTTTTAGTACGAAAGTAAGCATGTGTAAGCGCACTGCACTCTCACGGCTCGTATATCGCGCATTCCTTCCGAGCTACGCATACATACTTATCCGAAGCGCGACGCAAGTAGCTGGCAATCTCATGGACTTTTGAGATTCAGTTGTGCATTTGATAGGAAACGATAGGATCGAAAATAGTTTTCTTACTCATCGCTCTATGATAATATACCTCTGAATACCCAGTTCTCGAATAAAAAATAAATGAGAAAAAGATGATAAGATAGGAAAACAAAGGAGGTTATCGCTGGACGTTGATGGTTGCGAATTCCGCGTGAAATTTACGAATGCCAGCACCTGAAATATCGAGGACGAACAACGCAATCGCATTACAAGTTGAACACTTAAGTTACTGCATGAAATGCAACTTATACATTCAAATTATGTTTTACAATTTTTTTTTTGCAATGGCAGTGAAAAAAAATCGTAAAATGTTTTTGCAAAAATTGCATGAATAATTTTCGAAAGAGGTTTTGAGACATTTTATTCCTGGAACCATTTTTTAAAGGAGCTACAATTTTATAAATACATAGAAAATGGGTGAAATTAGGAAAACTTTTAAGTGAGGAATCTGAACTTTATTCATTGATGATACTTTTGATCCAATCGACGAAAGCCCAGATACGAATGTTTTGATCTGGACTTCCATCTCCACAGGATATCCGATTTGAAGCCATTCCAATTT
Source organism: Synergus itoensis (assembly GCA_904066005.1). Classification (NCBI taxonomy): domain Eukaryota; kingdom Metazoa; phylum Arthropoda; class Insecta; order Hymenoptera; family Cynipidae; genus Synergus; species Synergus itoensis. Next base: position 1,212,044 of record CAJFCP010000080.1, read on the forward strand.
GAACATCATCAGCAGCAATAGGACTTCCAATATCTCTCTAAATGGAAATAAAGATATTTTTTTTTTTCAGTTTCTGTTGTTATAAAATCAAAGAACTGGTTTCTTTAGATAAAAAATAATTAAAATATCGACTTACGAAACATATGCCTTGACCCTTTTTGGATATAGTACACATGTACGAATCCAATAACCAGGGATATTTTTCTTTACAAGCATTTCGATCAAAAACTTTAGTATTGAAATAGTGTAGTTTTTTGTTCTGTTCTCCGGTTGCCTAAACAAGTATACATCAATGAAAACTATCAAAAATACATAAAATTCGAACGCTTTGCGCTTGATTAATGGGATTATATCGAAATTTAAAATTGCCGAAATTGAAAATCATCGAAATTGAAAATTCCTGAAGTTGAAAATTCCCGAAACATAAAAATTTCCGAAATAGAAAATTCCTAAAAGAAAATAATATGTAATACCTACTTAAATTAAGATTCCTGTAATTGAAAGTTATCGAAATTTTCAATTCTCGACATTTAAATTTCCCAAAGTTAAATATACCCGAAATTTTTGTTTCAAATTTCAAAAAATTTTGTTCCAAATTTCTCTTGAAAATTTTTATTAAAACTTTCTCTGCATAATTTTGAATACAAATTTTTAAGAGAAATTTTCAACAAAAGTTTTACAAATAAGTTTTAAACAAAAATTTCGAGAATTTTTAATGTCGGGAAATATCAATTTCGAGAATTTTCAATTTCGGGAATATTTAACTTCGGGAAATTTATAACTTCGGGAATTTAAAATTTCAGTTTTATTATTTTCTTTCGGGAATTTTCTATTTTGGAATTTTTTATTTTTCGGGAATTCTAAATTTCTGTAAATTTACCTGATCCCATTTTGAAACGTTTTTCGAACTTTTTCATCTTTTTTTTTTTATATATATTTTAAAACCTTTAGAATGATTTTAAAGGATTTCAAGATATTTTAAACGATTTCAAAATATTTTAAACGATATCAAGATATTAATTAAGAACTAAAGAGATTTAAATACATTTTGATGATTCTTTAAATCTCTTGGAATTTTTTTAAATCACATAAAATATCTTGAAATATGTTGAAATCTCCGAAAATCTTCAAATTTCTTTAAATTCCTTAAAACTTAAAATATATATTTAAATCACTTGTACTCGCTTGAAATCCCTTGAAATTACAACATATAAAATGAAATCCTTTAAAGTTTTTTTTAAATCCCTTAAAATCTCTTAAAATTTCTTTAAAGAACTCAAAATATCTTGAAATCCTTTAGAATCAATCTCATTAAAATCGTTTCAAATATTTCAAAGTCCATTGGTTAGTCCAAAATCAACATAGTTATAAAGTGTCTTGAAATCTTGTGAAATCTTTTAAAATTCCCTTGAAATCTTTAAAATCATCCCTTAAAATTTTTTAAAATCCCTTAGTTTTTGTACCCTTTTTTTCCTTTATAATTCCTTTAATAATTCTTCAAATTAATCTTGTGAAATCTCTTGAAAGTCCTTAAAATTACTTAAAATATTTACAATCCTTTAAAATCTCTAGGGGGCCAGCATTCATATACCATGTGGACCATTTTTCACCGCTTTTTACCCCCCTCCCCTTATGGATGACCCCCTAATATGAAATTCTTTAAAATCACTTGAAATATTAATATGTAATGGATAATTTTATCAATAAAATGTTGCAGTGTTTCGAAAACAGTTTTTACATATTCTTGAGAGTGAGACTCCTAAAATAATTCTCATTTTTATCACTTTAAATTATCCTCTGTTTTTATATAACTTTTTTTGACAGCAATCATTTTGACAATGAAAAAAGTTTAAAGATAGTTTTCAAATTCGGTTAATCACATCACTTTTTTTGCTTCCTCATAGCGGAAGCTTTATAGTCGTTACATTTTCCAATATTTTTAAAATGGTTTAATTAAACTTTCCTTACTTGATAAATGTCTAATACAACATTCTAATCAATTGTGTGTGTGTGTGTGTCGCCGTTTTGATGAAATTTGTAAGGTATATTGGCTCAACCTATATCTCAAAACGTGCCAAAGGATTTTTCAAAATATTGAATTTTACAATTTTTATGTACATTTAGAATTTTTGTAAAATTGATTTTTCGACTATAACTTCTAAAATAATCAAAATTCAAAGCTTATGTAAAGGAAAAAGAGATTCCTTGCGTCGAGACGAATCGATTGATCTGTATAATTAATGCATTTTATTGAATATTAAGGAAGTTATGCTTTTATTTGTAATTTTGAAAAATTTCGTTTTTATCTTTGTTTTCAAATAACCAAAATTCAAAGCTAATGTAAGAAAGTAAAAGGTATTTTTGCATCGTATAAAATTAAGTAATCTAATATAAATAAATTTTATTAAAAAATATGAATGATGTGGTTGAAAGATTCTTTGTTTCGAGAAAAAATAATTATATATATTTTTAAATATTGAGGCAAATCGTTAATGCTTCCTCTATGAGGAAGCAAAGTTCTCAAAAAATGAACACAAAAAATATAAATATATTGGAACACCCGAGATCAAATTTACAGCTAGTTTACATAGGAACTACTTACTTTATTTGTTTCTCCCCACCCAGAAACCACGAGAGGCAAACCAGGTTTTTCAATATCAGAAGTTGGAAGATTAATGTTTTTCACATTTTTTGAAAATTGCATCGGATTTGTTAAATTGATTAAAGCTATGTCGATAGATCGATCATTTTCATACTCTGGATGAACATAAACTTGACTAATTCTATGCTTTCTGCCTTCTTTTCCTAAATTTGTCCAATCCGTGGTTCCAACCACAATAAAGTAATAAGATGGGTCTGGTCTAAAAATTGACCAAAAATCTTAGTGATAAACATTATAGGAAGAGATTTTTTTTTAATCTACGTACGAAACACAAGTTGCTGCTGTTAAAATCCAGTTTTGATTTAAGATGGATCCACTACAAAAGTTACCATATTCAATAGAATCCGTCTGAAGAGATACTTGATACGGAAATTTTCCTTTTCTCGCTCGATATCCTCCCGTGATACCTACGATTAAATTTATTAAATTGGAATACATATAATATATGAAATTAAAAAAGCATTAAATCTAAAATAAGATGTTGAACTTATGAGAATACTTACCTGAGACAATACCAAACAGAGCCAGCACCACAAACACTTTTAAATAATCCATGTTCGACGAATTTCTGAATTTTTTCACATTTCATTTTCATACTTATATACCCGAGAATTCTGTTACAAAATCGTGGTGAAAAACTGGTACGCGGATATAAAATTTTATTTAAATGCGGGTGCCAATAAACTTTTATTATTTTCTCTTTGGGAGTTGATAAAGTTTGTTGCAAATAGTAGAAAAAATTTTATGGGAAAAATTATGAAAGCTTATTTTTTAATAAATTCGAAGTTGTTTGCTGTTTTTTAAAAAAACAATTTTAGACTGATTAGAATTATTCTTAGATAAATAAATTAATTGGAAGTATAGGTCAGTTAGATAAACATATTATAACAGATTATCAGATACTCGGAAAAAATTAGTAATCGAAATTTTTCTTGACTCATCGACTTTTGGGTAAGATAAATTTTTCAAAATATTTCATTAACGTTTCTTAAAATCTGAAATACTTTTCTTACATATAACTTACGTACTTATATGTAACTATCAATCACAATGTAACAGACCGGCGAATTTCAAGAACAAGAATTAAATACAAAAACAATCAGTAATCAAAATCAATTTTTATTATGAATTGAAATTGAGGAAATGATAGTTTTATAGCACTATCGACACAATAAACTGTGATAACAATGAATCGTTACATTGAGAAAGGGCATAAGCCACCCATATTTATAGTCGTTCTCAAATCGTGAGTCATCAATAACCGAGAGGTTATTGACTATTTATTACGAAATCAATGAACTTTCAGTATCATTTTTAATTATTATCTCTAATGAGAATGCAATTTATTTCTAATATGTATAGCCTCAATTATTTCAAGTAAAACAGCAAATTATAAACGTAAATCTGCAAAGTATTATTTTACAAAGAAGTTATTTGATTTTCGGTTAAAAATAAGATTTTTGCGAATATTCGATTCTTTTCTCCTAATCAGTTAAGCAGTTAAGATATTATGAAAGTATATGTGGACTTTTCAAAGAAACACAATCTTATCTCTAACATCGCGTAACATCTTACAAGACATTGTGCCTCTTCTTTGTAAAGACTCGCCATATTTCATGACACCAATACAAGAAGCACAAAGTGACATCAAACAGTCCTAGAAACTGTTTCTTTTTGCAATAATCTTATGAGATTATCATCGTCAACCAACTGACAGAAAATAAAGAAATTTTCTATCAAAATTGAAAAATATTCCGATTCATTTTCGTTCACCCTTTCCGAAATTATAACATTTTACAGTATATATAATATATATTATATATTATACATTATTTACATTAAATTTTAACATTACTAGTAAACCAATACGCGCGCTCAGCGCGCGATTATTTTTTATTCCTTATTCTTACAACTTCAAGTCATTCAAAGGCCAATCAGATTACCAACAACATTGTATGACAGATTTTCGAAACATTTTGTGACACCATTTTTTAAAAGAGGAATTTTATAAGATTTCTAAAAATTTGAAGGGATTTGGAAGGTTTTGTGTGTTTTAAGAGATTTCAAACGGTTTCTAGGGTTTTAGGGAATTTAAAAATTTTTTGTCCAATTTCAATGAATTTTCCGAGATTTTAACGTATTGTAAGAAATTTTGACGATTTTTAAATGCTTTTAAGAGAATTCAAGGGATTTTTATGATTTATAAAATTTTTTGTGAAATATTAAAGGATTAAATGGAATTTGATGAGATTTATAATAATTTTATTGAATTTTAAAAAAAGGGAATATTATCGTAGAATTTTAAGGAATTTACAAAAGTTTCTACGAATTTTCACGAATTTTAACGAATTTGAGGAGATTTTTATAACTTTTAAAAAATTGTGTGGATTTTGAAGGATCTACAACACTTTTTTAAGATAGGAACATGATTAGTTAAACTCTAAAAATCGTATAAACAAAATGATTCAGCGCACGAAACACGTGTATATCTTCTGAATACACATGGATCTAAAACGAAGAGAAATTTCTTGTTAAAAATAATTTTGGTCTCGTAAATTTTCTTTTTGTAGGGTAATTTTATTGAGGTATTTCAAAAGATTTTTAGGACTCAAGAGATTTCGTAGAATTTAAAAGGATTTGGCAAGTTATTGTCAAATTTTTAGGGATTTCAAGAGGTTTTTCTGAATTTTAAAAGATTTTGTGGATTTTTAAGGATTTCATGAAATTTTAAAAGATTTTAAGGCAGTTTAAGTGAATTTAAAAGATTTTTATGAATTTTATAAAAACTTGTGATATTTTAAAGAATTTCATGGTATTTTATGAGATTTCTAATAATGTTAAGGAATTTCAAGATATTTTTCTGATTTTCAAAAAAATTTGTACAATTTTTAAAGATTTCTTGGAATTTTTTGAGGATTTAAAAGAATTTTTATATATTTTCACAGATTTTAACGAATTTCAAGAGGTTTCTAAGAATATTTTAAGAGATTTTAACGAATTTAGGAGGATTTCGAATTTTTTTGTAAAATTTTAAGAGACCAGCAAATCAACATGTGCGCTATAATTTTGTTTTCCTTCTTACAATTTCAAGTTATTCAAAAGCCAATCAGGTTTGCAACAACAATGTATGCGAGATTTTCGAGATATATCGTGACAACACTTTTTTAAGATAGGAACATGATTAGTTAAACTCTAAAAATCGTATAAACAAAATGATTCAGCGCACGAAACACGTGTATATCTTCTGAATACACATGGATCTAAAACGAAGAGAAATTTCTTGTTAAAAATAATTTTGGTCTCGTAAATTTTCTTTTTGTAGCCCCGTTTTTCAGATCCTGCCTCAGACATCTGAAAAGAATCCGCGTTAGCATCTTGATGGCCAGCATGAGTGTAAAATTGTCAGGTCGTTGCCACTAACCGCATCGATGCTGTGTTCTGCATTCGAGGGTTTTGCTTTTTTCATTCTCAACAGATTTATAATTTGCCCGTTTTATCTTTACAGATACCCACACAGAAATCGAGTATCTTATTCAATGACTCAGTCATACGTCTCTGTAGGCCGATTTCTTTCTTTTTCTCTATTCTCTTTCATTGCTGGGATGAAACCGCAATTTCAAACTCGCTTTTGCTGACACGAGAGGAGGCATTTTTGAACCAACTCTTGTTGATGAAAAGAACTTCAATTACTTCAAAAACCAATTTTTTCCTGAAAGGATATACCTATTTTCTCTTTTATTTCATAATATTGTTCTATTATGCTCAAATACGTTTAAGGGGGTATTCTACTTTAAACGCTCGAAAAAAGAGCTATTTTTGTGAATTTTTTGTGAGATTATTATTAAATATATTAATTTACGGTTTATATAGCATAATAAATACACTGTTTATATACACTACACCAGGGGCGGCGTAAACAATAGGGATGCCATGGAGAATTCCATACCTGGAACAAATCCAGGTATGGAATTCCATACCTTTAAAACTGTCTGGAAAAACTACGAATTATTGACAAAATATTAAATGAGTTCATCTCTAGAAACGATTTACGAAGAAAAACCTTTTATATGTTTTAAAGATAGCAAGAAATATATTTCTTATAACCCATTTTATTTTTATTTTAAATAAAAATATTTTTTAAATGTTTTTATCTCCCCCCCCCCTCTCCGCGGAAAATAAAATTCCATACCTCAAAAATGTAGGCTGCGCCGGCCCTACACTACACAGATTTTTTTTATTCATTTTAAGCACTTTTTATATTTGAAAACTCCAGTTAAAAAGTCATTTTTGTGATTGTTTTAGTGTGATTTCCATTGAGGGTGGTTTTTCGGGATGAGACCGATCGTTCTCACCCCCTCTATTATTTTGGAGATTATTAAAGAGAGATTTCCACGTTTCGAAATCTGATGTTTTCTATTAGGTTTTTGGGTTTTAAGTCATTTTTGTGATTGTTTTAGTGTGATTTTCATTGAGGGTGGTTTTTCGGGGTGAGATCGATCGTTCTCACCCCCTCTATTATTTTGGAGATTATTAAAGAGAGATTTCCACGTTTTGAAATCCGATGTTTTTGATTAGGTTTTTGCTGTGTTCCATAGGGGGTGGTTTTTAGGGTTGCTTATGATAGTTCTCACCCCCTCTATTATTTTTGGGATTATTAAAGAGAATTTTCCACGTTTCGAAATCCGATGTTTTTGATTAGGTTTTTGGGTTTTAAGTAACTTTTGTGATTGTTTTAGTGTGATTTTCATTGAGGGCGGTTTTTCGGAGTAAGACCGATCATTCTCACCCCCTCTATTATTTTGGGGATTATTAAAGAGAATTTTCCACGTTTCGAAATCCGATGTTTTTGATTAGGTTTTTGCTGTGTTCTATAGGGGGTGGTTTTCAGGGTTGCTTGCGATCGTTCTCACCCCTTCTATTATTTTGGGGATTATTAAAGAGAATTTTCCACGTTTCGAAATCTGATGTTTTCTATTAGGTTTTTGGGTTTTAAGTCATTTTTTGTGATTGTTTTAGTGTGATTTCCATTAAGGGTAGTTTTTAGGGGTGAGACCGATCGTTCTCACTCCCTTTATTATTTTTGGGAATATTAAAGAGAATTTTCCACGTTTCAAAATCCGATGTTTTTTATCAGGTTTTTGCTGTGTTCCGTAGGGGGTGGTTTTTAGGGTTGCTTGCGATCGTTCTAACCCCCTCTATTATTTTGGGGATTATTAAAGAGAATTTTCCACGTTTCGAAATCCGATGTTTTTGATTAGGTTTTTGCTGTGTT
>CAJFCP010000080.1:1244510-1256471 GCA_904066005.1 Synergus itoensis
AGAACTTTAAAAATATTTGAAAAATTTTCAAAATTCCTCAAAATCTTTAGAAAATCATAAAAATCTCGTGAAATCCTTTAAAATTCCATGAGGAACATTAAAATCTCTTAAAATTTCATGAAGTCCTTTAAAATTCCACTAAATCTTTTAAATCTTATAAAAATCTCCTGTAATCCCTTCAAATTCATAAAAACCTCTTAAAATTTGTTTAAATTATTGAAAATCTCTTGAAATCATTAGAAACCCAAAGAATCTCAAAGAATGCCTTGAAATTCTTTACAATCCTTCGACATCCTTGGAAGGTTTCTAAAATATGTTAAATAAATTATAAAAATTATTCAATTTCTATTTTCCCTGACAACTACTCGCATTTCCCTGACATTTCCCTGACTTCCTTGACATGTGGCCACCCTGGATTCCTTAGTCCAAGACCTTGAGTTTGATCAAAATAGTAATTTTCAATAAATTATATCGCATACCATAACCAATGGGATAATATAATTTAAGTGCAGCTTTAGAGAAACTTACCTGAAACAAAAAAGAAAAACATTCGGTTAGAGATTTTTTTTTAGTAATTGATAAAGCACTGAAATACATGTATTATCGAATATTCGAATTTGCTATGACATTAATGCAACAAAAGTATTACTGAAATAAAGTTCTGAACGTTCAAATGAACCTATTTTTGTATTTATTGTATTTTAAAGTAGAAACAGTTTCAAAATATTGATACATTATCGTTGAAAATAATTATGTATGAAAGAAACTTGTAATGTGTATTTTCATTTTTAGCTGAAACAATATTTCTGTATGAAATAGAATTGGGAAAAAATATGTCGTTCATTTGAACGTTCAAAACTTTTGGTACATATAAGTATTAAAAAAAAAATGCCTGATCTTAGATTCTATCATAAAAAAGTGATGTAACGAAATGTCTCGAAGTAAATCTCGCATACATTGTTGTTGCAAACCTGATTGGCTTTTTAATGACTTGAAGTTGTAAGGAGGAAAATAAAATAATTATGTGCGTGTTGATTTGCTCGTCCTTTAAAATTTCACGAAAACCTTCGAAATCCCTTAAAATCCCTTTATTATCTTTTAAAGTCTGTTAAAATTATTAGAAACTCAAACTCAAATTCTACAAAATCTTTTAAAAATCACATCTCTTGAATACTCTTACAATTCCTATAAATTCCACGACAACATTTATAAATTCCTTACAGATTTTATAAAGAATCGAAAAATATTTTTTATGTTTTCAAATTACTTTAAAATCTTGAAATTGTCTTGAATTTTTTGTAATTCTTTTAAAATCCTTTAACATTCCTTGAAATCCTTTCAAATCCCTAGATATTTTTGAAATTTCTAGAAAACCCTTAAATATTTTCATATTCTTTTACATTCCTTTGAAATTTTTTAATAGGTATCATTAAGAATCCCTTAAAATACTTACAAATATTTTGAAAGTTTTTCTGAATTCATTGAAAATTTCTTAAAATCACTTGAAATCTCTCGACAATGCTTTAAATTTCTTAAAATCTCGTAAAATTCTTTCAAGTCCTTTAGGAAATCTTGCTATCCTTGAATTCTTGTAAAACTCTTGAAATTCCTTTATATTTCCGTAAATCACTTGAAATTTCTTCAAATTCCCTACAATCTCTTGAAGTCCCTTTAAATTATCTAAAATTACTTAAAATCTCCTCATACCTAAAAATCTCTTGAAACACTTTAAAATGTTTTGGAATTTTTTAAATATCGTGAAAGCTCTAGAAAATCCGTAAATTTTTTGATATTCCTTTAAAATCTTATAAAATCACTTGAAATCCCTTTAAATTGTCTAGAATTACTTAAAATCTCCTCAAATTCCCTAAAATCTCTTGAAACACTTAAAAATGTTTTGGAATTTTTTAAATATCGTGAAAGCTCTGAAGCTCCTTAAATTTTTTGATATTCCTTTAAAATCCTTTGAAATTTTTTTTAAATCATTGAAAATCTTTTGAAATCCATTATGAAATCTTGATATCTCTGAAATATTTTAAAATCTCTTGAAATCCCTTTAAATTGACTAAAATCCGTAAATTTTTTGATGTTTTAAAATCCTTTAAGAAATCTTGATATCTTTAAAATCTTGTAAAATCACTTGAAATCCCTTTAAATTGTCTAAAATTACTTAAAATCTCCTCAAATTTCCTAAAATTTCTTGAAACACTTTAATGTTTTGGAATTTTTTAAATATCGTGAAAGCACTTTAAAATCCTTAAATTTTTTGATATTCCTTTAAAATCTCTTGAAATTTTTTTTAATTCATTGAAAATCTTTTGAAATCCATTAGAAAATCTTGATATCTCGAAAATATTTTTAAATCTCTTGAAATCCCATTAAATTGCCTAAAATCACTTAAAATCTCCTCAAATTCCTTAAAATCTCTTGAAATTTTTTAAAATCTCTTAAAATGTTTTAAATCATGTGAAATTCTTGAAAATCTTGAAACTCGTCCAAATTCTTCTGAGATTCTTTAAAACTTCCCTAGAATCACTTAAAATCTCTTGAAACCCCCTTAGATTCTCCAAAATAACAAAATCTTTTAAAAATCCTTTACTATCATTCAAAATCCCTTGCAAACAAAATAATCGCACGCGTAGCGCGCATGTTGATTTGCTAGTGAAAAGAAAAAGTGCTGATTATTCCTGTCTACAATCAGGAAGCAAAATATGCGAAGGTTGACTGAAAACCTCAACCTTGCAACCTCAAAACAACTTTCTTCATTAATCCGTTAATAATTCCCTTAAGATTTCTCTCCAGCTTGTCTATTAAGATTTTATTAAACCCTCCAAGTATGAAACGCAGTGTACAGTTTACACCAGGAGGAAATTCTCCAACCGCTCATGTTTCCTCAAGGTCGTTTTGTTAAAGCCCACCTGGTTGTCCTGATTTAACAAACCAAAAGCGACGAATTTTATTATCCTCTTTCAGCCTTCGCAATCTACATTTTTAGCACTAAAATGTTAATGAAAATAACGACTCCCCTAGAAATATAATAAATAGCTCCATTTTCAAGAAATAAGTTCCTCTAACGGAGCATTTACAACCCAATACATAAACTTTTATGTATATACAACTCGCAATTTATGGGACTCTCTTCTTGTCGATAATTGACGTAAATCCAAACTGAAATTTATCATCAGCATTCCTTTGTTGAGGCCAATTAATTAATTAAAAATTCTTTCGTCATTCTTTTCCATTTCCAAAAGTTTCAAATTTCGTTTTGAAAATACTTGTCGCGGCTTATGCACAAATACCAACGGGCAGAACAGCTAATAATAGGAAATTTGGCTTGCCGGCCAACAACGCCTGCTTGCAGCTTCAGCCAAAGATATTAGAAATTCAGAAATATGTATAATCTAATATTATGACGTGCCTAAGTACGACTCAGGCAAAGAGAGCCTGAGTCCTTGGTATGTGGTCGGACAATCCTCAGGAATCATAACTTGTTTTCTTCATACCATATTGGCAAAACTTCAGCAAATGAGTTCACTAATTTGAAGGGGCGACTCGAAATTCAAGCTATTTTAACATGTAAATAAAGTACGTCATTACTAGTTCATTCCAAATTTAAAACAAGCCTGCCATACAAGCTAAAAAGACGCTTCAGCTTTGAACGTAGAAAATCAACAAAAAACGATTTTGTATCGAAAAAGTATTATGGAATTTATTACGTTTTCATTTTTTATAAATGTTTCAACGTCATTCGTACCGATTGAATATTTATTCCATTCTGTAAAAAAATGTACATTTTACGTTATTTTCATTTAAAAAATCCATGGTGACAACAAAATTCAATTGTTCAATTTCCCTGAATTTTCCCTGACTTTCAGACAAATTTCCCTGACAGAAAATTATTAAAAATGCAAATAAATTTCCAATAACAGTGCTAGTCAAATTTTACGCAAAACTAATAAATTCTCTGATGATAATGTAAAAATATCCTTAAAAATCAAAAATATCTTGAAATATTTTAAAATTCCATGAGGAACATCAAAATCCCTTAAAATTTCATGAAATCCTTTAGAATTTCTTAAAATTCCACGAAATTTATTTAAGTTTCTTAATATTCCATGAAAGCCTTTAAATTCCATGAAAAACTTTTAAATCCCTTAAAATTACTAAAAATATCCTAAAATTCCTAGAAACTTCTTGAAATTTCTTAAAATTCCACGGTAAAACTAAAAATAATACAATAATAAAATATAATAATAAATAAAATATAATATAAAATAATTTATTATTTAAAAATAATTAAAATCTAGTGAAATTCTTTAAATTTCAATGAGGAACTTTAAAATCTCCTAAGATGCGTCAAAATCTCTTAAAATTCCATGAAATCCTTTAAAATTCTACAAAATTTTTAAAAAACCAAAAATATCTTGAAATGTTTTAAAATTCCAATTCCAAAAATTCTTATAAACTTCTTAAAATCAACTGTCGGATCGTAGAAGGGGATATAAAATTTCCTGATAGGAGCGCAATGGCTTCTCACCCTTTTTGGAAATTTGTTTCAATTTTCTTTTTTGGAAATATATTTCAAGTAATTCCTTTGCTTGCATGATATTAAAAAATATTTTTAAATTTATATAATTTTTATATTGTCAGGATGCGTTTGTGCTCGAACCAAGAAATGTTATATACCCTTCTACGATGTAGCCGTTCAATCATTTAAAATTTCACGAAAAAATTTTAAATGCCTTATAAAATTCTGAGGAACATCAAAATCACATAAAATACGTGAAAATCTCTTTAAATTATTAGTAATAACTTATTGAAATGCCTTAAAACTTGCTAAAATCTCTTATAAATCTTAGAAACCTCTTAAAACCCATTCCCGTGTAGAAATTTCCAAACCTGGCCCAAACCGGTGATGAAACGCCCGGGCCGATCGGGCCCCTATCTGCCCGACCAGGCCCGGGTCTGGGTCTGGTCGGGCCGTGTGTTTCATCCCCGGTCTGAAAACCCCCGATCTGGACCCGATCGGGGCCAAATTACCCAATTTGGGCCCGATCAGGGCCACAGCAAAATTTTTACTCGGGTTAAAATGATTGAAAATTTCTTAAAATCTTTAGAAACCTATAAAATCTCAAAGAATTCCAGGAATTAAATTCTTTATAATCCTTCGAAATCTTCCAGAATCTGTTAAATAAACTAGATAATCTATTGTTTGTAATAGATTAATTCCTATTTTCCCTGACATTTCCCTGATTTCCCTGACAATTTTTTTTGTTCCCTAACATTTTCCTGCATATAATTACAAGTTTCAATAGCAAAAATTTGTTATTTAATAAAATCTATTTGTTTTTAAAAATTATCGTCTGTGTAGATAGATGCAGTTTTCTTCACGAATCGATTGATGTGAAAATCTCATTTTCGTTACAAATATGCGACATAAGTCTTTTTAACTTGTTCGGCAGAACCAATATTATAATTTACATACTTCAAAATTTTTCTTTCAAAATTATAAATCGAACATCCAACTGAATATTCGACCAAAGAAGAAATCCTTTTTCTCCTTATTTATACACCCTCATCAATTTTAAAGTAAATTAGTGCCCATCTTCTAAAATTATACCCTGCTCAGTACCCGCGAAAGCGTAACGGTAAACAACCTAGAATCTCTAATCAGTCTGTAATTTCGAAAAAGGACGTTCCTTAAAAGGTAGCAGTTTGCATGGGTAATTACGAGATTCAAAATGAGTGTTTACGCCACATTTTGAGTGTAATCTTTCTCCAAAAGTGAAGAGATCCTTGGCCTGCATTGGCCTCAGTGAGTATATAAATTAACTGCAAAATTGATGATTTCGAGTGTTGAGATTCGTTCAAGTGCAGAAACTCATTAAGTATTGTAGCGATGTATCGATATGTATGTTCTTGAAATGTATAATCAGACACTTTTGTTCACCGGTGTGTTCAGATTCAGATGATGTACGTGATGAGACCTTGATGAGTTTTCTGCTTCTTTAGCAACAACACTCTCTGTGGTCTCTACTTAAACATTCGTTGTGCACAACCACACTTCACTAAACGTGTCCTTCATTACCATTTGTGCAAGATTACCAAATGCATCGATATTGTTCATTCATTTCACGCTAAACTCGTATGCTAATGTCTCTAGTGGATGATTAATAATTAGGGAGGAGTGGATATTGAAAACAATGTAAAGCTGCATTTTAAACGAGATGCAAAGTTCTAGAAAGAAATTGATCCTTTAGAAATCTGCAGCGTGGCAATTCGGTAAAAGTTTTCTAATTCCTAGTCATTTCCCGGGTTTTCCCAGTCAAATTTTTCAATTTTTTCCGTTAGCCATAAGTTAAATATTTATATTTACCGTAAAGCACAAAGATTTATTTTATTTCATGACTCATTCTAAACATCCTGTAACACAATAGAGCAAAAAATTGCAAAATTTTTTTATAATGGAAAAAACCTTATTAATCCTTATAAAATAAGGACTTCATCAGATTTTAAGTAAATTTAAGGAATTTCAAGGGATTTTTATGGATTTCAATGGATTTTTAAAAAATTCAAAAGATTTTTAGGATTTTCAAGAGATTTGAAGTGATTTTAAGAAATTCCAAGGAATTGATTATAATGTGGAGGAAATCAAGTGAAATCCCTTAAAATTATTTGAAATTCTTTTCAATATTTTGAATTCTGTTGTAAATGTCTTAAAATCGTTTAAAATATTTAAAAATCCCTTGAAGCATATTAAAATCCCTTGAAATATCTTGAAATCTCTTCAAAATCCTTGAAGTTCGTTAAAATTAGTTAAAATCCCTGAAAAAAACCTTTTGATAACTCTTTTCAACTCTTTTAAAAATCCCTTTAAATCCCTAAAATCAATCAAAATCTCTCAGCATTCCTTCAAATTGTATTAAACCCTTTAAAGTCTTTTTATCCCTTGAAATTCCTTAAAATCACTAAATCTATTTGGTTGAAGTTTCAGACGTCTAGTCTAACGATTTTTTTAGATTTATTGGAATAAAAATATCAACAACAAAAATTTTTCAAAGTTTCCAAAATCTAAAATTTGTATTTATTTATTAGGAGAAATTTATTCGGTGTTGCTCGAGATTTTAAGGGATTTCATAGAATTTCAAGGAATCTCATCAGATTTTAAAAATTATGAAAGGATTTTAAAAGATTTGTAGTGATTTTAAGGAATTTCAAGCGGTAAAAAGACTAAAGGCTTTTAAAAAACGAAAAAGAGTTTAAAATAGTTATCAAAAAGTTCTTTCAGAGATTTCACAAGATTTTAAGACATTTTAATGACTTTTAAAAGATTTCCTGGAATTTTAAGTCATTTTAAAGAAATTTAAAGTATTTCAAGAGATTTTTAGGATTTAAGATTTAAGATTTTCAAGATCTCCTGAAATTTTAAGAGATTTTTAAAAGATATTTTGAAACTGTCTTCGAAGTTATTGAATTTATTTTTTTTTTAATTTTTAATCTTATTTCTATAAGCTTTTTAAAAAAATTTTAAACAACTAAAAAATTTGGGTAAATCCCTTGAAATCTTTTTATTTCTTTTTATATCCTTAAAAAAATTGTAAATCCTCTAGAATCCCTAATAAATCCTTAAAATTATTTAAAATATCTTGAAATTGTTTAAAATATTTCGAAATCACTTGGAATTCATTAAAATTACTTGTTAGATCTTAAAATCTGCTCGAATTTCTTGAATTATCTAAAAATTACTTTAAATGGCTTGAAATCTGTTGAAAATCTTTTGGAATTCATTAAAATTCCCTATAAACACTTGAAATCCCTTAAAATCACTTATGAATCCCATCAAAATGAGATTATTAAAAGTATCTTGAAATCTAGTGACATCCATAAAAATGTCTGAAAAATCCTTTTCATAATTCTTTTAAACCCTTTTAAAAATTCGTAAAATTTTTTAAGTCCCTTAAAATTCTTAAAATTCTTTAGAACTCTTTAAGATCCCATGAATTTTTCTAAAATCCATTAAAGTCTCGCCCGGTAAATTTCTGATAGTAAATAAAAATAAAATAAAATGATTTTGGGAACTTTTTTTGATATTCCTAATTAATTAAATGTTAAAAAAATAAAATACAAAAAAATCATCAGACGAGACGTCTGAAACTTCAACCCAATCCAAATCTCTTAAAATTACTTAAAATCTTTTGCGATACATTAAAGTTTCTT
This sequence comes from Synergus itoensis, assembly GCA_904066005.1. NCBI lineage: Eukaryota > Metazoa > Arthropoda > Insecta > Hymenoptera > Cynipidae > Synergus > Synergus itoensis. The sequence continues at coordinate 1,252,728 of CAJFCP010000080.1, forward strand.
TAAAATTTCTTTAAAATTTCTTTAAATGCTACGAAACCTCAAAAAATCCCGGGCAACACCGGGTAAACTTCTACTAGTCAATAAGTAAAAATTTTGGATTTTGGAAACTGTTTTTTAAATATTTTTATTTCAATAAATTAAAAAAAATCGTCAGACTAGACGTCTGAAACTTGAAGCCAATTCATATGGTATAGATAATTATTAAAAGAATGAAAACTTGAATTTTACTGCGATCAGAAGTAATCTCCCGGTTTTTTAATTACATTTCCGGGTTTTTCTCTGGTATCAAGTCTTAATTATGCTCGCTATAAATTAACAATACTATAAATAAATAATGTCAAGAGGTAAACGAACCAGGGCCAAGGATGAATTTGGCATCATCTCCTTTTTTAAATTTAGCCCGGTTCAATAATCGGAAGCACAACTTTCGATGTCGCAAAACGATAATTAAAATTCTAAAATTATCCGTTTGCTCGCACATCAAATAAACTCCTAAACCCTATATTTTCTCAGCAAACAAATTCTAAGCGAGCTTCAAATTTTTTGTTTCAGATTCCAGATTCCCTAGAATGGCTGAAGTGGGGACAAAGAAATCCATGAATGCCGTAAGTAAAAAGAATAACGAGGTGTGCAGTGTTCGTTCTAACAACAGTTTGATTGATTTGGATAACATAAGCACGAGTAACAATCAACTAATTTCGCTCTGCGATGACGAAGAAGACGATGACGAGCTGATCTTGAGCAACAACACAAAAAACGAGCTAACAGCTGAAGACAAAAGTCTCCAAGAACTGATAGAAAATGAGTTAGCCCTCAGAATTTGCTCCGGACAACAAGATGACGAAGAAGAGGTTGAAGAGGAGGAAGAGGACTCAATAAAAGTTCAACCAGAAATTAAAAAAATCGTTCTTGAACCCAGACAAGATCCTCTCGATGTAAATGCAGAATTTATTGTCGCAGAGATAGATCACTATTCCCTAATTGAGGAGCCTTATGGATACCAAAATGGTCACATCACAGAATCAAGCCCAAAGAATCAGTTCGACTCGAGTGTCCCACGTGAAATGCTTGAAGAAAACTCTGAACAAGAGACAGCTGATTTCCAAAATGAGGAAGTTGTATTTGAATCAGAATCAGATGTTAGTATCGATCGATCCTCGAAAGAAGTTACTGAAAAGGAAGTCTTCCCTTCAGATGAAGTCGAAGAAGTTCTCTTGAATAGTTCAGACGATGCTCTCAAGGATGTGGTTGATCATGTGGAAAATTCAAAAACAACCTTCGATAAGTATCAAAATGAAGAAGATATCCATCAGAGATCGAGTTCAGAGGATCTGGAAAATATTCGGGAAGACAGCTGTTCAGAGCTTCCAGAAGCTGAAAGAAAATTAGCTGAGTTTAGTGATCCCTGGTCAGATCAAAGCCGGTCGACCAGTGAAATTTTGGACTCAAGTGCAAATGAAATTGATTACAATATACAGAATGTTACAACTGACATGGATTCAAGTAGAAATGATTTGGATTCAAGTAGGAATGATATTGATTCCGGTAGAAATGATTTGGATTCAAGTAGGAATGATATTGATTCATGTAGGAATGATTTGAATTATACTACAACTGACTTGGATTCAAGTAGAATAAGTGATTTCGATTCAAGTAGGAATGATTTAGACTCTAGTAGAGATCTTGATTTAAATGAACCGATATCATCCAAAGAGGCATCAGGAGTGGATGAAAAAGACTGTTCTCCAAACAGAGACACCTGTGAAGGATTTCCAGGAAGAAAATCTGAAGAGGTCGTCAAAGTTGGGAAAATTGTTGATAACGATGAGTGCCTTTCTGATTTGACGAAGACTGATGTCGAGAGCTCGATTAATACTTCTGCGGATATTGAGAATGAGAAATCAAAGGTTTGTGATTCCGAGAAAGCGATGAATGATAATTCCCAGTTTGGGGCGACAAATGCTAATTGTACAAAATTGAAACCTGCTCAAGAAGATTTTGATTCGTGGACCACTGTTGGAGATGCAACCGTTGGAGAAAATGGTGTGGAAAGTACAATTGACGAGAAGAATCAAGTGGAAATGGATGGAGCAAAGGCTTCGATTAAAAATTATGAATTGGAGCAGAAGGAAAATAATGAGACCAATGTAGCTCCTCTTGCTACTGTTGATGTTGAAAGCAGCATGGATTCTAGTTCTGAGGATGATGTAAGTTTGCTTCTGCTTTTGATGTTTTTTGTTGATTTTTCAAGCAAAATCATGTTGTAATTATTAAACAGAGAGTAATTAATTCCAATAAATTTCACAACATGATTTTTCTTTGTGCTCGCATTGAGATATTATATCTGCAGACTTGTCTAGATCGTACAGAAAATTCGGATGTCCAATATCTTACGCGATAAGAGGTAAGATTTATGATCGTGTGTGACGTACCGTTTTTTGATACTAATCAGCACGATTGTATTTGCCAATATTTCTCTAGGCTGTACGTATAACAGATTGACGCAAAGAATAATGCCTCTCAACCTTGAATCGCAAAGATGATGTTTTTGATTTGCGACGTGTTTATTTTCTTCAATTAAAGAAAAAATATTTTGCAGTAATGATAGCTTTTGTTGTATTTTTAAATTGGACACACTGTACTAAAATACATAACTGACATCGAATAATTCTGAGAAGACGTCTGCATTTATTGGAGACATTACAATATTAAGGTCATCGGAATGAAATGGCATTGACATGGATGACAATACTTTTAATTTCCCTGTGCAGTCTACCGAGAAAAGTAATTCCGTGACTATGTGAGACTCGTAGAAATCAGGGACTTTCATTTGAGGAAATTATAAGATTCCTGAATATTTAGAATTTGATCCGATTTCTAGTGCGTGGGTATTATTTAACTCGAGAGAGATTTGGATCAGATGATCAGATTGCCCAGAAATATATTGTTGAAGATTATATAGGAAATGGTATTATTAGCGATTGGTATCGAAATGATAACTGCAGGAAGTGGTGATATTGATAAATAATAATATATTTTACAGTTGTGGAAGAGTTCTTTATTGTTGCGGGAGAAGTTGGTCATTATGGATTATAGACAATTAGAATTAAACGTTGATACGGTTCAATCACCTCAGAATTTATTTTGAAAAGTTATTAGCAACCAGGAAAAATTAGTTATTTTTAACTGGTTATTTTTAACCAGGGCGACCACAAGATTTAATTTTTTAATTTTTTAATTTCCTTGATTTCCCTCACTTTTCCCAGACTTTCAGATAAATTTTCCTAACGGAAAAGTAATAAAAATACAAAAACATTTACAATAATAATGCTATTGAAGTTTTTAAAAAAATTTCATGTAATTTCACTTTAAATCTTTTAAAACTCAATGAAATCTTTCGAAATCCACTAAAATTCTACGGAATCTTTAAAAATTTAGAAATCCCTTAAAATCTTTTTAAATTCCACGACAGACTTTAAAATCGCTTCAAATCACTTAAAATTCGTAAAAATCTCTAAAATTCATGACAACCTTAGAAATCTCTTTATATTCCATGAAATCCTTTAAAATTTCACAAAATCTTTTAAAAATCGAAAATATATCTTTTGAAAAATATATATTTTGAAATTTTTTAAAATTCCACGAGAATATTAAAAATCCCTTAAAATCTCTGAAGATTTCATGGAATCCTTTAAGGGCATGCTCTGCGCTTTGTTGTGAAAAATTTTTTTTCGGTGTTCACCA
>CAJFCP010000080.1:1256871-1328722 GCA_904066005.1 Synergus itoensis
TTTCATAACGCAGTTTAATGTCTCATTTCCTATATTCCAAAGTTTGAGAGCGATATATCATTCCGTTTCAACATGGTGAACACCGAAAAAAATTTTTCACAACCAAGCGCAGAGCATGCCCTTAAAACATAAAATCTTTCAAAAATCGAAAATAACTTTTGAAATTTTTTAAAATTTTACGAAGAACTTTATAACTCTCTAAAATGCATCAAAATCTCTAAAAAAAATTCTTAGAAACATCTCTTCTTAAAATTCCACGAGAATATTAATAATATCTTAAAATCCTTTAAAATTTCATAAAATCTTTTAAAAATCAAAAATTACTTTTGAAATCATTTAAAATTCCATGAGGAATATTAAAATTCCTTAAAATCATTTTTAAAGTGTGAAAATTTCTCTAATTCTTACAAGCTATTTAAAATCCTTTACTATTCCACAAAAAATTTTAAAATCCCTTGAAATTAATAAAAATATCTTAAATTTTTTTTAAAATTCTTGAAATTTCTTAAAATTCCGCAAAATATTTTTAAAAATCATAAAAATCTCGTGAAATCCTTTAAAATACCTCGAAGAAACATTAAAATCCCTTAAAATCATTTTATAAAAATCAAAATTTCTTAAAATTCTTACAAGTTTTTTAAAATCCTTTAAATTTTCACAAGGAACTTTAAAATACCTTAAAATTCTTTGAATTCCCTAAACTTTCTTAAAATTCCTTTAAAATTCCACGAAATCTTTTAAATATCATAGAAATCTCTTACAATCCTTTAAATTCCTAGAAACCTCTTAAAATCCCTTAAAATTATTGAAAATCTCTTGAAATCATAAGAAAACCAGAGAATATCAAATATAGCCTGGAAATTCTTTATAATCCTTTAAAGGCTTCTAAAATCTATTAAATAAACTATATAAACTATTTTTTTTTAAACTAACGATGTTCTATTAATTTGTTGAATAGCGAAGAATATTAAAGTTAAATGATGTTAAAGATTGTTGGTCTACTATTAATTAATACGACAAAAATTCAGAAGTTTTTTTTGACGAATTTTTTTTGTTTCCAGTTTCTTGTTTATAATGTCCACAAAATAGAAACCAAGGACAGAAACCGTTTTTTTATTTACTGATCCCATTTTAGAGTAAACAAAAAAAAAAAAACAAAAACCTCCCTTAAAAAACCATTTTATAAATTAAAATTAAAAAACCAGTTAAGATTGAAAATCTGCCACAAGAAACAATTTTTTAACAAAACAAAGGATTTTACACAATTTCAAATCAAAAGATTTTAAAATTAGAAGTATGCAAAATAAATTAAAATTTTTAATCTTCGAATAATAAGAACTTGTAATTCCTTGTCTAATTTCAGGAAACTCAATAAGTTTCAAAAAGTTCCTTTAAATTTCGTAAAATCTTTTAAAATTACTCAAAATCCCAAGAAATCTCATTAAATTCCTGAAAATCCAATGAAATTTCGTAAAATTCCTTGATTGCCCTTAAAAGTTCTTAAAATTACTTAACATCCTATAAAATATTGTAAAATCCCTCAAAGTTACTTAAAATCCCATAAAATCTAAATAAATACTTTAAAATTCCTGAAAATCCAGTGAAATCTCGCCAAATCCCTTTAAATTTTTTTAGATTCAATAAAACCGCTAACTGGTAAAATCTCTTAAAATTTCTGAAAATCACAATAAATTTCATACAACGAAAATAATCTGAAGATTGTATTCAAATTCGGCACATTTACACAAGTCGCACAATTTCCATAAACCCAATTAGGTTGTCGATAAGAATGTGTTGTTCATTATTTTCGAGATAAAAAATTGAAGACAAAAAATCGTTTAAAGAGACGTCTGAAACTTCAGTTCAATCATAGTTAGCATAAATGTCAATTTCTATTCACCCTGACAGCTACTTGCATTTCCTTGACATTTCCCTGATTTTCCTGATTTCCCTGACATTTCCCTGCCTTGTCTAACATATAATCACCCTGTTTCCCTAAAAGTATTACTCATTGCCCTACATTGCAATCCATATCCCTATTAATTACATATGTACGCTCTCACACATGTCCTTTCTTTTCTTCAAACCGATCTTCCAAGAAGCGTCTTCTGGTCTTTTGTTCCATTTTGCCTAGAAGGAGAGAAACTTTACTTTCGACTTCTTTCTCACTCGTCTCATAGTACTTCCTCCTCTCTTTTCTCTCGTGTTCACAGGTGTTTCTTCCAAGTCTCAAGCTTACCCTAACCCAGCAATTCCCATTTCCTTCATCACGATTCTTCCGGAAGTAATTAAAGTTCAGCGTGAAGCAATTCAAGAAAATTGGGCCTAGAACAACTATCTAGAATTATTGGCTCATCCGATACTCGGATATAGTCACATAGTCTCATCTGAAACGATGCCTCGTTCTATCGAGGTCAGGGGCCTAGCTGAGAGAATCGAGAATCACGAGAATGCCTATTCACGATGTTAAAATCGTCCAATCCTCGCCTCGTATTACCGATGTATCGTGCTCGGTTCTGGTCCCCGAGTTCCTCCCTCTCCTTCAGAGCAAGCTTAACAGTGAGGGGACCGTGTTCACTCTTGCGGGCCCAGACTGAGCCAATCTGGTACCAGAGTCTTGGGGAAATGCCCTATTCCAAAGATAAATTTCACTTAGATCCGTAGCACGGTTTACAGAACTCACGAACGGGTTTCCTGAAGCTTCCCGTTCGTTTGGTACGTTACCAGCCCATTTAATCGCCTCAAGGCCGATTTAGTTGCGGCGTCGCCTTCGCCCAGGCACCCGGTCCCATCAGGTTGTTCGCCCCAACCAATATCTTTGCCTAACCTCTTCGCTCTGGTACCGGAATCAACTGACGTTCGCCAATTGGGAATACTGCAAACCCAGTGCCGGTTAAAGACCCTCCAGTTTTCGTAATAAATCTTCTTAATGTGACTTTTTTAAAAGAACAAGAGTTGCTTTCGAAGGAGTTATCAATGTTTTGAAGGAAAGATGTCCGGGTCTTGGGCTTTCATCGACCTCGTTGTCCGAATGGAAGTGAGTGCGTCGAGTCGTTGACTCGTCGTTAGTACTCCAAGTACACTTATCGTTTGGTCGCCGCCGCCAGTAGAGTCTTGAAACGCAGGTCAGTGCGAGGCAATAAATAGACGATGGATATTTAGCGTCTTCGCATAGTAGTTGCATGGAGGGCTTTAATGATATCATTTGGCACATGCTCGTTGTGGTAACTAGCGAGAGAGGCAGTGGACATTCCGAGAGTCGAAAGGGATGGATGTCCAGTTAATTATGGGGAATTCTTGCAGCGTGGAAGATTATGAGCCATGAGCACAATTTAGGACTTTATGATTCTAAGTACTGAGAATGAGAAGTGATGGCTGATGATAGAGTGGATTTGGATTGTGGTGGTTTGGTTTCTTAAGTGTGGTGAAGCACCTTGTTTCAAATGTTCAGGGAAATTATTCTAACAATTTAGAATAGTGGCTAATGTGCAACAAGTCTGATTGTACTTAAGTCTGCTGGGAAACATCAACAGGTGTTAGGTGTGCGGATTCTGTATTTTTTTTAAGTACGTAATGGAATAATGAGTACGAAGATATTAGGAAAAAGAGTTGCACTAAAGGATGTGATGAGAGATCAAACTATCTATTGAAAAAGCGATATTTAAACTATTTATATATAAATATTATATATATAAGTTAACATAAGGTCAATTTGATATTTTAGTCATGTAGAGACTGATTGAACTTATGTAATTTACATCTATTGGTTTTTATGTGAAAACTGGATTTATGATATTATGTGGGCAGCTATAGATCAATATCATTTTGATATATACCAATTTTTGAATCACACAGGGTGCCCACAAGATTCAATTTTTCAATTTCCCTGACATTTCCCTGACTTTTCTCTGACTTTGAAACAAATTTCCCTGACAACAAAGTATTAAAAATGCGCACAAATTTTCAATAATAATACTATTGAAATTTTTGTAAAATTTCGATTTAAAATCTTTTTAAATTTAAAATCACTTCACAACACTTAAAATTTGTAAAAATCTCTAATTTACAACAATCCTGGAAATCTCTTAATATTAATTGAAATTTCTTAAAATTTCTAGAAATATCTTAAAATTCCACGAAAACCCTTCAATGTTCACTAATCTTTTTAAAATTCCTCAAAATAATTAGAAATCTTTAAATTGCAGGAAAAACTTTAAAACCTTTTAAAATTTCTAAAAATCTCTTAAAATTTCCTGTAATCCCTCAAAATTCCATAAAATATTTTCAGAATCTCTTGAAATATTTTTTAATTCCACGAGGAATTTTTTCTTAAAATTATTGGAAACTTATTGAAATCCCTTACCTATTGAAACTCCTTAAAATTTTCTGAAATCTTTTGAAATTCCTAGAAAGATCTTTAAATTTCTTAAAATTCCACTACAATATTTAAAATTCCATGAAATCCTTTACAATTATTTTACAAAATCTTTTACAAATCATAAAAATCTCGTGAAATTCTTTGAAATCCCCTAAAGTGTATTAAAACTTCTAAAAAAAAACTCTTGAAATAAAAAATCTCACAAAATCGTTTAAAAATTAAACATGACTTGAAATTTTTTAAAATTCTATGAGGACTATTAAAATTACTTAAAATCTTTTTTAAAATGTCAAAATTGCTTAAAATTTTTACAAGCTTCTTAAAATCCTTTATAATTCCAAGATAATAATATAGATATTAATAATATCCAAGATAATAATCTTTATAATTATAAGATCACTTAAAATTCTTGAAAACCTATTGAAATTCTTTAAAATTCTACAAAATCCTTAAAAAAAAACTTAAAAACTTTGTGAAATCCTTTAAAATTCCATGAACATTTAAATTCCTTAAAATCACTTTAAAATAATCAAAATTTCTTAAAATTCTTACAAGCCTTTTAAAATCCTTTTGAATTCCACGAGAATATTTATAATCCCTTAAAATCTCTGAAAATTCTTACAAGTTTCTTAAAATCCTTTATAATTTCACGAAAAAACTTTAAAATGCCTTAAAATACATAAAAATTTTTAAAAATTTTTCAAAACTTTTCAAAATTCCATGAGGAACATTAAAATTCCTTAAAATCACTTTAAAAAATCAAAATTTCTTTAAATTCTTACAAGCTTTTTAAAATTCTTTAAAATTCCTTAAAATTCTTTGAATTCTCTGAACTTCCTTAAAAATCTCTTAAAATTTTATTAAGTTCTTTAAAATTCAACTAAATCTTTTAAATATTATACAAATCTCTTGTAATCACTTTAAATTCCTAGAAACCTCTTAAAATCCCTTAAAATTATTGAAAATGTCTTGAAATTATTAGAAACCTAGAGAATTTCAAAGAATACCTTGAAATTATTTATAATCTTTCAAAATCCTTGGATAGTAGGGTGGGCCAAAAAAAACTTTTAATTTTTTTTCCTTAGATACCGTGAAAATATCGTCCGAAATGAGGAAAAAAAAATTCTGGTAAAGTTTGAGCTCTTAATATTAATATTAACAGGTGACGCTTTGTGATTTTTGATTTCCCATTTAAATAACACAGGAATTTTTTCTTATTTTGTTTGGATTTTTAAAGCATTTGAACGAATAATTGTCTAGTGAAAACGAAAACTTATTCTTGTATGGAATTTAACGATCTACAAAAAAAAAAATTAAAAATTAAAAAAATTAAAAATTGTAAAAATTATCTTTTACGATTTAGGCTTGGACTTTAACCTCGAATAACTTTTGAACGAGTCGACTTAGCAAAAAATCATATTAGACCTTTTTTGTAGATCGTTAAATTCCCTACAAGAATAAGTTTTCGTTTTCACTAGACAATTATTCGTTCAAATGCTTTAAAAATCCAAACAAAATAAGAAAAAATGCCTGTGATATTTAAATGGGAAATCAAAAATCACAAAGCGTCACCACTCAAAAAAACGCCTAGTTAAGTTAACTAGAATTTTGGGTTAAATATACCCTATAACTATTTTTTCTGGTTAAAATAACCAGAATTCTGGTTGATTTAACCAGCATTCTAGTTGTTTTAACTAGCAATTCTTATTAAAATAATCAGAATTCTGGTTACATTAACCAGAAAAAATAGTTAGGGTATATTTAATCCAAAATTCTAGTTAACTTAACTAGGCGTTTTTTTGAGTGTGTTAATATTAACATTAAGAGCTCAAACTTTACCAGAATTTTTTTTTCGTCATTTCGGACGATATTTTCACGGTATCTAAGGAAGAAAAAATTTAAGTTTTTTTTTGGCCCACCCTATTGGATAGTTTCTAAAATTTGTTAAATAAACTATAAAAGTTATATATGTATTATAATATGAAAAAAAATAATACAGTTAACATAAATGTCAATTTATATTTAAATATATCAGGGAAATTTCCCTAATATCTACTAGCATTTCCCTGACTTCCCTAACATGTGGCCACCCTGATCACAATAATCTTGATTCGAACATTATTTAGATTAGTATATATTCCGTGAAAATGTCGTCTCTTTTATTCACAAAATTATAGGCAGTGAAAGCAGTCTTTATTGACAAATTTTAGTGAAGATAAAGTAATAATGAATCCTCTTCACTCATTATCCGCTGTATCTATATTATCATTATCATTATTTATCTTGATATAAAACTCTATTTAATCCATGGTTTACTTATGGTTTTAAAATAATGCATTTATGTTTCTCATGCAGAGTGAAAATCGTGAGGAGGTGTTAACTACTAGCACAGTAGTTACTTCATCTTCGACTACAACAAAAACCAAGACGAAGAAGAAGAAGATCGAGGGTATTGCCGGTAGCGATGCCTCACCGAATCACACCCCTCGAACCAAGAAAACTAAGAAAAGCAAGAAGAGTGATCTTGAAAAGGAGAATATCTCCGTGGTGAGTCGAAATTTGTATACTGTTACTTTAAACTAAGGATAAATACCATAATTGAAAAATTCTTATATAAACTATCTATGTAAAGAAGTCAGAACATTATCATCAACTAAAGAAGGTACGGCTTAATCTTTGACATTTCCATAAATTATCCCTTAAATGTATGTGATATTGCAAAAATGTTTCGATCAAAGCTTGTTTTAAAAATTTTCCCTAACTCCTCTTTTATGTTACTTCAAATATTATTTTTATGTGTTTAATCAGGGTGGACGATTAATTAATTTAATTCGGTGGACGATTTCAAATTCCCAGTCATTTTCCGGTTTTTCCCGGTAGAGTTTTTCATTTTTCCCGTTCAATCAAAAATATATTTATATTTACAGCGAAGCGCAAAGATTTATTTTAATTCATGACTTTCATTCTAAATATCCTGTAACACAACAAAAAATTGCAAAACGTTTTTTTTATGATGTGAAATCTTATGATATTTCTGAAAAAATCTTTTTATAGTATTTTTTAACTTCCTTAAAAATCGCTTTAAATCCCTAAAATCATTCAAAATTTCTTAGCATCCCTTGAAATTTTTTTAAATCCTTTAGTCTTTTTATCTCTTGAAGTCCTTTTATAATTTCTTATGTCTTATGAAATCTCTTAAAATCCCTGATAACGCCAGATAAATTCCTACTAGTAAATATATAAAAATTCTGAGTTTTAAGAGCTTTGCAAATTTTTTCTTGATATTTTTATTCATATTTTTTAAAATACTTATTTTAAAAAACTTCAATCCAATTCATATCGCCACCCTGTTTTATTTCCAATTCTTAGAAAGTTTTTGGCATGAATAATATGTTGACTTGCTGTTTTAAAAATAATGCTTTCTATTTCAAATTGCTTTATGATTATGCTTTGGAAATGTTCCCAATTTTACCAAATCAACGATTTATCTGTTATATTATGTTATTTTATCTGAAATATTCACTTTGCAAGTAATAAAACTGGAAATTTCGCAAAAGTAGCATGCCAGTGAATGCTTTTTGTTTTACTTTTTTTGTTAGAATGGTAACTTAGCCGACCCAAGCATGCATACGAGTTCCCGCCAAGTGTCCTCGGAGACAAATGAAATTTCCGACGAGGACGATCTTTCCAACGTCAACGTTAAATCCCTGGTAAGTCGGAATGCAATAAGTGTGAGAAGATTAAACAAGCTCATTTTGCATGAGGCGGAAGATCTATGCTCGTACTAACATATTTAATTATCCATCATTTATATCAGTTTTCCACCTTTTCAAAAAGCTATTCTCCACCCGTGCAGAAATTGTCGCAATTAGCCCTATTTAAAATAGGGTTCTGACGAGGCCCTAGTCGACATTTCTATTTTCGATAAAAATATTTTAATATTATTGGAAGTTCTTTTACAATCTTTAAAAAATTTTCAGTATCATTTAAAATCCTTTGAAAAATTTTAAAAAATGTGTAAATTAATTTAAAATCTTGGAACACCCCTGAATTGATGAATTCTTTATACATTCTTTAAAATAACTTGAAATCTATTTATATCGCTTTAAATTCTCCTGAAATCCTTTAGGAAATCTTGATATCTTTGAAATCTTGGGAAATAACTTAAAATCCTTTTAAATTTCTTAGAATCACTTGAAATTTCTTGAAACTATCTTAAATTCCTTAAAATCACTTGAAATCTCTTAAAATTCACTCAAATCTCTTTAAGTCCTTTATGATATCTTACAATTTTTTAAATCTTGTGAAAGCTCTGGAAAATCCTTACATTTTCTTGGGAAATTCTTTTAAATTCCCTAGAATCACTTATTGTTTCTATATAATTAATACCTCTTTTTGTAGTAGGACTTTTTTAATAAAATTAAATAGTTTAATAATCATATATTGCAAATAATGAATCCGCAGAATAGTTTTTGGCGTATTAACCAGTTTTTCCTAGATGTGGTGTTTACTAGGGCCTTTTTTGGGTAAACTGGCTAGGCCCTGGTCAGTTTTCCTTAAGTAGGGACATATTCTGCCAAAGCGTTACAAGTCTTGTGTGGGCCTTGCCAGTTAAGCTGATTAGGGCCATACCAGTGTTAGGGAAAACTGACCAGGACCCTGTCAGAACCCCATAAAAATTTCTGCACGGGCATAATAATAATAACATTATATACCATTCTAATTCTCTAGATCTTAATAAAATTACAAATAAACTTGTCATTTTCCCTAACTACCATCAATATGTTGGAATATACTCTAAATGGACCAAATTTCTCTAACAAAATTTCTCTGAACTAATATTTTTTTCAAATATGATAAAATAAATTGTCAAAAGCATGCTTTATAAAACAGCATGAACCAATGTTTTTTAATTATGTGTATCGTTTGTGTGCATGCAGACACAAAATTATGTGTCCGAGGCAAATCGTTTCGAACTGGAAAAATCGAGCAAGGAAGTAATCGCTACTGGCGTCTCCATTAAACAATTGGTAAGTAGAACCTAAAAGTGATTAATATTGTTTACACTTTCGCGCTGATCATTAAACTTTAGGTGCTGTCCAAGCTTGATTGAAAACCGACATTAATTAGCTTTCAGTGGCCATTACGCATGATCTATTCATTGTGCAGTAAAAAATTCGCTTTTGTTTCAATGTGATTCAAAGATTTCAATCAAGATATTATCCAATGAAAAAGAATTAAAGACGAATAACTGCAATGGAAAAAAATATTTTTTTATATGGAAGCAGTGCAGTTATTCGTTTGTAATCTGATAAGAGTCTAAAACATGTTAAAGACGATAGTATCGAAAACTTTCGATCAAGAACTACATCACTTTAATCTACATCACTTTAATCTACATTACTTTAATCTACATTACTTTAATCTACATTATTTTAATCTACTTTCATCAGTTATATGTTAGTTTGCCATTTTAGCTTTTCAGTTAAGCACTAAACAGGTCATTGACTTACTATTTTACAACTAATACAAATAATTTTTTTTTAAATAGCTAAAGCTTTTATAATATTTTATATTGTTGAACAAATAGCTTTCCTTGAAAAGAGGAAAGAAGGTAAACAAGTGAGATTTATGAAACAATGCTCTAGTCGAGACCTGATTTAGTCCTTTATAACTTGCTTTAATGTCCGTGTTTACGCAAAGTGTGTTTTATGACTAACAGTGTCGCAGCTTCGGTGACATCTCAAACATGAGCGATGGAGAACAAGTGCCACTCGGCAATTCTGAACACGCAAAGACTCAGGAGGTTGGTATCTCATGATTTCTTCATCAAACAAGTTTGAAATGATACTCCCCCTTAGGTCATGTCACCAGAAGACATAATTCAGAAAATGTAATATAAACAAAGTCTATAATTCAAATTAGAAATATCTATAGCTATTATTACCTGGGTTTCATAAGTTTTTAATTTGGACTTGCGCTTCTTATTGTTAGCTTAATCAGGGTGTCTACTAAATTTGGCCCACAAAATTCCCGGACAATTCCCTCATTTTTTCCGCTTATAAATATAAGGTCCCTCTTATACAACAATCATCAAATAATTTACAGTGCGTTGCGATACGCGTAATTCCATTGCAATATTACAAATTATTTAAAAATTGTGTTTTTTAATGATTTTTAACAATTTTAATTTTATGTAAGAAAAAAGTAGCGTAGTTGAATTGAAAATAATGCGTGAAAAATAAATAAATACATAAATAAATAATATCAGTCATCACAGTACCTATTGTCATTAAAAAAAGGTGAAAAGCTAATTTTTAAATAAAAATAATAGGGGAGAAATAGGTTTTAAAAGAGTTTCAGGATTTTCGTAGGATTTCAAGGCATTTTAAATTAGGGATTTAAAGAGATTTAAAAGATTTCAAGATATTTTAAGTGATTTAAAATAATTTCAAGGTATTTTTAAGAATACTAAAAAGTTCAAGATTTTCATAAAATTCAAGAGATTTCACAAAATTTTAAGACATTTTAATGATTTTAAAGAATTTGAAGAAATTTCGAAGAGACTAAAGGATTTCAAAATATTTTAAGTTATTTTATGAGGTATCAAGAGATTTTTTAACGATTTTAAAAAATTTCAAGGGATTTTAAAAGAATGCAGAAGAATTTAACGATTTTTAAAGAAATTTCACATGTCAAGAGATTTCAAATGATTTTAAGGAATTGCAAGGGATTTTTAGGGATTTAAAACAATTTAAGGATTTTCAGAGGATTTGAAGAAAATTTTAACGGATTTTAAGGGATTTAAAAAAATTTAAACGATTTTAAGAGAGATTGTACACGATTTTAAAAAACTTCAGTGGATTTCAAGAGATTTTATGTGATTTTAAGTAATTTCAAGGGAATTTGGAGTGAAAAAATCTGCCCGCCTCACGGGCACATTCTCATCGCGCGCTTCGCGCTCCGAAATATTTAGACGTTGCGCTTTGCGTTTCGTGTTGCGCGCTTGTGCCCTGCGGGAAGCTTGCGCCTTACAGGACACATGTATCTATATGTTTTTTTTTTTAATTACTTTAAATTTAAATTAAATTTAATTTAATTTAAATTAAATTAAATTACAACTTCGCACTCGGCTCTGTTTAATTATATTTTCCATGATTAAAACGAAAACTACACATCCTATTGAAAAATGGCCAAAAGAAAACTTGTAGATCTTTTTAAGACCAATAATTATGTTTCTTACCATTTTCTCTGCATCGCGTTATTTGGCTCAAAATTTGAATTTTCAATTTTTTAAGGAAATTCAAAAAGTTGTTATGCCTATCCTATAGGGCGTTCAAAAAGAAACATTTTTCATCTTTAGACTTTTTTTCATATCGTGCGTTGTTTGGATTCTAATTTAATTTTTCTTTCATTTTTTTGGATTTTTCAAAATGTTATAAGTCTTTCAATTTTTATTTTATCCAAAAAAATCATTAGGAAAAATTGTTCGACTTTTTGAGTACTACGAACATCCGTTCATAGAATTTTTAAATTAAAAAAAAGTGGTTTAAAAAATTTTCAAAATGCTCCAACTTTTTTAATTTTTATCTAAAATGACTGACCAACGAACTTGACCTTCATTTTAGGGCACTAAAAGAGTATACCAAAGGCCAATCCAATCGGTCAATTCTTTCGAAAGTTATCGAGCTCATAAACTAAAAATCTACAGGACAGACAGACAGACACACAGACACACAGACACATTCGTAAAAACATGTTTTTCGGGTTCAGGGGGTCCCAAAACGTGGACATTTGACAAAAACAGGGGGGTGAAATTTTACACAAATACAGAAGAATTAAATGATTTTCAAGAAATTTCAAGCGATTTCAGAATTTCAGTTGAATTTCAAGAATTTCAAGAGATTTTATAAGATTTAAAAAATTTTTAAGAAATTTCTAAGGGATTTCAAATCATATTAAAGAATTATTAAAGATTTAACAGGATTTTAAGATTTTAAGGAATTTCAAGGAATTTTTAACAAAATTCAAAAAGCTTTTAGGATTTTTAGATGGTTTAGGGTGCAAGAGACTTCATAAAATTTCAAGGTAATTTTAGTGTTTTTAAAGAATGTTGAAGGGATTTTAAAAATATTCAACTGATTATAAGGAATTCCTAAGGATAATAGGGTATATTCTGAAAAGCCTTATTTCTTCCTCAAGGCCTTGTCCGGATCAAAATTTTTAAGAATTTTTAAGAGATTTTAAAGGATTTCAGAGAATTTAAAGGATTTCAAAACATTTTAATCGATTTTAGTGAATTTCGAAAGATTTCAAATGATTTTAAAGAAGTTGAAGGGATTTCAAAAAAAATTCAGGTTTTTAAGGACTTTCAAGAAAATTTACAGGATTTCTACGAATTAAAGTAATTTTAAGGAATTGCTAGGGATTTGACGGTATTTTTAAGTTTCTTTTTAAAGGATTTGAAAATATTTCGATTTCAAGAGATTTAACAAAAGTTGCAAATGTCAAATAAAAATATTTAGATTGATTATTCGGAAAAGTTTTTTCAAACCAAAAATCCACTTCCCACATCAAAAATAAAATCAAGGACAATTACCGGATTTTCCCGGATTGTTTTTTAATTCCCGGACAATTCCTGAATTTCCTTAAATTCCCACACAGTAGACACCCTGGCTTAATTGACTATTGATTTTAGAATAATAGTATAATACTTAATAATTAGTTATTCTTTGACTAATCAATATAAAAATTGTTGGGTCTGAATTTGCTAACCCAATAAATCTCTATCTAACAACATAATCAATACCTCTCAGATTTAACATTTTTGGCATCCAACTTTCCAGTTACACAACTGTTACATAATTGTTGCATAAGATTTTAGAAGCTTTTTGTGTATGTCCTGATTAATGTGAGAACGATTCCTGTAATTGTAACTCGCTTCTTTAACCTATTGTTCTTGCCTTTTCTACTAATTCGAAACTCGTCGTTGTGTTTGAATGTCTGTATCGAACAACATAGAAAGCAAAATCTATGGGTGACTTGCGTCTGTGGGAGCAGGAGTGTTCGCAGCTCGTCAATCGTAAACCCATCTTCACTGGGGTGTCTGTCAAAGCTCTCGTAAGTACCTTGAGGCTTCAAGTGGCGGCGTTCTGCATCTCTGAGAATGTTTTTCTTTTTATCTTTTTTTTTTTCAATGACTACTGGCGACAAGACTGTAATTACATCTCAGATGGGAGACACTGTAAGTCTCTAATAGCTTCCTAGTTACAAGTAGAAGCATCTCTACCCAGTCTTCAATTTATTCAATAGATATCTCTTTGATTTGATTTTTATAAAAAATTATTACAGATATTAAAGAATAATTTTGCAATATTAAATCTTCAGACTCGATACTCCCAACTTATGGAAGCGTTTCGCAATTTACATAACTCCAATTAAGGAACATGACCTTTTCGCTCAATATAATTTATTTGCAGGTGCAGTAGTGTAAATTGAAATTACGCAGAATCATTTTATTTGTAGTATGGCGCTTACTCATTGAAATTAAATATGCATAACTCGTCAATGACGAGTTGTTATTATAATACTTTCGCCAGGAGTTAACGAACCGTCGATTTATCTTTTACGTTGCACCTTAATGTCTGAATGGTGCACCATTTTACTTTCATTTGTGTCAAAGGATCGGCTTTTCATGCCTTTTTGCACTCTATTCGCTTGTCACATCGCGACCATTGTTTTGGCTCAAAGGCTGGGACAGAGTGCATTTTAGGAAACTTGCTTTGTAGAACTACCATTCAACATATTTTCCTCATCCTTTTCTTTTCGTTTCTCATACACCTGTCCTTTAGATTTGTAAACACGTGATAAAAATAAATCACACACATTTCTGTGCTTGATCCATCTTGATGGAGGGAAATGGAGAAAGTTCTGGTATCACTAAAGAATTGTAATTATTTTGATGACAATGGAAATTGAATCGATACGTAAGTTTGACGATGTAGTGGAAAAAATAAAATTATACATATATGTTAGAAATACTTTCTCTCGACCAAACATATATTACATATGAAATGGGAGGCAACTAAATCATTTTTTATGTCGATTGACCGCTACATCCTTATACTCAAATTACTGTCAATACTTTCCTATTACCACACTAACTCGTCACTGCTTTTTCTCTTTTTATCTGCTCCACAAAACGTGCATGAAACTTTAACGAAACTCGCGAAATGGTATGGTCTACAAACAGAGGGCTTCCTACTGTAGTTTGGCTAATTTAACGGAAATGGGTAAGGAGAAGGTCCAATCGCACGAAAATTATTATTTTAAGGTAAGACCTGCTGCTAAATAAAAAATATCCCTGTACTACTCAAACATGATTACATAAACTATATATTCTAACTCCGCACTCAGAAAAAAACTTGTTTTAAATCAAAATTTTGAGTTTGATAATTCTAAGTAAAAATTTCTTTATGTAGATGATTCTCCAAAAACAGGGCACTTTTGACAAGAGCAACTTTTTTTTGGAAAAATGTTTCAAATTTATTTCTTTTCATAATGTTTAGGTTTATTGACCTTAAAGAAAGGCGGCCTATGAAGATTTACGCTTAATTGTCACTTAAAGGACATAAAAAAAAAAACATAAAAACGTTTTCAATTTTTGATTTTCCGGGTGATTTCTTCTGATTGTATGTAAAGTAAAACAATACTGTAAAATATTAACACATTAAACGTAACATGGCAAGATGCAAATTTTTTCCAAAATTTAATTTGTTTTTCAAATTTGAAATAATTTTTTTTTTAGTTTTACGATTATTATTCTAAATTGTAATGGGTTTATTTTCTGTGTGCAGTAATTTTAAGTAGAAAAATTTTAATTCTCGATTTGAATTCATTTTCAATAAAATTATTTGGAAAAGGGCTTCGATTAGCTTTGAAAATAAAAGTAATCAATAAATCCTTCTGACAAAAACTTCTTTTTTATGTGTTACACGGAATTGTCATCTTTTCATTGATTTTTATTACGAAATATGAAAGTTCTTATCAGGTACGGTATCTGGTACTAATAAAAATACGCCACATTTTTTGTAACATTTTTGCACTTTGCAAAAAAAGTTCTTAATTTTTTGTAATGGCATTTCGACGAATGAGTAGTGTGGCTTTTGTTCTAGATATTGTGAAAAGATGAGACCTAAAAAATGATCAGAACTTGATGAAAAGTATGAGAGATTCGGTTACCGTAGCCATCGAAAACATTTAGGGAGACACGTGTATAATTACATTTTCCTCTACTAATATATCAGACAAATATAAATATTTCTCATGAATTTTATAGGTTTTGAGACAAAACTTTGAAACTATCAATCATAAGTTCAAAGATAATTCACTATGTATTAAATACACGTCCAAAAAAGGCATTTTAATGATTTTAAAGAATTTGAAGAAATTTCGAAGAGACTAAAGGATTTCAAAATATTTTAAGTTATTTTATGAGGTATCAAAAGATTTTTTAACGATTTTTAAAAATTTCAAGGGATTTTAAAAGAATGCAGAAGAATTTAACGATTTTTAAAGAAATTTCACATGTCAAGAGATTTCAAATGATTTTAAGGAATTTCAAGAGATTTTTAGGGATTTAAAACAATTTAAGGATTTTCAGAAGATTTGACGAAAATTTTAACGGATTTTAAGGGATTTAAAAAAATCTAAACGATTTTAAGAGAGATTGTACACGATTTTAAAAAACTTCAATGGATTTAAAGAGATTTTATGTGATTTTAAGTAATTTCAAGGGAATTTGGAGTGAAAAAATCTTATTTTAGTTACTAGAGGTCCGAGACACGAGTGCCCTGTTTGTGGATAATCACCCATATTAAAGAAAACTTTCTTACTTTTAATTGTACTCTATATTTTTCAGAAGTAAATTCATTCCTTTAATAATCTAAATAATCTAAATAATCTAAATAATCTAATCTAAAAATTCCTAAATTTCAGAAATCGAGTTTCAACAAATTCGATGCCCTCAGCAAGAAGACCGTTCTTCACGTTCGGTCAGTGGACGCGGGAAAAGTTCAACAACAGCTAAATGCCGTGAGTCTGATTCAGATAATTATAGTATGTATAGTAACTAAACGAGCAACCATTTCACCTACTCGAGTATCGTGGTTAAGCAATCGGATTTGAATTCGTCTGCACCCATCGAATCCATTGTTCATACAGGAAACGGTGCAAGGTGCATCGTTTATTGCTTCGGTAATCAGATGCACGAAATTCGATTGCAATTCAAGAGAGTTTAAGAGTTTTCAAGAGATTTCAATACATTTTAAGTGATTTTAAGAAATGTAAAGGAATTTTTTAAAAACTCCAAAAGATTTTTGGATTTTCCAGAGATTTTGTAAGATTCATAGACATTGTTAATGATTTTTAAAGATTGTCAAGCGATTTAGTCACTTAAAAGATTTCAAAGGATTTGAAGCAATAAGATTCAATTTTTCAATTTCCCTGACTTGCAGACAAATTCCCCTGAAAAAAAAAGTATTAAAAATGCAAATAAATTTTCAACAATAATGCTATTGATACTTCCAATGCACAATATCACTTTAATCTTTTTAAATCTTATGAAATCTTTTTAAATCCTCTAAAATTCTACAAAATCTTTTAAAAGTACATATAAAAATCTCTCAAGATCCTTTAAAATTCCACGAAAAACTTTAAAATCAGTTTAAAACATTTAAAATTCGTAAAAAATCTCTAAAATTTACGACAATCTTGAAAATCTCATAAAATTCCTTCAAATTTCTTGAAATTCCTAGAAACGTCTTAAAATTCCACGAAACCCCTTTAAATTTGTTAATTTTCCATGCAATCCCTTATCATTTAGAATGCTTCAAAATCTCTTAAAATTATTAGAAAACTATTGAAATCCCTTAAAACTCGCTGAAATGTCTTGAAATTCCTAGAAAAATCTTTAAATTCCTTAAAATTCCACTACAAGGAATATTAAAATTTTTTGAAATCATTTTAAAAATGTCAAAATTTCTTAAAATTCTTACGATAAAATCCTTGAGAATTCCAAAAAAAAACTTTAAAACACCTTAAAATACGTAAAAATTTCTTGCAATTTTTAACAATCTCTTGAAATTCCACAAAATCTTTTAAAAATCATAAAAAAATCTCGTGAAATCCTTTAAAAATTCAATGATGAACATTAAAATCTCTTAAAAATCCTTCGAGTTTTGAATTCCCTAGAATTTTTTTTTAATCTCTTCCATGAAATTCTTTAAAATTCCATGAAATATTTTAAATATCATAAAAATATCTTATAGTTCCTTTAAAATTCTATAAATTTCTTAAAATTCCTTAAGGGCATGTGATCCTTTACCATAAGAGCAATTTAGTTTACTCAATTATACATCCATAATAATAAATATTTTTAGCTAATAAGAGTCAATAAACGTTCCTCTAATGTAGACGAAGGTTTATTGACTCTTATTAGCTAAAAATATTTATTATTATGAATGTATAATTGGGTAAACTAAATTGCTCTTATGGTAAAATAACACATGCCCTTAAAATTATTTAAAATCTCTTGAAATTATTAGAATTCCAAAGAATGCTTGGAAATTCTTTATAATCCTTCGAAATTCTTGGAAAGCTTCTAAAATCTGTTAAATAAACTATAAAAGCTATATATGTAATACGAAAAAAATAACATATGGTACTTAACATAAATGTCAATTTTTATTTTCCCTGACAATTACTGACATTTCCCTGACATTTCTCTGATTTCCCTGATAATTTTTTTTTCCTGACATGTGACCAACTGGCCACCCAGGATTTCATAATATTTCAAAAGATTTTAAGAGATTAAAAAAAAATTCAAGGGATTTTAAGAGATTTTAAGTGATCACAAGCGACTGTAAGAATTTTCAATGGATTTCTAAAGAATTCAAGAGAATTTAATGATTTTCAAGAGATTTCAAGACATTTTAAGTGATTTTAAGTAAAGAGTTGGTTCTTATATGGAGGAGATCAAATGAAATCGCTTAAAATTCCTCAAAATTACTTGAAATTCTATAAAATCTGTAAATGTCTTAAAATAGTTAAAAATATTTCAAAATCCCTTGACTCTTGAAATATCTTGAAATCTCTTCAAATTCGTTAAAATCAGTTAAAATGTCTTGAAATTTTGTAAAATCTCTAAAAAAATATTTTGATAACTCTCTTCAATTATTTTAAACATGCCTTTAAAAACCTAAAATCAGTCAAAACCTCTTAACATCCTCCGACATTTTTTGAAATCCTTCACGGAGAAAAATGGATATTCATACTTAACCCGATCAGTTTATCGCTTTTTTTGGCATCTTATTTGTTTATCATGGGTCGTTTCAAACCCAAGCCATGTTAAAACGTTCAGTTATGAATACAAAAATCTGATAAAATTCCTGTATACTTTTAAACACTTCTCCTTTAAGGGCACACCATAAAGATTGCAAAAAAATTTAAACAAGTATTTTATTTTTAGAGATAAGCACACCCACTTCCCGAAAATTCAGACATGTACTAAAAAATTCGTGGGTCTGGAACGACCCACGATAAACAAGTCGGGTTAATATATAGATAGTCAAAAAATTGAATTATAAATATATTCAACCTAAATATATGTATCTATAGATATTTATCCTAAGCATATAAATATTCAATCTAATTAGATAGTTGATCAACTATTTGAGTATCTATTATAAAATATTGAGGCTGAATACATAATAATCCAATACTTAATAATCTGAATAATGCAGATATGTATTTGGACAGAATATCTTAGATGACTATCACCTATCACATAGTTCAATATCGAAGATATTAATATGAATTGAATATCCATTTTTCTTCGTGTTAAATTCCTCAAAATGACTATAAATCTCTTGAAATCTTTTTATAACTTTTGAAATCTTTTGAAATCTCTTGAAATTCCTTAAAATCGCACTTAAAATTTTTTGCAATCCTTTAAAGTTTCTTTAAAATTCCTTTTAATTTTATTAAATCTCCTAAATCTCTTAAATTTCCACAGGCAACGCCGGATAAGTTTCTATTAGTAAATGAATCAAAATCTTGGGTTTTTGGAACCTTGGAAACTTTTTTTAAAAATATTTTTATTCCAATAAATGTGAAAAAATCGTCAAACTGGACATCTAAAATTTCAAACCAATTCATAAAGTAAAGATAACACAGGCACACAAAAAAAATGTGGTCTGTATCAAGAACGAGACCTATATATTCTTATGTATTTTGATGCGCTGATTTTGAATCCGGGGTCCGATTGGCTCCAGCACGTTAAGTTTAAGGGCATTTAAAGGTCAAATCGGCAAAAAAATCGATTGAAAGAAGGTGACTAGCATTTCTATGCTTTTGAGGGCCGCTGAATCCGAATCTGGAATTAATTTGATTCCATCATGTCTGGATCAAGGTCAATTCAAGGTCAAATTTGTGTAATGTAAAAAAAATGAATTTTTGACTTTGAATATATAGGTTTCGTTCTTGATACAGACCACTTTTTTTGTGTACCTGTGTAATTATTAAAAAGAATGAAAATTTGAATTTTATTATAATCAAAGTAAATTCCCGGTTATTTCCCGGTCTTTCCGGGTTTCCCTATCAAGTTGCCACCCTGATAAAATAATCTCCCCGTTAATGTGTAAATATACCTATGTTTTTCTGCAAATATTCATTGAGCACCGACACTCGACAAACATCGTCTTGGATTTATAAGACTGCTTGAATGCACCGTTTCTCGTGTTATTTACAAGTGAGAAACAAATGCATAAGAAGAGACGAAAGTTTGTAAGCTGTTTATCCTTGCTGTATATGTATGGGTAGGATAAAACGGTTCCGTTGAAAACTGGTTTTTGCGTTATGGGAATATGGTGACGAGGATGGTTGACTATGGTGCCGAGAAACTTGGAAACGCGGAATCTTGAATGTTATGTTGGCGCGTAGACTTAATGTCGATTTTTTTCTTAAATGTTGCAGGTGGGTCAAAATGGGGATGCGAATCCGAATTGCCGCAGTTGCGGCAAAGTTGTATTTCAAATGGAACAGACCAAGGCCGAAGGATTGGTTTGGCACAAGAACTGTTTCCGATGTGTTCAATGCAGCAAACAGCTTAGCGTCGACAATTATGAGAGCCACGAGAGCACACTTTACTGCAAAGCCCATTTTAAAGAGCTCTTCTTACCTAAACCGGTCGAAGAGTCGGATCAACCTGGTGAGTTTATTCATGATATTTATCTAGCTATTTAATTCATGTTTTCAAATCAAATTCGAATTTTCAGAAGAAAATCTTGCAAGAAAAAAGAGCAGAAAGGAAAAATGACAAAATTATGAAATTGTTAAATATTCTATATTCTATATGTTAAATATTCTCTGTGTTCTGGGATTTTAAAATCTCGCGACGCAAAAAAAACCTTGACAATGACATATCTATCTTGGCATCTTTTTATTTATATCCGTCTACTTGCATTCCGGAAACCTGGATCGAAAAGCTGCCAAAACGATTCAATTAAATAGAATTAAGTCATTTTATCAAAATGACTTAATTCTCTTTAATTGAATATTATCTTATTGCGCGCAGAATAAACAAGTTATTATGCATTGCGATAAAATGTAGTTCACAGTTGTTTTATTAACTCCATAGTACGACCTCGAAAGCCAGAAATGATCATTCGCGAGAACCAGCCGAAAGAGCTGCCACCCGATGTGGTCAGAGGTAAATTCGAGTGCCCTGCAGACGTTTTTTCTACGTTTTTTTGTCGTCCTATGTAACATTCGCTTGCGAAATAGATTTTACATTTAATTTTCCATTCAAAAAAAATATATTCAGGATGGCCACAAGATTCAATTTTTTTCATTTCCCTGACTTTTCTCTGACTTTCAGAAAAATTTCCCTGTCAGAAAAGTATTAAAAACGCGAACAAATTTTCAGTAAAAATACTAATGAAATTTTTCAAAAATTTCGAAAAAATCTCTCAAATTTACGACAACCTTAGAAATCTCTTAAAATTCATTGAAATTTCTTGAAATTCTTAGAAATATCCTTAAATTCGACAAAATCTGTTCAAATTTGTTAATATAATTCATAAAAACCCTTAAATTTTCACTAACTGTTTTAAAATTCCTTAAAATCATTTCAAATCCTTTAAATTCCTCAAAAAACTTCAAAATATTTTTAAATTCATAAAAATCTCTTAAAATTTCCTACAATTCTTCAAAATTCCACGAGGAACTTTAATATCTTGCTTAAAATGCGTCAAAATTTCTTAAATTTATTGCAAACTTATTGAAATCCCTTAAAATTCACTGAAATCTTTTGAAATTTTTAGAAATATCTTTAAATTTCTTAAAATTTAACTATAATTTTTGAAATCCTATAAAATGTCATAAATTCATTAAAATCTATTAAAATTCCACGAAATCGTTGACAATTTCACAAAATCTCTTACGAATCATAAAAATCTTGTGAAATCCTTTAAAATTCAACAAGGAACTTTGAAATTCTCTAAAATATATTAAAATCTCTAAATAAAAATTCTTGGAAACAAAAGCCTCACAAAATCCTTTAAAAATCAAAAATAATTTTTGAAAATTTTTTTAATTCCACGAGGAATATTTAAATTCTTTATAATCATTTTAAAAATCTCAAACTTTCTTTAAACTTTTACAAGCCTCTTAAAATTCCATATAATTCTACAAAATCTTTTATAAAACATAAAAATACTGTAAGATTCCTTCAAATTTCAATCAAATCCCTTAAAATCACTTTAAAAAAATCAAATTTTTTTAATATTCTTACAAGCCTTTTAAAGTCCTTTAAAATTCCTTAAAATTCTTTAAGTTCTACTAAATCTTTTAAATATTATACAAATCTCTTGTAATCTCTTTAAATTCCTAGAATTTTCTTAAAATCTTTTAAAATTATTGAAAATCTCTTGAAACCATTAGAAATCCAAAGAATTTCAAAGAATACCTGGAAATTCTATACAATCCTTCGAAATATGTACTAGGAAAGTTTCTAACATCTGTTAAATAAACTATAAAATCTATATATGCAATACGACAAAAATAATATAGCAAAAATGTCAATTTCTATTTTCCCTGACAACTGCTCGCATTTCCCTGACATTTCCCTGACTTCCCTGACATGTGGTTACCCTGATATTGTATGAATTTTTCAATTTACCAATCAAAAGACAATATTTTTACCTGCAGAATTAATTGCCAATATTGATAGAAAATAATCAAACCCTGACTGATTTTTTTGAAGTATGGCATGTTCAAATAATTTTTTCAGAGGAATGCACCATTGTTTAATTTATAAAAGATTTTTCGTAATCTTCTAAACCTGGTCGTTGAACAACCAATTCGTTTTAACACTAATCCCGCCATGCAGAATGCGTGCCGCAAAATTGCGTCTAACAAGCGTTATAGCTTTTAAATGTGCTCTCAAAAAGGTTTATACAAGAACAGAAAAAATTAAGTTATTTTTTATTATTTCAGCATCCGATAAACCAGACCTAGGATTGGAGGAGCTTTCCACATTGAACGTTAAATCGCGCTTCCAAGTATTTGAAAAAGCATCCACTGAAACCACAAATGACATCGAAAGGTCACCCTCACAGGTGGCAGTTAAAAGATCGCCCAGCATTCTTAGCAAATTGGCCAAGTAAGTACAACGGTAAAATTTCAAGGCACAATACAATTTTCAGAATATTCACATTCTAAAAAGAATTCTGTTGATAGCGAAATAACGTTCTTAACGTTTCGCTGTTACGAAAGTAATCTTTTAAGGGCATGCTCTACGGCGACGTTATGAAATTTTTTTTGGCGCTCACCACGTCCAAACGCAATGATATATCGCTCTCAAACTTTGGATTATGGGAAAGGAGACATTAAACTGCGTTTTTATATTTAGTTGGTGTCATAATTTTGAAAAAAAAATCAAGTCGGTAAAGTAGGGATCGGACTTTTTTTCAAAATTATAACTCCAACTAAATATACAAACGTAATTTAATGTCTCATTTACTATATTCCAATGTTTGAGAACGATATATCATAGCGTTTGGACGTGGTGAGCGCCGAAAAAAAAATTTTCACAACCAAGCGTAGAGCATGCCCTTAAGTGCAAAACGAAAATAGTTTTACCGATAAACAATTTCATTGTCTGTGAAAAGAAGTCTTTTGATTATGAAAAGAAATCCTTTAACAATAAAAGAAATCGTTTCACAGTCAATAGACTGTTTTTAGAGTGTATTAAAGACTTTTTTTAAATCCCGTTTCATATACATATATAAATACATATACAAATTAACATATATACATATATAAATTAATTTTACTTTTGATTTGGTTTTTTCTCGACTGGATTTTCGATTGAAAGAAAAAGGATAATTTTGTCGTTGTTTTCTCTTGTTCGTTCGGTAATTAGCAAATTTAAAGAAAAACATCTTTTCATTTTGTTGTTCAGGAACAAAGAGCTGTCAAAGAACGGTTTGACCTTAATTAAAGAGCATGAGAGGGCAGACAGAAGGGTGCTTGGAAGCTAGCCCAGACGTTTTATTCACCTTAAATGTCTACCCTTATAATTACGTCTCTCTTTTAAAAACGAATGTTTATTCTCATATTCAAGAAAGTATGATTATAAAGATGCCACAGTATTTTAAAAAGAATAATTTCATATTTCATCTCTTTTATTTGGACAAAAAATGTATTTCATATACTTTAGACTGAATTAGTAAGAAGTTACTAATGAAATAGTGCTGATTTGTTTACTAATTCACATTATTAAGCATTTTTACTATAAATTAGTTAAAAACTACTCATTCATTTCATAAGGGTAATTAAAACCATTGGTAAAACTTACTAAATGAATTAGTAATTTTTAACTATTTGATAGTAAAAATATCTCACTAAGTGAATTAGTCAGGGTGTTTACTAAAATTTGCCAATGAAATTCCCTGACAATTCCCGCATTTTTCCCGATATTATATATAAGATTCCCCTAGGATAGAATCATCAAAAGGTAATTTTTTTCAATTAAAACACGTGAGAAATAGGTTTCAGGAGAGTTTCAGGATTTTTATAATTTGCAAAAGATTTCTTAATTTTTAAGATTTTTTAAGATTTCAAGGCATTTTTAGTGATTTTAAAGAATGCCAAGCGAGTTATTTAAAAAGATTTAAATGAATTTCAAGGTTCAAAAGATTTCAAGACATTTTAAGAAATTTTAAGTGATTTTAAGGAATTTCAAGGGATTTTTAAAGTATTCAAAACAGTTTCAGGATTTTCACAATATTTCAAGTTTTTAAGGGATTTTAAGAGATTAAAAAAAATCTAAAGGACTTTAAGAGTGTAAATTATTTTTAAAAAAACTTCAAAGGATTTCAACAGATTTTACGCGATTTTAAGGAATTTCAAGGGAATTTAAGCGATTCAAAACGATTTAAAAAATTCCAAGGAATTTAAAGAGATTTCAAGTGATGTTAACGAATTCACGAGATTTCAAAAGACAAAATGATTTTAAGGTTTTCAGGCATTTCAAGGAATTTTTAAAGAATTCAGAAAGGTTTTATGACTTGCAAAAAATTTCATAAGATTTCAAAGCATTTTTTTAGTGATTTTAAAGAATGTTAAGCGCACTATTTAAAATTTATTTTAAAAAATTTGAATGAATCTGCAGGAATTTGAAGATATTTTAAGAAATTTTTAAAAAATTCAAAAATTTAAAGGATTTGAGAAAATTTAGAGGATTTTAAGAGATTTTAGTCGATTTTAGAAAAGGTTGAGATATTTCGAATGATTTTATATGATTTTAAAGAAGTTGAAGGGATTTCAAAATATTTCAGTAGATTTTACAGATTTTCAAGAAATCTTACAAGATTTCCAAGAATTAAAATGATTTTAAAGAAAAAAGGATTTGATGGGATTTTAAAGTTTTTTTTTTTTTTTTTTTTTTTAAGAATTTGAAAATAATTCAAAAGATTTAACAAAAGTTACAAGTATCAAATAAAAATATTTAGATTGATTATTCGGAAAAGTTTCTTCAAACCGGAAATTCACTTCCCGCATCAAAAATAAAATCAAGGACAATTCCCGTATTTTTTTCCATTCCCGGAAAATTTCCGGGTTTTCTTAAATTCCCACGTAGTAGACACCCTGATTAGTAAACGAATCGACACTATTTCATTAGTAACTTCTGACTATTTCAGATTAAAAGATTAATGAAAATTAAAGCTTCAGAATAATTTAAAAGAGTTATTACTAATGTTGTCTGAATTTCTCTTTCTCACTAACAAGATTCAAGGCCATTGAAAAATTCCTATTCCCACCCATAAAACTATTTACTCTAGTTTCTTACTCCCACTAAGGAATATAAAACTCTGTAGCACTTCCGTCAAAAGGTTTTCGCTTCTTTTATAACCGCGAGTTATTATAAGAATAATGTTTTGACCTTAGTAAATTATTCTCTATTACATTATTACAATGCAAAGTAATTTTCTATACATATCACGTAGAAAGTAATGTAACCGAATGCCAAATACCGTAATGCTTTTCTCACAAGTAATTTATCCCAAAGGCGAGGAAAAAGCTAGGGAAGTAAAAACGTAAAAGATATTCGTTTAAGGATTATTCCATGATGACATTCAGTTAGAGTACATACACATAACTCTTGAGTACTTAGACGACGAACTTCCTGTGGTATCCGGTGGTCACATATTTTTTAATTTTTTTATTAATTTTTTTTTTTTTTTATGAGTAAGGAGACTTTAAAGGATAAAGAAGAGAGAAGAGACATTTCAAGTCTCAGGGTTCGTGTGGAAAGAATGTGCTTGTAAGGTTTACAACTTCTACATGTATTTTTACAGGTTCCAGGCGAAAGGTATGGACATTGGAGTAGCCGACGAGTCCCTCAATGGAATACCCTACGAGGAAAGCAGCGAGAGCGAGGAGGAAATTGAAGAAGAGGAGACTGAAGGTGAAGAATTTAAAGAATTTTTGTGAATTTCTGATTAAATGAATTTAAATGCTTTGTTAAGCGAAATTGAAAACTAAAAGGTAAAAAATTATAGGGGTATGGGGTAGTAAAAGTATTTACTTTATGAGGAAGAATGTAAGAGAAAAAAGAGAAAAGGGATGAAATGTTGAAAAGTTTTCAGGAAGAAAATAATTGCAAAATAGATATTTTGTTAAAGAATGAACATAGGGACGATTATGTAACTTTGCAATTCCACTTTCAAATTCACTTTTTGGTTTTCCACTTTTTTATTTTCACTTTTTTTAATTACACGTGATGTCAATTTTGACATTTTAAACGTCACTGACGAAATTGGATTGAGGTTGCAGACTTCTAGTCTGCCGAACTTTTTTTATTTATTTATTTCTTTTACACTTATTGGATTAAGAATATAAAACACAGTTTTCAAAACCATTTTATTTTTATTTATTTACTAGCAGAAATTTTTCAGTCGTTTCCCGTGTTTTTAAGGGATTTCTATAAGTGACTTTAATTTTTCTTTTCAAGAAAAGAATTCAAGAATTTCATGGAGACTTTTAAGTTACTTTAGGAAATTTCAAAATATTAAGGATTTTCATTTGATAATAAGGAATTTAAAAGCATTCTTAAAAGAATTCAAAAGAGTTTAAGGATCTTCAAGAGTTTTCACAAGATTTTTTAAGACATCTTAAAGGATTTCATCAGATTTTTTAAGTGATTTTAAGGAAATTCAAGAAATTTAAGAGATTTCAACTGATTTCAAGTGATTTTAAAGATTTTCAATGGATTTCAAAAGAATTCAACAGAGTCTAAAAATTTTGAAGAGATTTCAAGACATTTTAAGTGATTTTAAGAAATTTCTATTGCAATCTTTTAAAGTATCTTGAAACTTCTTCAAGTTCCTTCAAGTTCGTTAAAATCAGTTAAAATGTCTTGAAATTTTGTGCAACCTCTTAAAAAAATCTTTCGCAATCCTTTAAAGTCTCTTTAAAATTTCACTAAATCCTATAAAATTTCTAAAAATTCCAGGTAACACCGCTAGTAAATAAATAAAAATTTTGAGTTTTGGGAATTGTGGAAACATTTTTTGATATTTTTATTCCAATAAATGTAAAAAAATCGTCAGACTAGATGTCTGAAACTTTAATCTAATACTGAATTAAATATTTACGAAACTTTGAAAAACGCGTGTATGACGATTTTGAAAAATGTTTGTCATTACCCTTTTTGTTAATCTTGTTCTATCTTTTTTATGGATTCAGAAGTGGAAACAGAAATCATCAGGGCAAAACGAGGAGCTCGAGAGCGTCCCATTAGCTTTACAAAGATGGATGACATGAAGAATCGATGGGAAACCACGAGTCAGCAAGGCAGACGTGAATCGCAGCGGGAAGCAAGGAAAGAAGAAATCGCAGGCATTCGATCACGACTTTTTATGGTAAAAATCGATTTTAAAATTGATTATAATTTATTCAATAATCAGTAATGAGTAATCAGAGTGGCCACAAGATTCAATTTTTTCATTTCCCTGACTTTTCCCTGATAGAAAAGTATTAAAAATGCGAATAGATTTTCAGTAAAAATACTATTGAAATTTTTCAAGTATAATATCATTTCACATCTTTTGAAATTTAAAATCACTTCACAACACTTAAAATTAGTAAAAATCCCTCAAATTTACGAAAATCTTAGAAATCTCTTAAAATTCATTGGAATTTCTTGAAATTCTTAGAAATATCTCAAAAATCGACGAAATCCCTTCAAATTTGTTAATATTTCATAAAAACCTTTAAATTTTCACTAATTGTTTTAAAATTACTGAAAATCTCTTAAAATTTCCTACAATCCTTCAAAATTCCACGAGGAACTTTAATATCTCTTATAATGCGTCAAAATTTCTTAAAATTATTGCAAACTTATTGAAATCCCTTAAAATTAACTGAAATCTTTTGAAATTCCTTGAAACATCTTTCAATTCCTTAAAATTTCACTATAATATTTCAAATCCTGTAAAATGTCATAAATTCTTTAAAATCCATTTAAATTCCATGAAATCCTTTACAATTTTACAAAATCTTTTACGGATCATAAAAATCTCGTGAAATTCTTTAAAATTTAATAAGGAACTTTGAAATTCCCTAAAATACATTAAAATCTCTAAATAAAAATTCTTGGAAACAAAAACTTCACAACATCCTTTAAAAATCAAAAATAATTTTTTTAATTTTGTAAAATTCCACGAGGAATATTTAAATTCCTTAACATCATTTTAAAAATGTCAAAATTTATTTACATTTTTACAAGCTTCTTAAAATTTTTTATAATTCCACAAAATACTTTAAAATCTTTTAAAATAAGATTCTTTAAAATTTCAAACAAATTCCTTAAAATAACTTTAAAAAAGTCAAAATTTCTTAAAATTCTTACAAGCCTTTTAAAACCCTTCAAAATTCCACGAGAATATTTATAATCCCTTAAAATTTCTTAAAACTCTTCCAAGTTTCATAAAATTCTTTATAATTTCATGAAAAACTTTGAAATTCTTGAAAATACCTAAAAAAAAACTCTTAAAATTCTGTAAAATCCCAAAAAATCTTTAAAAAAAGAATAATTAAATTTGTTTTTTTAATTACACGAGGAATATTAAAATTTTTTAAATCATTTTGAAAATGTTAAAATTTCTTAAAATTTTGTCAAGATTCTTAAAATTCTTGAAAACCTTTTGAAATTCCATAAAATTCTACAAAATCTTTTATAAATTATAAAAATCTTGTAAGATTCTTTAAAATTTCAATCAAATCCCTCAAAATCACATTAAAAAAAATCAAAATTTCTTAAAATTTTTACAAGCCTTTTAAAATCCTTTAAAATACGTAAAGATCTCTAAAAGTTCTGTAAAATTCTACAAAATCTTTTGAAAATCATAAAAGGCTCCTGAAATCCTTTAAAGAAGATTAAAATCCCTTAAAATATACTTTAAAAAATCAAAATTTCTTAAAATTCTTACAACCTTTTTAAAATCCTCTAAAATTCTACAAAGAACTTTAAAATTCCTTAAAATTCTTTGAATTCCCTAAACTTTCTTAAAAATCTCTTAAAGTTTCATGAAGTCCTTTAAAATTCCACTAAATCTTTTAAATATTATACAAATCTCTTGTAATCCCTTTAAATTCTAAGAAATCTCTTAAAATCTTTTAAAATTATTGAAAATCTCTTGAAATCATTAGAAAATCCAAAGAATCTCAAAGAATGACTGGAAATTCTTTATAATCCTTCGAAATCCTTGGAAAATTTCTAAAATTTGTTAAAATTTCTTAAATTTGTAATGTCAATTAAATTGGTGAATTTATTTATTTTACAGGGCAAGCAAGGCAAAATGAAAGAAATGTATCAACAAGCAGTAGCAGACAGTGAGCGCGTGACAAAGATAAATGCTGCTGAAGAAATCCAGCATGCGACAAATGCACGTTCAATCAAAGAAAAATTCGAAAGGGGAGAGCCAATCGCTACTTCGGACGACGAAAATGACAGCAAGCCTAAACAAGAAAAGCCTGATGAAGAAGTCATAGCAGCAGGTAAAACTGAACTGCTTTTACGAGTATAGTACTTTATTTAAAGAATTTTAATCAAATTTATATGATCAAGTTTAAAGGGTTTAAAATGTAAACATTTTGCGGTTGTGTTAATAAAATTATATTAAGGTCAAGAGAAACCTGTTGGCGGTAATAATTGAAGATAATTGGAACTGCTAATTACCTAGCACAAAGTCGATAAGCTTTTGAATGAAGTATTAGTTTTTATTATATATAAAGAACACGTTTTAAGTTTTTAACTTTTGATACCGTTTTTTGAGAATATTCCATAAAAAATATATGAAGCAAAGAAATTGTGAGCTTTTTAAAATCAATATAGATTTGTAAATATTTAGTAGGGTAGTCCAAAAAATTGAAGGTGCTCTCGAAATTATTTGTTCCTTTTTAAGAAAAAATGAGCCAGAATAAAAAATACCTAATACCTAATACCATTGGCCTTAAAGTTTTTAAAAGCTTAGGACCTTCCTTATTTTAAACTTTCCAAAAAAAAGATCAGAGGGATTTCTTGAATAATACAATATCTTTTCTAAAAATATAATTTCACCGTTGAATTCGTTGTAAAAATTCAAGAAAATAATCCCTTCGATATTTTTTTAGAGTCGAAAATAAAGAAAATATTAAGTTTTAAAAGCTTTAAAGTCGATGAAGGAGTTTGAATTTAGCTCAAATTTTTACTATATAATTTTTTCTTCAAAAAGAACAAATATTTTTTAAAGAACCTTCAATTTTGTTAACTTAATGCTTTTGCTATTATTTATGGACCATCCTAATATTTATCATAGTTAAAAAATAATGTAATGGGGTTTTTGAAAGAAAGCTTTTTTTCAATTTTTAATTTTAAAAAGAAACCAAAAATATTAAAATTCTATATTGTCCACTTGGAGACCTCGAATAGTTTGAGGCTTCTCATCCGATTAACGAAGTTAAGCAGATAAAGCTTAGTTATACTCGGATGGAGCTCCTTCTAAAAAAAACTGATTGGGAAAGATAGCCGAATTCAACTCCGACCAAGAAACACAATTGAAACCGATTTGCTAATCGGATCCAAAAGGGTCAAAAGATTGAATCCGTTTAATAAATCGGTTTCAATTGCGTTTTTTAATCGGAGCTCAATTAGTCAATCGTTTCCAATCGGGCTCTATCAGTTTTTTTAGAATGGTGGCGTTAATCTAGAAGGAATACAATTTATCAGCTTTTAAGTTGCCTTCACCCACTAATTAATAACACTTTAGCTTTAGATGTCAATCTCTAGAACTCTATTTCCTAATACCCTATTGTTTAAATTAAAACAGGTATAAGTCGAAAGTCTCGTTCACTCTTTTTGGAATTGGATGCGACAGCAGCGAAAACGGGAAGACCGGTTACGCCAGTCAACCCAAAAAATAATACAGAAGCACCTCGAAGAGCCAGAGACGTAAGTTTTTTGTTATTCCAGAATTTGTACAAAATTAAGTAATCGTAGATAAATTTCTTAATAATTGAAAATAACCATTTAAATTGAGAAAATTATTTGAATAGAGGGCGGCTATTTATGCACTTATGAATATAATATAATCATGATTCATGATTTTTTTCATGACTTTGTACCCGCCCTCTAGTCTCTATTAAGGAGGTAACTTTCTAACAAAGTAGATACTTTTCTAAAGTATCTAATCAAACACTGCGTGGCAGTATCATAAAAGTGTACGTGTATATGAAGGCGTTCATGGGCCGTCAAGTTTCGGATGATGTGGTGCGCAGTACGGACACGACTGAAGAGGTGCAGGTCGAGACCTCCGACATCTCAAACAAATTTAAGTTCTTTGAGACCTACAAAGAGCCTGAGAAGCTAAGAAGGCAATTTCGCATTACACCTCCTCGCGATGGTCAAGAAAAGGTTCGCTTCAGTAAAGTTTCCAGAAAATAACGAGTTTTGCTAACTAATTTTCAGTTATGTCTAACCATCTGCTTTGGTGTCTAAAAAAATTTGTTAAAAGTACAATTTTACTCCCTACGAGGTTGTTAAAACAGAATATTGACCTTTATTTAAAGTTTAAATTATTATTAATGAATTTCAATTAATAATGGTTTCTGAATTAAGGTTCTTTAACCCAGGGTGGTGATTCGGTAGACATTTTCAAATTCCTAGTCATTTCCTGCTTTTTCCGGATCAAGTTGTACTTAATATTCTTGAAAATGTTTTAAATTTTCGGTAGGTGTCTTAAAATTGTTTAAAATATTTCAAAATCTCTTGGAATATCTTGAAATCTCTTCAAATTCGTTATAATCAATTAAAATCTCTTGAAATTTTGTAAAATCTTTAAAAAAAAAACCTTTTGATAACTCTTTACAACACTTTTAAAAATCAATTTAAATTTATAAAATATATAAAAATCCCATAACATCCCTTAACATTTTTTTGAAATCTTTTGAAAATCCTTCAAATCACACTTAAAATATTTTGCAATCCTTTAAGGGCGTTGGACCCTAGTGTTAAGCTCAAAATTCAATTCTCCATTTTACTCAACGAAAATTATAGATACATTTTTTTTCGCTCTGTAGAATTAATCTTTTTTCAAATAAAAGACTGCGTACAGAGCGAAAAAATATTTAGTTTCAATACTTTTTGCATAAAACGAAGAATTCAAAATCTGACTTCAAAATTCAATATTTTCATTTTACTTAAAAAATATTTAAATTAGATATTTTCTCACTATGTGTGCATAATTTTAGTTAAAAATTGATTAATTCTAAAGAAGGAAAAAATTTCAATTTTAATATTTGTTAAGTAAAATTCTAGTTTTCAGATTGGAACTTGGCTCCACACTCTTAAAGTCTCCTTATAATTGCTTTTAATTCTATGAAATTTTTAAAATCCCAGGCAACGCCTGATAAGTTTCTACTAGCAAATAAATAAAAATTTTGAGTTTTTAAACCTTGGAAAATTTTTTTTTTATATATATTTTTATTTCAATAAATGTAAAAAAAAATGTCAGATTAGAAATCTGAAACTTCAACCCAATTCGTATAGTATAGATCATTACTAAAAGAGTGAAAACTTGAATTTTATTGCGGTCCAAATTTTTTAATAAAATTCCCGGTTTTTTTTTCACGATCAATAAAATTTCCGGTCATTTCGCGATCAAATCGCCACCCTGTGAACCTTATTAAATTTAAAAGAACTTCAGAGCCTAGAAAAATACTCAGTTAATTTTTAATCAGCTGAAACGTATTCTATCCCGTGCGTATAGAAAAGTTTCCTGCAACTTTGAAATTAAAACACAAAAGGGTCCATAATTACGTTTTAATAAATCCTTGCATTGTGCGCAATTCGCTCCTATTGTTTCAAGTTTTCTGACCCGCATGCCGATTGTCTGAACCCAAGATAATAACAAATACTTCTCTTTTAATTATACTCATTTTATCATTAAACTGACGTCTTTCAATAATGCAATAATTTGAGAAAATTATGGAATTACACCTATACATGATTGATAAGCTGTCATTTTTTCAACACCCTGTATATTACCGGCTAGGGTAAGAAACCTTCCTTGCCGTCATTGTTTTTAGATTCAAAAGAGCGTTATTACGAGGGGAGTTTGAAACTTACGTTTCAATGAGTAGTTGCCGAGAAAGCAGATTAGACATCAAGTAACTGATATCTCACGGTAATTCACTCCCTGATTGTCGAGTCTGACGGTTAAAGTGATGACCATATATGTCTCTCTCTTATCTGTGATGCTGCAAAAAAAAAAGATATCAATTATTTTAATTAGAGGTATAAACTAATCAAACTTTTAGGTAAGACAGAAATTTAATTTTTAGGAAATATTGACAACGATCCATTTAAACCAGAGCTCCTCCCACAATACATTAATTTTATTAATCTTTCAAGAAAGAGAACACGGGTGTTGAGCATGTGGTAATTATCATAAGAGCAAATTTAATTTCCTCAACTTTACTCTCACTAAGAAATATTTTTTCCTAAAACTAGACTATTTACCTCCTTTTCGTACAGACGGAGGTAAATGGCCTAGTTTTAGCAAAAAATGTTTATTATTGCGAGCGTAAAGTCGGGAAAACTAAATTACTCTTATGGTTAAGTATCACATGCCCTTAAGGGTGTTGGAGCCAAGTTCTAATTTAAAAATTTGATTTCTTCACTTTACTTAACAAATATTAAATTTGGAAATTTTTCCCTGTGTACAATTAATCAATTTTTAACTAGAATTATGCGTACAGAGCGAGAAAATATCTAATTCAAATATTTTTTTAAGTATGGGGTCGTCCTTAAATTACGTAAGGCTGTTTTCTGGAATTTTGACCCACGAACCCCCCTCTGTAAAAGTCCGTAAATTTTGACCCCCCCCCCCCCCTTATCTTACGTAATTTTTTTCGAATAAATTTTTTCTTAATGTTGTCGTGTGAGACAATATAAAAACGTCGACTCCTTTCAAACGAACATTTATTACTATATATAAAGGAGAGAGTAGTAAACTAATAATCTGTTTTTTCCGTTATTTAAATTTGATTTTCAGTGATTTTCAAAAAGGAAAAAATCTTATGTAAGAAAGTTTTTTGACCACTTACCCCCCACGTAAGGTCAGCATAAAAAAATGCTTACCCCCCCTCACCTAAAAACCTTACGTAATTTAAGGACGGCCCCTATAATGAAAATATTCAATTTTGAAGTCAGATTTTGAATTCTTCGTTTTATGCAAAAAGTATCGAAATTAAATATTTTTTCGCTGTATATGCAGTCTTATATTTGAAAAAAAGATTAGCGCTACAGAGCGAAAAAATATTTATCTATAATTTTCATTGAGTAAAATGGAGAATGGAATTTTGAGCTTAACACTTGGATCCAACACCCTTAATGAATTTTTTAAGAAGATTTTACGAGATTTTAAAAAATGTCAAGGGAATTTAAAATTGAACTAAATTTAAGTGATTTAAAATTATTGAAAGGTTTTAAAGGAATGTTAAGAGATTTCGAAGAGTTTTCAAGTGATGTTAAAGAATTACTAAAGATTTGACTGGATTTCAAAAGATTTAAAAGGATTTTAAGATTTTGAGGAATTACAAGAAATTTTTAAAGAATTGAAAAAAGTTTTAGATTTTGATTTGATAGGATTAGGATTTTCAAGAGATTTAATAAGATTTTAAGGCATTTGTAGTAATTTTAAAGAATGTCAAGTGAGTTATTTAAAAGTTATTTAAAAAGATTCGAATGAATTTGAAGGGATTTCAAGAGATTTAAAGAGATTTTAAAAAGAAATAAAAAAATTATGAGGGATTTCAGAAAATTTAAACAATTTTAAGGGATTTCAATCAATTTTAACGAATTTCGAGAAATTTTGAAAGATTTACAATGATTTTAAAGAAATTGAAGGAACTTTTAAAAAATTCAGAAGACTTTACTCAATGGGCACGAATTTCTCAAAATGTTTTTAGGTCCAAAATTTTGAGCTTCACACGGAAAAAAGAAAATGGCTGAATTTACCATTTAAAATAGTGAACATGCGCTCTGAACGTATTTTTCCAAGAATTTAGTAAGTTTTACTATTAAAAATTGTAATTTTTTCTAAGAAAATTGCAAACCCTGTTTTTTCATTGCAAAAGTTACAGTTTGAAATAGTATAAATTACTAAATTCCAGGAAAACTGCGTTCAGAGTGCATGTTAAATATTTTAAATAATAAATTCAGCCATTTTCTTTTTTCCGTGCAACATTAAGCATTAGCCCTGCCCTCCAAAGGAAAATAGCCCTAATTGCAGTTCGGATAAGTCACCTGTAACTTTTTCATATCTAAAATAAAATTCATTAAACCTAGTTCTAGTTTCTAGTTAGTTTCATAAAATTTATTACAAACATCACATTTCCAAACGCATGAAGAAGATCTTTCATGAATTTTATTTTAGATACGAAAAAGTGACAGGTGACTTATCCGAACTGCAGTTACGGTTATTTTCATTTGAAGGGCAGAACCAACTGCACCTGGTATTCTTGACACCTCCGTAAACGAAAATTTGATTTGCGATCAACTCAGAGTTTTCTCATGAACTCACGAGTCAGAGAGTAAAATAAAAAAAGTAAAGTAACGAAAAAAGACGTGAAAAAAAAAAAAGGACAGCAGGACAGGAGAGGATGAAACGACCGAGCGTTTAGGGCCTCAGAGAAAGATACCAAAGTGGTTTTATTTGAATTGTAAATGTAACGCGCCTAACTCTTTAGATTGAAGCCACAATTAGGGATTTCACATATGTATCATGTGTATGACATACATATACTTATGCATATATTTATAAAATGCTACATTCTTACATTTAATGTATATACGTACAAACTATAGATACATACAAACTACATATAGTGAATTTATAAGAGGGGGTATAGGGCAGAATACTGTGCGTATGGGCGACATCGTATGGGACTATAGGGGACATGGTGGTGCAGCAGACACTTGATTCCTTTGCTGTCCTTGAACCTCGAGAAGCCAGCCATACTTTTACCGTTAGTATACCCACATCCTTCCATTCGTGAAGACTGGCCGGCTAGCTTCGCGACAGAACAACGTCCCCGCATGGTAACGCACGCGTACATCCTTAAAAAATTTTTTAAACCATTCCTATCCCACCCAGAAACAAGTCCTCTTCTTGCAATTCACGAGAAATCGCGGTCGCGTGAATCAGAATCGCACCTTCGACTAATTCGGAAAGTGGGGTTTTTTATAAGTGTCATAGCTTCGGCATACATTTTACATCGCACCGGTTGCTCAACAGAAAGGTAATTTTTTCAGAGACGACAGCTAATTTCGAATTATTTCCTCGAAATTATTTGTCATAAGGAACATAAAGAATATGTATGATTGAATTTGATTTTTTTTAAGATAATATTCATTGTGATAGTTTCAAACATGTAATGATTGTAAAAAAGTTAACGTTAAGTTAACGTTATAAGTAATGTTATAAACAATGAAATGAAAATGACGTATGCTTTTTTGAATTTTCGAAAGACCGGTTT
Source organism: Synergus itoensis (assembly GCA_904066005.1). Taxonomy (NCBI): domain Eukaryota; kingdom Metazoa; phylum Arthropoda; class Insecta; order Hymenoptera; family Cynipidae; genus Synergus; species Synergus itoensis. The sequence continues at coordinate 1,293,893 of CAJFCP010000080.1, forward strand.
TGAGATGTATCTTGAATTCGTATTTGGTATTAAAATTCGTGTTCGAGAGTTTCAATGGGGGATTACAGTGCGTGTGAAGGAGGGACTTTGAGATCTATAGCGCTTATGGAATGCAGGGGTTTCCGTAGGGCAGGTATAATTCGTCCGTGATAGTGAATCATCCCCTGAATAGAAGGATACTCTTATATCTTTGATATAAAAAAAAATTAAACACCTTATTGATACCCTAAATGACGCCTCGACTATTAAAAACCATCCATGTTCTGTTTTTTAATTCAATTAGTTATTTAAATATAACTTCTGAACTTATTTAAAAAATATCAAAGTAAAAGATTATGTATTAATTAAAGTATGCTTCCAAAATTGGAGTTTTCCATTATTAATAATGTAATTTAAATATTTACCCTTCTCTTAAGGGCGTTGGACCCAAGTGTTAAGCTCAAAATTCCATTCTCCATTTTACTCAACGAAAATTATAGATAAACATTTTTTCGCTCTGTAGCGCTAATCTTTTTTCAAATATAAGACTGCATACAGAGCGAATAAATATTTAATTTTGATACTCTTTGCATAAAACGAAGAATTCAAAATCTAACTTCAAAATTAAATATTTTCTCGCTCTGTATGCAAAATTCTAGTTAGAAATTTTTTAATTCTACAGAGGAAAAAAATTTTAAATTTATTATTCGTTGAGTAAAATGAGGAAATCGATATTTTAGATTAAAACTTGGTTCTAACACCCTTAAATAAAAAGACACGATACGAGATATTTTTTTTTTTGTTAAAAAAAATTTCTATTTAGATCTCCACTTAAATCTGTATATTTTATCTTCCATCTGGAATCTGGAAGATCTCATCCAAAGCATTTTTACATTCTGTGGAATATTGTCTGAGTACCTACACACTTGAAAACTCTTGCATTTTGTTATCTTCATGAGCTAACTTCTAAAACAAGAAGCATTGAAATTTAACAAGGTCAAAAGATAAGTAAACGACAAACTTATTTTTAACCAAGTGATTTTAACGTTTTTTGTCGTTTTAATGTTTAAATTCTAAAATCGAATTCTCAAATTCCTCATTAATTATTATTATATTTCCGCAAGCGTTTTAGAATTATCAACATTTTTCAGATTTATATTGTTACTTAACTAAGCATTAATTTTTAATCATGTTGTTTGTGTGTTTCTCTTACTAACAATATATACAAGAGATTTGTTCAAAATTTGACTAAAATAGAATGACTTCTTTTTACGAGAAATGAAATGTGGTTAAGTTAAAATAATCTTAACTGAATCGTTTAAATTTAAAGCGTTCTTTTAGTTGGACTTTTACTAAATTTGTGATCTCGATATGAAATCGACCATAAAAATTAATAACCGTAACTATTTTTTCAGCAGATGAGTTCACCGGATCGAGAAATTTACCGGGATCCGGATGTCGTAAGAGCGGACGATAAGACCGAAAAAGTGGTCCATACTGACACAGCCAGGAAGATGCTGTCGATTTTCCGTCAAATGGAGGAAAATGCTACAAAGGAAGACCTTCCGGACGGACCTAAACCTCTAAAAAGATTCACACCACCACCAGAAGATAAATTCGCAAAAACTACAGCCTCTGAATCTGAAGACGATGAAGATGAAGAAGCTGAGGATTCGGAGGATGAAAACCCAGATGAAAGAGATCCAAATTATGTTAGAGCTTCCGATAAGGTTCACACTTTTTTATAAAATTATAGATTTTATAAATAGAATTAGTACTAACACATAATTAATATTAAACGTCAGGATGTCTATTTTGTGGAAATTTAAGGAAATCCGGGATTTGTCTGGGAATTAAAAAAAAATCAGTGAAAATCCGGGAATTGTCCTTGGTTTTATTTTTGATGTGGGAGGTATTTTGAGTTTAAAAAAACTTTTCCGAATAATCAATTTAAATATTTTTACATTATCCTTGCAACTTTTGCTAAATTTCTTGAAATTTTTTGAAGTATTCTCAAATCCTTTAAAAAGAAATTTTCAAATCTCGTCAAATCCCCAGTCAGGCCAAAAAACGTTCAATTTCTTTAAAATCATTTTAAATCTCAAAATTTCTCGAAATACGCTAAAATTGATTGAAATCTCTTAAAATTGTTTAAATTTTCTGAAATCCCTCATAATTTTTTTATTTCTTTTTAAAATCTCTTTAAATCTCTTGAAATCCCTTCAAATTCATTCGAATCTTTTTAAATAACTTTTAAATAACTCACTTGACATTCTTTAAAATCACTAAAAATGCCTTAAAATCTTATTAACTCTCTTGAAAATCCTAATCCTATCAAATCAAATTCTAAAACTTCTTTGAATTTTTTAAAAATGTCTTGTAATTCCTCAAAATCTTAAAATCCTTTAAAATCTTTTGAAATACAGTCAAATCTTTTAGTAATTCTTTAACATCACTTGAAAACTCTTCGAAATCTCTTAAAATTCTTTTAAAACCTTTCAATCATTTTAAATCACTTAAATTTAGTTCAATTTTAAATTCCCTTGACATTTTTTTAAAATCTCGTAAAATCTTGAAATCCTGTGAAGTTTTTTAAAATCATTGACAATCTCTTAAAATCTTTTACATTTTTTAAAATCCCTCAAGATCTCTTAAAAGTTTCTGGAAGTCTTGTGAAAATCCTGAAATTGTTTTCAATTCTTTAAAAATCCCTTGAAATTACATAAAAATTACTTGTCTCTTGAAATCTCTTCAAAATCATTAAATTCTTCTGCATTATTTTAAAATCCCTTCAAGTTCTTCAAAATCATTAAAAATCTCTTAAAATCCTTTGACGTCTCTTCGGAATTTCTTCAAATACTTTTTAAAATCTTTAAAATCTGTTTAAATCGGTTTAAATCACTTGCCATTCTTTAAAATCATTAACATATCTTGAAACTTTATGAAATCTCTTGAAAATCTTAAAGCTTCTTAGAATTCTTAAAAAATTCGTTAAGGGCGTTGGATCCAAGTGTTGAGCTCAAAATTCCATTCTCCATTTTACTCAATGAAAATTAGAGATAAATATTTTTTCATAAAACGAAGAATTTAAAATCTGACTTCAAAATTCAATGTTTTCATTTTACTTAAAAAATATTTGAATTATATATTTGCTCGCTGTGTACGCATAATTTTAGTTAAAAATTGATTAATTCTACAGAGGGAAAAATTTCAAATTAAATATTTATTGAGTAAAATGAAAAAATCGAGTTTTTAGATTGGAACTTGGCTTCAACATCCTTAAAATTACTTTAAATCACTTAAAATAGCTTGAGATCCTTTAAATCTCTTTAAATCCTTAATTAAAAATGTCTTGAAATAAGTACTCTGATGATTAATATTAATTTATTTTTTACACATTCTTTGCAACTCTGTTACGTTACTTTTTTCTTACTTAAAATTTATATTCTTAAAAATTATTAAAAGATAAAAAAAATATTGTTTTTAAATAAATTGTAATATTGCAATGGAGTAAATTACGCACGTCGCAACACATTATGCATTGTATGATGCACCCTGAGAGGGACTTTACATCTCGCAAAAATTTATTAGATACGATCAACTTTCTAATCTCAATTTTCGATCATTTTGTTTTTAGGTGGAGGACGAATTCCTGAAACAGGCACAGAACGCAGCAAGGGCCAAGACTTTACGCGCGAAATTTGAACAGTGGGAAACGACTGATGGAAAAACGACGAGCCACAATGTTGCAGAAATGGAAATTGCTCAAGGTACGGGTGATCAATCCAGCATCGAATCTGCCAGTAGCTTGAGAGCTCGTTTTGAGTCTCTTGGATCACAATCTACCGAAAGCCCTCGCACGCCAAAGGTTAAGGTCAATAGATTTGTGGTGAGTACTCATTAAACAAAATTATAGTCATTCAAATTACAGTCATTTAAGTTACTAATTGTAAGACAAATGTTTCAGCTATCGACCAAATTAAGAACATATATATTTTTAAAGCATATATTTTCTAAAAATGATTTTAAGTTGAAGAAGTCGAGACTGATTCATTTATCTGTTCTCGAATTGTGCTGGTATATAAAAAATTATAGAAATTAATTTTAAAACCATTTCAACAGTTTTGAAAAATTAAATTAAATCTGAGGAAATAGACATTTGTTAATATAAATGCCTGTAGATTTATTACATACTAGCATTATTCTTACAGAAACATGTAATATAATCTTTTTTGTGTTAGTTGTTGGCACGTTATTCGAATTTACAAAAACTCGTTCTGCTTACTTTAATGTAATCAGTCGGTACTAGATCAATTAGCTTTTTAGAACGATCATTTTGCAGAGGAGAAAAAATTAATGGACCCATCCTGCGAGTAATTTTCTTTTAAGAAGTCAATTTTCTCTAATGGAGTAAATATTAACGGTTCAGAAAATTTTAACGTCTTTAAATACAGTTATTCCAGTTAGATATTATAGTAGATTTTTTTTATATTTTAAAATTCGAATTTCGTGCTAAATTTAAGACTGCACGGTGTGTTTTCTAGCGCACGGCTCTATTATTATAATTTTCATATTGTTTAACAATTTAACATTCTGAAAACACTTTTTTTTTTATCAAAATTCTTTTGCATTCGCACAAAAATTTTATTTTATTTCAGCTAATTTCTTGATTTGATTGTTTGACCCCCAAATAGTTGATGTCTTAATACGAACGTCAAAATATTTTTTATTTGATTGACTCTAAGAATAACTTTATTTGACTTTCGTATAATATACGCAAATTATTTTAACGCTGAATATTTTTATTTGCGCATGAATTTTACAATAGAAATAGTTTTAAAACTTTTGTTCGTCTTTTTAATTTTAAGCCAAAAATAATAAGAAATTAAAAGATTTTTTTAATGATTTATATTAATTTAAAATCATAAAAAATCTTTTTCTTTTCTTCTTTCGTGAGAAATCACGTTTACTATTATTATTATTCTTCAACGGCTGGCACATCTAATCAGTGTGATTACTTTAATTTTATTTACTTCCTTGCGTTTTGGTTTAATTTCCTTATTTTTTAAATGACACATATGTAATATTTACAAATGCTAAGAAGTGACAAGTGAGTTTATAATCTTAAATTCAATAAAATGGATAATCTAAATTACAAGTAAAACTAAAAATAGTGATAATAATTAGTGGTGTGCAAAATTTATTTTATTCAAGCTTAGCTTGTAAGCTTTCAAACTTTTAAAATTCATGTTAGCTTAACTAACAGCTTTATGAAAACTCAGCGTTGCTTATTTAGATTCAAGTTAATTATTCTTTTGCACATCGCTAATAATAATTCTCGTAAATACTTGCATAGCTTTTGTAAAGATGATTTTGCGTTTCGGAATGCGAATGTTTGGATTGTAATGTGATCTGCTTGCTGTGTTTTTACACATTTCTGCTTGTTGAATATTTCAGGGGTCACAGTGGTGCAGCAATTTAATTATAGGGATAATATGGGATTTTTTTTCTTTTAAAAATACCAACGTAATGAAAAAAGAAACAATATCTTCTCATTTGAGATGAGAATGTAAAAAAAAGTTAAATGTAATACTCTTATAAGGCCACGGCAAGTTTTGTCACAAGTTATAATAGGGTTTTACTAAACAGGGTGTCTACTAAATTTTGCCCATGAAATGCCCGGAAAATTACCACATTTTACTACCTTCTTATAAATATCTTACGATTGAAGCATAATTTGCTCTTTTACAATATTACAATTTATTTTAAAAATATTCTTTAATTTTCTAATAATTTTTAAGAACTTCAATTTTATGAAAACTTTTTACTTAAAAAAGTTTTTAAGTAGTGTAGTTGAGTTACAAAGAATGCGTAAAAAATAAATTAGTATAAGAAGGTTTTGAATCTTTTAAACGAAATTTCGAAAGACACCAAAGATATAATACATTCCTTATGGTTTACAGATTCCTATAATATTTTAAAATGTATTTTTACCTATTATATTTACCTGAAAAAGATGTGAGGTAGTTATTTATTGATTATAAATTAATTATTAATAATTTATTTATTAACGAATTCTAAACAATCAATAATTGTCAAAGCATTACACCGAAATCGATATTAAATATTTATCTCGTATCTTTTTGAAGTAAATGACAGTTAAAAATATATTTCAAAGTACAATAGGAATCTTTAAACCATAAGAAATATTTATTTTTGTTGGTGTCTTTCGAAATTTTTTTCTGTCACCCGGTATAAATATTTTTAACTTATTCATTATGGAGAATATTCTCTTCGTATTGTTTTACATTTAACTTAACTTTATATCTTCAATATAACAATTTATATCGACAATATCTCCAAAAAAATTTTGTTTTGTTTTGTAAATTTTAGGGCTTATTCGTCAATAAATAGGAAATACTTTCTAGGGGTGAAAGAATTATTTGGCTTTAAAGTTGTATTTTTGAAAAATTGGAAACTGAGAAAATTCATTTTCGGACCTAAAACGGCCTAGCGGAACCTCTAAACAATTTTTTAAAAATAAAAGAAAAATGGCAGTATTTTTTCACCAAACTGATCAAATAAAGGGAAGCATTTGAAAAATTCAAAAACTCACTTTTTTGGGTAGCCTAATATATAATCTTATTCAGTTGCATTTACTGAAATAAAATGAGAAGAAATATACTTTCCCCATCAAAAATAAAATCAAGGACAATTTCTGGATTTTCCCGAATTTTTTTTTTGATTCCCGGACAATTTCCGGATTTCCTTAAATTTCCGCACAGTAGACATCCTGCTAGATTACCCCATCACACTTAAAAAGCATTTAAAAAAAAAATAGGGAAAAAAGGAAGAAAAAGTAGAAAAAACCTTAAATATAGGGATTATAGAGTATTTTGAGGAAAATAGGGGGAAAGTGGGAAAAAAGGGGAAAAATAGGAGAAAAAGGAAAAAAATAAGGAAAAAGGCGAATGACTGTGACCCCTGATATTTTAACGAAAATTGTTGAGAAATAATAAAAGTGGAATTACGTGGTTTTTTCGGCCATGAGCAGTAAGACCCAACGAAGACTGTGAGAAGAGGCTTTCAACTGATGGACGGATCAAAAGAAGCTGAAAAACGAAGTCAAAGAAGTCACTGTCTAGAGAGAAAGCTTTTAGTGGATAAAAAAGGGTCTTCTTCACAACTGAACGGCCATAATATATTAGTGATTATGATTATTATTATTATAATTATATATAAACAGTCTTTACGTTATTAGAGAAGATTTAATTGTCAGCGTTACGTTAATTGTTTAAGAATTATAAATTTTAGCGTAAAGTGTATCATAATGTCTCGCGTGCAATGTTACGTTGCAGAAACTTTAACGCATTACTTAGATCTGTGCCTGTCTCTGTTATGTTGAAAATTACATTGGTCTAAAATTATATTCGATTTTGGTTCAAAAAGTCGAAAAAGGTATAATTGTTAAAATCAACAAGATTTGTTAGAGTCTTTAGATTTTGTTTTGGGATTTGTAGATTAATTATATTTAGAAAAATATTTTATCGTAGTTGGAAATATTCGACTATATCTGGGCATTTTCAATTTTAAAAGAAATAAGAGGGGACAGTTTCAAATGTAATATGTATTTAGTTTGACGGACCTTGAAGACCTAATAAGTAGTAATTTAATTAAATTTAAGCATGCAATATATTTTATTTCTCAGTACGTGCCAACAAGGATTCTGTGATTTATAAACCGGCAAAATGGACATTATTGAAATTGATTTACAGGCTTGCAGTTTTTTTTTTTTTTTTAATATTTCTGAATATTTCACATTAAAAACTTAAGAAAATAATCGTAAAGAGTAATAAAAAATTTACATACTTCTCCTTTGTAATTAAAAATTGAATGAAACGCACAAGATTCAGGGAGATTATAGAAAAGTTTGTTTAACTTGGCAAAAGTTTCATAATTCCTAAGGAAAGGAAAACTTGAAATATTTTTCTATGCCAGTCAAATTCGGGAAGGAAAGATTTTGTAGTTTTTAAATCAAATTCTGCACGGATTAAATAACCTTGATTATAAATCTTAAAAACATAGTCTGAGGTGTAATACGCAATTAAATGATTTAATGATTTTCTTATCTTCTGTAAAGTCTTAATAAAAAAAACTAAAATCTGGTTTAGAAATATGAAAGTCAGAACAGGCGTCAGAGATATCAAAAAGTTAATTCCTCTCATTTTATTGCACTCTCTACACAAAGATTACGGGGATTACCTAAACTACCTAAATTGTTAATTTGGGAGTATAAATTTTGATTGCAATAAAAATAACACCAAAAAAATTTCAAGGGCGTTTAGTAATTTATGATTTAATCAAATTACTTAAACATATCTAGTCTTCAATGTACCAAATTTCACCAAATTCTGCAGTAAGCCTTCCCAATATATAGAAATTGAATTACAACTCATTGTAATTTCAGAGTTGAATACTATGATTTATGTCACAGTTATTTGCAGATTAAGCAGAAATGGAAGATCTTATCTTTGTCTCACGACAGCGTGTATTTAAAATGTTTCAAAAGCTAGATTAAGATTTTTTATTTTTCAACGCTTGAAACGTACTTACTACGCACATACATTACAATGTGCAATATACAATCGATTCGCATTTAAAATATCATAAAAAAACTTCCCAGAAAATTGTATCATCTTAAAATAAAATAAATAAAAAAAGGTGAAAATGTTTGAAGATGGAAAAAAAAATGTTATGTTACTAAATTTCTGGGACTGAGAAATGTAAGAGAAATATCAACGCATAATTTAGAATCCGAATTTTGTATTTGTAACTACATATTTTTAGAAAGTGTCGCGTCGAACGCTTGTATATCGCTGGAATATACTATAATATCTAAGATTAGTCAAGTTTGTAACGACCTGTAATTAACCCCTTCGCAGCCTAAAGTTTAGAAAAAATACAATGTCCTCGTATAAAAAAAGGCCTTTTATAATACTCATTTTTATAATAATTATAGAGAACAACAACGAATGAAGAAATAATCCACTCGATTTGAAACACAACTTGGAAAACAGATGCTAAGGATTTGATACAGAATTTTCATAATTGTAATAAATAGTTTAATAACGAGCTTGAGAATGAAGGGGTTAATAATATAATTTTAAAGTTTCAAAATCATATCCTTATTTCGTCAGTGTTTCTGTGTAAAATAGTAATTTATAATTTAACCAGTGAGAACAAAATGTCGAGTATTTTAAATTTGCCTCCCTCTTTAATCTCGAAAACGCAATAGATTTGTTTTAACAGCGGTAATTTAAAATATGAATAATTCGCTTGTTTGCGTTTTGTTGTATCCCGTACCTATTGTATGATTTATTGCTGTGTAATATTTTTTATCTTTACCTCTTATTGTAACATCTCATACGATATTGGAAATTGGTGAATAAAACGTGGACACGTCTTATAGGATGACAAATTTTATTATTTGCGGGTCAAATGAACTCATTTTAGAATTAATTAAATTTTCTTTTTTAATAGAATTTTTAGAATTTTATTTTTTTAGATTTATTTCTTTATTAACATTTTTCCTTCTTTTATTATATTTTGTTTCTTTTCATTTAAAAAAAATTAACAGGAGATCCAATCAAATTGCACGGAGGTTTGTGAGAGCTGTGAGAAGAAGGTCTACCCACTGGAAAAAGTAGAGACGAACAACAAAATTTTTCACAAACACTGTTTCCGATGTCTTCAGTGTAATTGCATTTTAAGGTAACATTTTGATTTTATATTCATAATTTACGAATAATTAAGAATAACTATTACTTTTTGATTATTTTTTAAATTAATAAATAATTAAACCAAATAATGATTGTTACAGAATGGACACATTTACATTGAACAATGGAAAACTCTATTGCATACCCCATTTCAAGCAATTATTCATCACACGAGGAAATTACGACGAAGGATTTGGAGTCGATCCTCACAAAAATAAATGGGCCACAAACACCTCAAATTCTCAGCCAGCACCAACGCCAATCGCCGTTTCGAATGGCGATCTCTGATCAATTTTTTTATTCCTTGTCGCTCGCGAAAAATTTGTTATTCCTGACATTAATCCGATTTTAAACATAATTATTCAACGCTCCAATCCATAATTCTGCTCAAGTGAAATTTGATTATCATTTCAACTAGATAGAATTATTTCATTTTAATAAGTAAAGATTCAATTTTTATATTATATATATTATCTTAATAAAATATGTGAGATAATATATAATTAAAAATAAGAAAAGACTGCAGGGTGCTTTAAATGAAGAACCAAGAAAACTGTTTAAAAAATATATATCTTTGATAATATAATTGTACACACAATCTACATTGATCAAAGAACTTACTATTTTTTCAAACAATTTTCTATTTGGTGAAATCAATTTCGCAATATATTGAGGGAATCGTCTATAATTTCGAATTTGGATAAACTGAGCAATTTTTTAACGAATCAGTACGTTGAGTGTAAAAAGCGTGTTGAGCGAGCACGTTGACACTCAAAAGTCGCGATGACAACGATATTTCAAATTTAAATAGCGTATTTAAGAATTCGCTTCGCTCATGAATTATATTCAATTTTTAATAGTTTAACAAAGACGGTTTCTCTTTCGAATCGACCTTTATACTTCTGCGATGTTTAAAAAATGCGTGCAATAAAATGTAGATAGAAGAAAACGTACCAAAAAAATTCACACCCTTTCGCCTAACAAAAAATTTTACATTTTTAAAAAGAAAAACATTTTATAATCGATAAAATTTTTATTTATAAAGAAAGGTAATAGTTTTCTGTTGAAAAGAATTTTTCAATAATAATTACTCCAGTCTTTCGAAAAATCTTTTGATTCGGTAAAAAAAATCGTGTTTTTAGTGCAATTAAAATTTATCTCCGACGAGAGCACGCTTGCATCGAATTTGTACATTATGTATGTTGTGTTGATCTGACTGCACATAGATGTATATTTAAGAATTTGTAATCCAAGTCCAAAAACTTAATCCGTTGAGAATTCCCGTCAAAAGTTCTCTTTCCAATTAAAAAAACAAGTGGCTGTTGTATTTGTCTGGATCATAATATGATTGTTTTATAGATTTTTTTTTCGATGACGGACCGATGCTCAAACAAGCTGTTTCTCAATATTTCCCAAGTGATGGGAAAACATCCGATTGCGACGTATTAATTTTTTCTTCATCGCAATTCAGATGGGAAAACAATGAAAAATCGGATCCGTTCATCACCGAGAGGCGCGTTGACGTTATTTTGCGCCATTTTTAAAAAAGTATTCTACCGCTATTACGATAAGTATTAATCAAATATTGACGTTATTTACATGCTAAAACTCGCTTACATATTTCTTACTCTGATGAATTTTTTTGTTTCATGCCTATCTATACATATTATATATTATGATACATATTATTATTGCGACACGTTGTACTATACGTTTCAATGCGCTTCGCGAATCATTTATCCCAACCCTCTTTTTCATCCCGATGTTGTAAGCCTTTTTATTTGTCAATATATATATTTAATTCTTTTATACATTAATAAGTTTTATTTCTTTCCTCGTTCATAAAATAAATGAAATAAAGGAATTCATGCAATTTTAAGAGATTTTTAAGAATTTCAAGAAATTAAGTTTTTTTTTTGAAATTTGGAAGATGTTTATAAGAAATTTCAATGAATTTTAAGCGTTTTCGAAAAATTTTGTGAAATTTTAATAGATTTCAAAAGGTTTCTAAGACTTTTAGGCGATTTCAAATTTTTTCGCGAATTTTTAAGAAATTTTAAGAGAACTCAAGAGATTTTTATAATTTTCAAAAGATTTTGTGGAATTTTATAACGTTTCTAATCATTTTAAGGGATTTCAAGATATTTTTCTGGTTTTTAAAAGATCTCATGGAATGTTTAAGGATTTAATGGAATTTGATGAGATTTATAATGATTTTAATGGATTTTTAAAGATACAAAGGGATTCTAATAGTTATTGTAGAATCTTAAAGAATTTCAAAAAGTTTCTAGGAATTTTGAGAGATTTTCACGAATTTTAAGAAATTTTTATGACTTAAAATATTTTATGGGATTTAAAGGATTTCAAAGTTTGTCAGGGAATTTTATTGAAGGATTTCAAAATTATATATAATTTTATATTATTTTATAACATATTATATTTTATAATTTTATAAAGATTTTGTAGAATTTAAAAGGATTTTGAAGGTTGTTGTAAAATTTTAAGGGGTTTTTCTTATTTTTAAAAGATTTTGTAGAATTTTGAAAGATTTCATAGAATTTGATGAGATTTCTAATGATTGCAAGGGATTTTAAATGTTAAGGAATTTCAAGATGTTTCTAGGAATTTTTAGAAATTTTCACGAATTTTATCATGGATTTCAAGAGCTTAATGAATTTGAAGGTTTTTGTGGATTTTGAGGGGTTTCAAGTGGTTTCTAAGAGTTTTAAGAAAATTTAAGAAACGAGCAAAAACCACAAAAACACACGCGATGATTTTGTTTTCCTTCTTATAACTTCAAGTCATTCAAAGATTTGCAAAAACAATTTATGCAACTCGTTACAACTTTTTTAGTGAGGATTTTTTAGAAAAGATTAAGAAAAGTATTTAAATATGAATGACTCTAATTTGAAGCAATATTTTAAGAATTTAATCACGTAACGACTTGAGGAGTTATTAAACAAATAAATAAGTGTAAGTTTCCATTCTTCCACTTTCCACGTAAACCTTCTGAAATTATGATTAACAACAATCACGATTTTGTAACTCCTTATAAATTTGGTAATATCTGTGTATCGCTAAGATTATAAACACTTGTCTTAAGAAATTCATATCTGAACATTCGACAATGTCGTCATTCAAATGAGGTCATCTTTCTCTGTGTAAATTAAAATTTTGCAAATTTTAAGAAATAAATTTTGAATTTAAAAAGTTTTTAAATCAGCTTTTAAATTAAACTTGACCCAAAAAATGAAAGATGGCGCAATCTGTTTCGTTTAACGAATTTCCCTAGCTTCTTTATCGAACGCTTCAACAGGGTTCGACTTTTAACGCATGCCACGCATTCACAGTGAGTATTATATTTTGTATACATATTATTTTTTCATAATTATTAGCCTGAGCTCGAATTTTCTTCTTAGTTTTTGTGTCATTTATTTTTAACGTTATTGAGTCTTATTTTACAGTTGCATTTCAGATTTGATAAAATTACTTGAGTGCTGGGTAGAATTCTTTTGTGTCAAACAGAATAAGTTGCATGTATCCTATTTTGTCAAAATATTGTAAATAACACGAGAATTGAACGCGTTATTGTGACTGTTAATGTAATATGTATTGTGTACCAATGAATGTTTTCTTGAAGAAGGAAGTTTCCTAACAAAATCTGATTATATGTATCTGCATTGCTTTCAAATAATGAATTCGTAGTTTTCCACCAAGTAGATCAACAAAACGTATCAATCTAATCTTTGAGTGAAACGTAATAAGTTAACAATAGAGAAAGAAGAAAATTTCATGTCCGTTTGTAATCTACACTGAGAAAAATGTTTGGTTCGGACAACAAAACGTTTGGTTGCTATAGAAGCAACAAAAATTTTTGGTTATGCCAACCAAATCTTGGTTCTCTTTCAACAAACCTGTTGTTGGCACAACCAAAAATTTTTGTTGCAACCAAAAATTGTTTGGTTGTGCTAACAACAGGTTTGTTGAAAGAACCAAGATTTGGTTGGCACAACCAAAAATTTTTGTTGCTTCTATAGCAACAAAACGTTTTGTTGTCCGAACCAAACATTTTTCTCAGTGTAACATAACTGAGTAAAAATATCATCAACTTCAAAACATTTTCTGTCAGTTTCCCGGGAAATTTATCCAAGAATGCAATTTTTTCTGTTTAAAATCTGAGTATCTTCTCAAGAACTTTGGAAATATTAATTCTTAGAAAATTCCTTGAAACATACAGAGAAAAAGATATTAATCAAGATAAGATAAAAGATGTCTCAAGAGCATGCATCACTATATAGACTGCAAATATCTTCCAAGATAATTTTAGTATCAAAACGTTGTCAGATATCCTAATCTTCATTCTTAAAATTGACATGACGTTCCGGATATCACATCGAATAATCATAATTTCGAGTGCCTATCATCAAACAAGGTATCAGGCTCTAAAATGTTAGAATTAATGTTATGAATTTCATATGTTAGAGGCATATGAAAATTGAATTGATTGCTATGAAATTTGCTAGCTTCTTTTACTTTTTGTTACCAGATACACTGAAAAAATGGCTATGGTTGTGTCAACCACAGAAATAGTAAAATATAGTAAAACTACAACTATGTGGCATGAACTATTATGAAATAATTGACACAATTATTTCATAGTTGATGCCAAAACCACATGTGGTTGTGTCAACCACAAATTAATAGTTGTACCATATTTTACTATTTCTGTTGGTGTCAATCATAATTTTTTCCGTGTAATAATTAAGATCATCAGAACCTAAATTGTGAATTCGAAATATAATTAGCAAATTAGCGTTTCTTATTATCAGCATACAGGAAACTCTTATTCACATCTGTTAGATAAAGTCTTTAATATTTGATAGCGAAATATCATTTTTATAAATGCCAACTGTTGCTAAAAATTAAATTGAGTTGAAACAAAGCTATATTAATTTTATATTTTTTTATATTATTTTTTGTTTTTTTATTTCAGATGGAAATTTGTATCGACAGTATTGAATCAGCAAAAAATGCAATTAACGGTGGCGCCTCTCGACTGGAAGTTTGCAGTGCATTATCAGAAGGTGGATTAACACCAACTCCAGGATTTGTATCTCTGATAAGAAAAATTTCCCCCATTCCAATTTATGCCATGATCAGAATTAGAGCAGGAAATTTCGTTTATTCTCGTGAAGAAATGGATGCAATGCTCATAGATATTAAAGCTCTAAAAAATCTAGAAACAGACGGTTTTGTATTTGGGGCTCTTACTGAGGAAGGAGAAATTCATGTCGATTTTTGCAAAGAAATGATAAATGCTGCAAGACCATCTCCTGTTACTTTTCATCGAGCTTTTGACGAAGTCAACGATCCTCTAAAATCCTTAGAAATAATCTGCGAAATTGGTTTCGAAAGGGTTCTAACATCTGGACAAAAAATGTCTGCTTTAGAAGGAATTTCATTAATCAACAAATTAATAGAACAAGCTCAAGAAAGAATTATAATTATGCCTGGTGCAGGAATTACTAAGGATAATTTAGAAGCTATTAAAGAGAAATCTGGTGCTAAGGAATTTCATGCCTCGGCGAAAAAGGCGAAAAATTTTCCGAAGCGCTCAAGTGATGTCAAAATTGGAAGTGGGATTGACTTTTGTGTCATGGTATCTGATGAAGAATTGGTGAGAGAACTGGTGAACATTGTCAAAGAAAATAGATGATAATTTGATAATTTACTACGATTTTAATGGATTTGCATAAATAAAAGGCTTTTGATTAAAGATGTGTGGACATATTATTAATTAGCATCCGCATTTTGAACTATTATTTATCATTTATAATTTGATGTGACCTACTTGATGCCTTCAACTCTCTGATAAATTAAGCTAAGTTTGATTATGCGATTTAACGTTTAGGTTCTATCAAAGATTGAAATTTGAAAATTGTTAATTGACACGTGATGATTTAAGGCATTACTAATTACTAATTACTAATACTAATTTTTAGGGTTGTTAAATATTTTTCACCGCCATTTATTTCAACTATTATTACAGAAAATCCTGGACTATTTTAACGAGAATTAAAATCTTGAAAATAATTTTCAATATTTAATTATGCTTTTGGTTATAAATATATCTTGGAATCGTAAAATCTACCAAAAGATGTAGATATTGAAATTAGAGGGAGAAAATTGTATATAGTTTCATAATCACGAAATGAGCGTATGTCTGGCGTGCGTCTCCCCTACTTCACAATGATCGAGGTCGTTACCACGATGGCGCTAAGAAAAATTTATGTTTCTGATAAAGCTCTTGCAATACATCTTGTATATATACTTCAGACAGCGAGAGGAGCTTCAGTTCAAGCTCGAAATTTGTTAAGAGCTCACCGGGATATAATCCAAAAACTAGTGTTCCAAAAAATCTTTCATGATGCCAGTTCAAAAGCAGACCCCAGACTTTGCCGAACTTAACGAACTTGCTTCAGAACGAGTAAGAGAACAGATATTTTCAAAGATTTTAAAATTAAATTACTCCCTTGCAATTTTAGGTTCCAATTTATAAAAAAATTATTCGATTAAAGGTACATCAAAATCCTTTTAATAATTCATTGCGGAATAATTAACTGAGTTTTGAGTTCTTCATACATATTAAGAAATTTGTATTGTTTATCTACGTAAACAAAATTATATTCATTTATTCATCAATTGTTAAAAGAAATATTAAATAAAATTGATTCATACTTTAAGATTTTTTTCAGATTTTATAGTAATATATTGCATGCAAAAATTAGCCGATGTTCATTTTCAGAAACTAAGTATTTTTGTGCAAAATGCAGGGTAGAAAAATAAATAAAAGTGACTTTTGAAAATGGATTTCGACTCTCAAGTTTCAAGTGCATGTTATTAAATTAATATATATTGTTTATTATATTATTTTGATAATAATAATTAAATTAGAGCACACTGAACATTCATTTCCGTAACATAAAATTCCAGTAAGGCATGCTAAGATGTTTATCAACAGAAATATAGTTGGATTATTATTATGAAGTGATGGATACAGTTTGTACAGTGATTATAACATAAGTGCTGATATAATAGATTATGTAATGAACTGTAATGAACATACACTACCAAAATTATCACCACTGATAAAAAAAGAATAAAGAATTTGCAAAATTTACAGAACTCTTCTCAGCATCCTATAAAAAATCTATTTTAAACATTTTTTGAAAATTTCACTCTTTTCTGAAATGCTCTTATTAATTAAACTTTATTGCAAAGTTTTTTGAAATTCGAAAAATTAGCCAAATTTCGCTCATCAATAAACCATGAATTATTATTTAGATTAAACATTTTTCTAAATTCAATATGAAAACAATAATAAAACGGAAAAGTTCTACTTTCTCTCAATTTCCTAAGAAAGATAAACTTTTGCAAGCTTTTTCAAATATTGTATTGGACGTCTTTTCTGACGAATGTTATTTTTTTCCATTTTTTTTTGTATATAATGTCCAAAAAATAGAAACTAAGATACAGAAATTGTTTTTTGTATACTGATGCCATTTTGGAGTAAAAATAAAACAAAAACCTCCCTTAAGAAACCATTTTGTTAATTAAAATTAACAAACTAATTAAAACTGAAAACCACTCGCAAGAAACAATTTAAAAAAAATAACACTGCCACCTTTGCATAGACTTGGGAAATTTTTTTAAAAATATTTTTTGTTACTATGTTTCTGTATTGGTTTTAGATTTTTTTAAAATGCCATTAGTAAGTTTAAAAAAATTTTGGTTTTATTTCTAGGACTTTATAAAATAAAAAATAAAAAAAAAATCATCTGAAGAGACGTTTGAAATTTCAGTTCAATAAATATTGCCAATTCATAAAAAAAGGAGGGGAACAATAAGCAGGAAAATGTTTATCATTATCAGTAACCTATTGCTCCTATCAGAGTCGTCTCTACACATTGCTGACTTGAGCACTTATTAAATAAAAATATCTACTCCTGAATGAAAAAATCTATAAATACATATACAAATATATATATATATATATATAATAATATATAAATGGCGTACGAAACATCCGTTTGAAGAACAGTTCTTTTAATGACAGTTAGCAAGTTTATTATAAACTACGCCACTGATAAATTGCAAGTGAAAGGGGATTGAAAAATTGTAAACAAATAGTAGATAAAACAAGAATTGCGCGCGTGCGGCGCGTGTACACCCTTGATCTCAGATAATGCGACTTAGCAGCAAATTCTAGAAAACGGAAACATCCCTTCTTCTGATGCTATCTCAAGAATTTTTTTTATCGATCAATGCGCGAAATCTAGAGGTGAAACACGAGAAAAATTTCCTGTCGTATTGCACAATTTTATTCTGTTTTCAAGACAGTCGAGATAACTTATAAAAAGATTCCTCAACATGACTCAATGAATTGCACTTCTTTCTTAAATGAAAAACTATTTTTATAAAGGAACAATTTTTTTCGTAACCTTCAAGATTTATTTCTTCCATCAATACAATCCAAACGAGATAATAAATATTTGGAAGAGCTTATGTATACAAAATTGTATAATATATGGATTTTATCATTTTCGTGGAAGTTTGAAGAGGGATTAGTTTAGATAATGATATAAATTATGCTTCACATAAATGCGTCATGAATATTTTAGAAGAGAAATGATAGCCGGCGTGATGTGTGTCTGTATTTACTGAAGAATTAAGGGATTTCAAATTTCATTCTAGAATCTCACACAGACAGAAAGTAATCATCGTATGTAGAGAATCGACTCGTGCCACTCAAAGCCACGCGCGATACCAAATCTACCACTTTATGTATGATTATGTGTGATTAATCAACATGTAATTCATTGATTAAAAGAAGAGTTCTGACTCGAACTGGTTTCAACCTAACCGAATTCAAAAGTTTATCACAGCTGGTCGACTTTCGACCCGAATATTTATGAATCTACTTTTTTTTATCATTTTTTTTTACCATTTCGAAATAGATTCTTTAATTTAATTAATCATTTAACAAAAACTCGCCTAGCTATTTCTTATTTTCATTTATAATTTGGATTCCCCAATAATTATAGTAACTATGACTGATCGTTATAATCATGTCTATTCTTAATGTTGCCACGAGACTGAATAATTATCTTTTCGTTGAGAGGATTTACGATAACCTTATTTCTTATCTATTAAACTCTGTTATAAAATATCTGCAAATTAAAGCGGAAATTACATCTATATTTATTGTACAGCAGAAACTGGAAATATCTCAAAGTACAATGAGCTACTGTCCTGAAAATACCAGATCACTGATATCTAAAGTGAAGTGCGGACTTTGTAATTTAGTGATTCAGCATTTTCCATTCTGATACGAAAATATTCTGCTAGTCCGCATTGAGATATCGTTAAGCCCACGAATTATTAATATTATATGATATCTACATTTTGTTGATGTTTCGTCAACAGATCAAAGATTAATTTTCCGAAACAATGGGTTATACAAGGTTTGCATGAATTTGTTCAAACAAAACATAGGTTTTGAAATATTCCAACTTTTTATGATTTCAGAGTGGTGGAAGAATACTTTTTGCCACTGACGATTGGTTTGCTGTTGCTGAGAATCTACTCAAGGTAAGTTACTTCCATTCTAGCCACAGAAATGAGATCTGGTAAACAAATTACATACAGCTTTTTTTTTGCTGTTGAGTGTAATAGGAAAAATTCTTTCCTTAAGTGAAAGGATTTCAAAAGCCTTTGTACTTTTTTTCAACTCAGTTATTTTAGCCAGTGAATTTATAATGAACTACATACATACGAGCATTACTTATATGTTATTTTGAATTTTATGATTTTAGGATGAGGATTCAGTCTGGAAGGAAGGACTCTACACAACGTATGGAAAATGGATGGATGGCTGGGAGACCAGAAGGAAACGAATTGCTGGTCATGACTGGGCAATAATTGCTTTGAGTCGGCCTTCCGTTATCAAAGGTGTCTGTGTAGATACAGCTTTCTTCACCGGCAATTACGTCCCGAGATTTTCCATTCAAGCCGCGCGATTATCGCCTACAGGTAAACTTCTGTTCACGACATAAGAACATTCACTCACACTAAGAAATTCCTTCAATGAAACAATTCAAGAATAAGGAAATTTGATAAGTCACAGCAGACAAGACAAGGTTTATTTGCAAATAAGGCAATCATAAGATTTAGATGTGTAAGCCATTATTATGACTGTAAACTAAACTCTATTCCAGACAGCTTCAGAAAACTACTTATATTTATTTTATCGTTAAAAACATATATATGTATGAATTACTGAGTGAATGCACTTTGCAAGGCTGAAGAGAATCTTCTTACCAGTAATTCTTTCTTATCCCTCTCGCCTTGTCTTTTTGTTCATTTCTCAATGTTATTTAGATTTAGATACTCTATTCTACTACTTCGGTATATAAAGTAGTGAGAAATGATTAATAGCAAGTGAGCACTGTTACTAAAACAAAGTAGTGACTAAGTTTTAATTAATTTTTATTTTGAGAGTACGATACGTGGATTTTTGATGCAGAATTACATATTATCTCATGAATGAAAATGAAAACAACTTTTTATTTAAAAATTCTTTAACGCTTATAAATACAAGGTCCTTTTTATTATAGAATTCTCATACAATGTATAGTAGGTTGCGACATGCGTAATTTACGCCATTGCAATATTACAATTTATGTAAAAATTGTTTTTTTAATTTTTTTAATACTTTAAAAGAATTTAAATTTTAAGACATTAAAAAAGGTGAAAAAGATAATTTTTAAATAAAAATAGATGAGAAATAGGTTTCAAAATAGTTCCACGATTTTCGTAAAATTTCAAGACATTTTTAAACAGGGATTTAAAGAGATTTAAGGATTTCAAGGATACTTTCTGATTTAAAGTAATTTCAAGGAATTTTTATTTTCAAGAGATTTCATATAATTTCAAGACATTTTAATTATTTTACAGAACTGCATGCAATTCAAAGCGATTTAAAGGATTTTAAAGAATTTAAAAAAATTTTGAAGAGACTTAAAAAAATTTCAAAAGATTTTAAGTGATTTTAGGAAATGTCAAGAGATTTTTAATGATTTTAAAGAACTTGAAGAGATTTTAAAAGATTACAGAAGAATTTTACGATTATCAAAAAATTTCACAAGATTTCATGGGATTTCAAGTGATTTTAAGGAGTTTCAAGTGATTTTAAGGAATTTCAAGGGATTTTTAATAAATTCAATATAGTTTCAGGTTTTTCACAAGATTTCAAGAAAATTAAAGAATTTTTAAAAAATTTTGTAGGATTTCTAAGAATTCAAATGACTTTAAAGAATTACTAGGGACTTCACAGGATTTTAAAGTTTCTTTTTAAAGGATTTGAAAATAATTTAAAAGATTTTAAGTGAGTTTAGGAAATATCAAGAGATTTTTAATGATTTTAAAGAATTTGAAGAGATTTTAATCGATTGCACAAGAATTTTACGATTTTCAAGAAATTTCACAAGATTTCATGGGATTTCAAGTGATTTTAAGGAATTTCAACAATTTTAACAGATTTTAACACATTCAAAACAGTTTCAGGTTTCTCACAAGGTTTCAAAAAAATTTTAAGGGTTTTAAGTGATTTAAAAAAATCTGAAGTATTTTAAGAGATTTCAGTCGATTTTAGAAAATTTTAAAATATTTCGAAAGATTTTTAATGATTTTAAAAAAGTTTAAGGGATTTCAAAAACAATTCAGAAGATTTTAAGAATTCTCAAGAAATTTTACAGGACTTCTAAGAATTCAAATGACTTTAAGGAATTACTAGGGACTTGACGGGATTTTAAAATTTCTTTTTAAAGGATTTTAAAAGAATTTAAAAGATTTCACGAGATTTAATAAAAATTAAAAGTGTCAAATGCGGAAATAATGCGGAAATAAATCCCGCATCAAAAATAAAATCAAGGACAATTCCCGGATTTTTTTTTATTTGCAGACAAATCTCGAATTTCCTTAAATTCTCGCACAGTAGAAACTGTTTATAATAACAAATTTTTTTTTCAGATGAAAGTGCCTTCCCCAAGCGAATTTCTCAAGTTGGTTCCGCAGCAAGCGAGGAAGACCTCGAAACAGTCGCTCAATTAAAAACTGAGGTATGTAATTTAATATAAAAACCAAAAAGTAAATCGATTATTTATAATGAAAAGGTTATTGAATTAAATATTTAATTATTTTCAGGAATGGAAGACTCTCATCCCAATGACGAAATTACAACCCGGTTATCCAGCCACGTCTAAAAATTACGTTTCAATATCTTCAGACGAAAAATGGACACATTTGAGACTGAATATATTTCCTGATGGTGGAATTGCCAGACTACGAGTTTTTGGTTTCTCTCAGCCGGATTGGAGTACTATAAATTCCAGCACTTTGGTTGATCTTTTATCAATCGAAAATGGAGGAGTTTGTGTTGGATTCAGCAACGCCCATTATGGCCACCCAAGGAATTTAATTAAACCCGGGAGGGGAATTAACATGGGGGATGGCTGGGAAACTGCCCGAAAACTCGACAGGCCACCCATCATTGAAATTGGGGAAAAGGGAATGCTCCAGGTAACTATTTAAAGTATAAATAATAACAGCATCATATAATCAATATTTCTTTTAAAAAAATCCTTTGTTTGCATTTTATAACACAATATAAGATAATAAAAAACGTGTTATGTTACAGTTTTATGGAAACGAGTGGGCTTTGTTCAAGTTGGGACATATAGGTGAGGTATCGTCGATTCGTGTAGACACAATCCACTTCAAGGGTAATTACCCCCATAATGTACAAGTCGAAGGAGCTTTAGTTTCTCATGGGAAAAATCTTAAGAACGCCATTTGGAGGAGTATATTGCCCCCTAAAAAGGTAATACTAATCGATTTTTTTATTTAAATCTAAAGGCTGAATATAAAAAGAAGGGAATGTAAAAGTATTTATTTTTTATTGCAGCTTTCACCCGACAAGGAGCACGATTTTGGATCAGATGAAATTAGCCATATAGGCCTCATCAACTACGTTAGAGTAACAATAGTCCCTGATGGTGGAATCTCGAGGATTAGAGTATTCGGCTACGTGCGTCGACTCCATAAAAACAAAAATGGATATTCTGTGATTAGAGCCGCCCAATGCGGATAAGACTTTAAAATGCAGAATATAATAAATGGGCTGGAACTCTTCATACGAGACTTTGATAAACGCAAATCTCCACAATATCCTCGTTAAGAAATAAGTGATTGAATCCACTTAAGCTTGACCTAAAGCTATAAACCACTGACAAAGGGATATTCAGATTTTATCTGAAACTCTACTGCAAGATCAAACCATCTACGACTTATAGAGAAATAGAATTTCCGACAGAATAAATATCACCATAAAGGAATTAAGTATGAAAAGAACGGCTCAATTGTAATTCAGCGTTTTGATTGTAAATTGTAAATTATTATCAATTTAATTTAATAATTGGCTTTAAAAGATATGATTAGGATAGAAGAATTCTGACTGATTCCAGAAAATTGTTGTTGTTGAAGATGAGAATTTTCATTAGGATGTTATTTATATTTTAGGACTCTTATTAGATATAAGTAGCTATTATGTATTTTGTATTTTTTCATGTATTATTTTTGTTGAGTTTGAAAATAAATTTCAACATAAGTTGCAAAGAGACTTCTGAGGCGATATATTTGTATTTCCCGTGTATAAATTGTATGAATGCAAGAATTACAAAAATTAGCAAACTGCGTTATCTTACACGGAAAAAATTTATTTCAAAAAAATTCCGGAACAGTACCTAACTCAGGGTCCAGTTATTGTGGGCGAGATTTCATTGAATTTTAAGTAATTTTAAGGATTATCAAGTTATTTTACAAAAATGATGATTTTAAATGATTTTAAGTAATTTTAGGAACTTTTAAGGGATTTTACGAATTTTCATTGGATTTTCAGGTATTTTAAGGGATTTAACGAGATTTCATGGGATTTTAAATAACTTAAATGAGTTTGACAATATTTTCTAAGTTTCTAAATAATTTTTAGAGATTTTGCGAAATTTCCTTGAATTTTAAGAAATTTTAAGAGATTTAATGAGATTTCATGGGATTTTAAGTAAATTAGTTTTCTTTTGCATTCAAAGCTGTAATTTAATTTAATTTAATTTTAATTTAATTTAATTAAATTTAAATTTAAAGTAATTAAAAAAAAACATAGGTACGAGCGTCCTGCAAGGCGCAAGCTTCTTGCAGGGCACAAGCGCGCTTCTAAGCTATAAAAACTTAAATATAAACTGAACAATGACTGGCTCTAGAAACTTTAGTTTTAATAATTCAGGAATATGAATTATTGAAAAAAGTGCAGTATTAATCACACTTTGCATTTATTTAATTATATAATGAAAACAATCGAATCTATTTAATTTTTTTTCATATTTGGGCTACCCAATTGGGCGCACATTGGCGCCTAAATATAGTATGGGCTAATCTAGGTACATTTCCACAAGGGAGCCTGCCAAATAATTCAGAATTTTTAATTCCTAAAATATAAAAACTTGTAATTCTTTGTTTAATTTTAAGAATCTCAACTAGTTTCATAAAATTCTTAGAAATCTAACATTCCACAAAATCCAGTGAAATTCTTTTAAATTTCGTAAAATTACAAGATATTCCTTAAAGTTCCTCAAAATATCGTTAAATCTTTTAAAATTACTCTAAATCCCATGAAATTTCATTAAATATCTTTAAATTCTTATAAATCCAATACAATTTTATAAAATCCGTTGAATCCCTTAAAAGTTCTTAACATGATTTAATATTCCATAAAATATTGTAAAACCTTGCTTAAAATTACTTAAAATCCCACAAAATATCAAATTCCTCTTAAATTTCTTCACATTGTTTAAGGTTCTATCGACCTTAAGGAGCACATTCTCATTAGGGCACTCGCGCTTCGCGCTCGATATTTGATTTAAACCTCGCGCTTCGCGCTCGGCTCTGTTTAACAATATTTTTCATTATTAAAACGAAAACTACTCATCCTATTGAAAAATGGCCAAAGGAGAACTTGTAGATCTTTCTAAGACCAATAATTATGTTTCTTATCATTTTCTCTGCATCTCGCGTTATTTGGCTCAAAATTTGAATTTTCGATTTTTTAAAGAAATTAAAAAAGTTATTATATCTATCCTATAGGGCGTTCAAAAAGAAACATTTTTCATCTTTAGACTTTTTTTCATATCGTGCGTTGTTTGGCTTCTAATTTAAGTTTTCTTTCATTTCTTTGGATTTTCAAAATGTTATAAGTCTTTCAATTTTTTTTTTATCCAAAAAAGTCATTAAGAAAAATTGTTCGACTTTTTGAGCACTACGAACATCGGTGCATAGAATTTTTAAATTAAAAAAAAACGTGGTTTCAAAAATTTTCAAAATGCTCCAACTTTTTGAATTTTTATCCAAAATGGCTGGCCAACGAACTTAACCTTCATTTTAGGACACTAAAAGAGTATACCAAAGGCCAATCCAATCGGTCAATTCTTTCGAAAGTTATCGTGTTCACAAACTAAAAATCTACAGACAGACAGACAGAAACATTCGTAAAGACATGTTTTTCGGGTTCAGGGGGTCCCAAAACGTGGACATTTGTCAAAAACGGGGGGGGGGGGGGTCAAATTTTACACAAACCTAATACCTTCTCTGATGAGAATGTAAAAACAATAAATCTTGTTTGTGCAAAAACAAGTTTTCTTTATAATATACTTAACATAAAGATTAACCAATTTTAATATTTTATTATTAATTGGTCAGCCCACATTCAGCCCAAATAATAACTGGGTAGAAAAAATATTGCCCGACTTGGACCCAACTAGTTTCCCCTAATATGGTTTTTAGTTGGTATGAACGTTACAACCCAAAATGGACCCCACTTAGAGATCTCAGTTGGTACTTGGACAAACTATCTGGAACCCAGTCTGGCCCCAGTCTATGTTTCCACAAAGACTTTTACTCAAAAAATTGTTTAGAATCCTGTGCATCTTTTTAGCAAAAGGAGTTAGCGAAACGTATGGCGAAACGTATACTTAATTTGAAATTTTATCACTTGAGATAACAAACTCGTTTTACGTGTGTATACGTAAACTAAATAATTAAAAAAAATTTTAATCGAGACGAAAGTATTACTTTAGTCAGTATGAGTCAGTAACAGACAAAGTATTTATTTTTAAGGATGCGACATCAGGATTAACTTAAACGTTAAATTCAGGGTAATTTAAACGTAATTTAGACGATTTTTTTCTGATAATACACGGAAAAAACTCTATGGTCACAAATTGTAGTTGTACATATATTTTACTATTTCTGTGGTTGTGACAATGTGACAACCATAGCAGTTTCTTCCGTACGCTAATCCTAAGAGATTTTCAATGCATAATATTTTAAATAATAATTTATTAATCCTATAGATTTATATAAAAATGTTGCGCAATCCCTCAACTATATATTTCATCATTTTTGATTGCTATATTCGCTCTGTAGTATCAATCCCAAAAAATAATGAAATTCTGAATCAAGAGACTCCTGATTTCGTAAATCATAACGAACTGGTTTCGAATGACGTAAGAAGAAAATCTTATTCAAATCTTATTCCTATGATTTTATTAATGACCTACTTAATTATTTTTTTCCTGTCTAATGCTTTATGGCCTTAGAATGGTGGGAGAATACTTTTCTCAACAGACGATTTTTTTGCTGTTGCCGAGAATCTATTGAAAGTAAGTTACATCTATTTGAATTCGAAATTTTCTACGAAAAAACAAAGTGTGTATAAATAAATTGTTCTTAAAAATTGGTTTAATAGGATGATGATCCAGTGAAGAATAACAGTTACACAAATTACGGAAAGTGGATGGACGGATGGGAAACTAGAAGAAAAAGAATAGCTGGTCATGATTGGACAATTATTGCTCTAGCTAGGCCTTCTATTATCGAAGGTATTCTTCTAGATACAACTTTTTTTATAGGCAACTATGCGCCGAGATTCTCTATTCAAGCAGCACGATTATCACGCAAAGGTACACTTCATATACATACATACAAGTAGAACAACCATTATGTATAAAATATATGAAGACATTTCAAAATTATCAAATATTTCACATGTAAACGATATTCTTATTTAACTAAAGATTAGAAACCCGCATGAGTAAATACCTGCATTAAATTTTAAAATATTAGCAAATCAACTCGCGCGCGATTATTTTGTTCTTCTTCTTACAACTTCAAGTCATTCCAAAGCCAATCAGATTTTAAATTATAATTTATCCGAGATTTTCGAGAAATTTTTAGAATGTGACGATTTTTAAGTGATTTTTACGAAATTCAAAAGATTTGTAGAATTTTAAAAAGATTTCGTAGAATTTTAAAGAATTTTAGGATATTTCGTAAAATTTTAAAAAGGAAATCATATGCAATTTTAAGAGACTTTTAAGAATTCTAAAAGGGATTTTAAAGGATTCTAAATGTTTTGAAATTTTGAGGAATTTTAAGAGGTTTCTAAGAATTTAAAAATATTTCAACGAATTTAAGCGATTTCTAAGGTTTTCGTGAAATTTTAAGGGATTTCAAAAGGTTTGTAAGAGTTTTATGGGGTTTTAAGGAATTTTAAATGTTATCCTGGAATTCCAAGGAATTTTAAGATATTTTAAAAGATTTCTAAGAATTGCGAGGGATTTTATGGAATTTTATGAGATTTCTAATAATTTAAAAAGATTTCAAGATTTTTTTCTAATTTTGAAAAAATTTTGTAAAATTTTTAAGGATTTCATGGAATTTGACGAGATTTCTATTTATTTTAAGGGATTTTAAATATTAAGAAATTTCAAAAGGTTTCTATAGGAATTTTTAGAGATTTTCATGATTTTACCGTAGATTTCAAAAGATTTATGATTTTGAACATTTTTGTGGAATTTTATGGGATTTCATGGAATTTAATGAGATTTCTAATACTTTTAATGGATTTTAAAGAATATAAGAGGAATTTTAATTATTATCATAGAATTTGAAAGAATTTCCAGAAATTTTAAGAGAATTCAAGAGATTTTAATGATTTTTAAAAGAATTTACCGCATGTATCAGTATTTTATTAAATTTTATGAGATTTCTAATAATTTTAAAGGATTTCCAGAGATTTTTCTGATTCTATGGAATTTATAAAAATCTTATGGAATTTTACGAGATCACTAAAACTTTTAATGAATTTAAAAAGATATAAAGGGATTTTAAATTTTATCATAGAATTTTAAAGAATTTCAAGAAGTTTCTAGGGATTTTAAAAGGTTTTCACGGCTTTTATCAGATTTCAATCGGTTTTCAAGGGATAATTATGACTTTTCAAATATTTTATGAGATTTAAAAGATTTTAAAACTTGTTAGAGAATTTTATTGAGGGATTTAAAAAGATTTTTATGATTTTTAAAAGATTTTTTATTTACAGGGATACCAAAGGCTTTCGTAAAATTTTAAGGGTTTTCAAGAGATTTTTCTAATTTTTAATAGATTTTGTAAAAGTTTTATGTATTTCATGGAATTTGATGAAATTTCTAATGATTTTAAGAAATTTCAAATGTTAAGAAGCTTCAAGAGGTTTCTTGGAATTTTGAGAGATTTTCAAGAATTTTAATATAAATTTTAAGAGATTAATATAATAATTTTAAAGTTTTTTGTGTATTTTTAAGGATTTTCAAGAGATTTTTTTAATTTTTAAAGGATTTTGTAAAATTTTTAAGGATTTCATGGAATTTGATGAAATTTCTAATGATTTTAAGAGATTTTTAATGTTAAGAAACATCAAGAGCTTGCTATGAATTTTTTTTAAAGATTTTCACGAATTTTAACATGGATTTCAAGAGATGAATGATTTTGAAGGATTTCGTGAAATTTTAAGGGATGAGGGCAAAAAAACACGCGTGCGATTATTATGTTTTTTTCCTATAACTTCAAGTCATTCAAAAGCCAATCACGTTTACAACGACAACAATGTATGCGAGATTTTCGAAACATTTCGTTGCACCACTTTTTTAAGATAGGATACATTAGTCTCTTGAAAATTATATCAAAATATATAACACAAGTGCTTTACACATAACTTTGCAGACGAGAGTTTATTCCCCAAAAGAAATTCTCAAATGGGTTCTGCAGCTAGGAACGAAGACCTTGAGAAAATGGCTCCTCTAAAAACGGAAGTATGAAATTTTCAAGATTACAAATAAAAATATCGCAGAGTCAAAAATGAGTTAATGATATTTTTTTTTACATGTGGCAAAAAGAATTGAACTTTGAAATACAGAAAAGAAGAATTCTGTTTTCAGGAATGGACGACACTGGTTCCTATAACCAAATTGCAAGGCGGAAATTCAAATAAAAATTACGTTTCAATATCTTCAGACGAAAAATGGACACATTTGAGACTGAATTTATTTCCCGATGGAGGAATTGCTAGATTACGAGTCTATGGTTTCGCTCAACCTGATTGGAGCATTGTAAAATCAGATAAGTTAATTGATTTAGTGTCAAATACAAATGGAGGATTTTGTGTAGGATTTAGCAACAGCCATTACAGCAATCCAAAAAATCTGATTAAACCAGGAAGAGGAGTTAATATGGGGGATGGTTGGGAAACTGCCAGAAAACTTAACAGACCACCTGTCCTCACAGATGATGAAAATGGAATGTTTCAGGTGATTATTTAAAAAGTAACAATAATGATATCTATAGACAGATTAAATTCTAATAAACGGTTGCATAATGTTTCCCATATGTTTTAGCCTTATGGTTCCGAGTGGGCCATTTTTAAATTGGGCCATGTGGGGGAAGTGTCTTCAATCCTAATTGACACAACTTATTTCAAGGGTAATTGTCCTTACAATATAAAAGTAGAGGGAGCTTTAGTTTCATCGGGAAATAATATTAAAAATGCTGTTTGGAAAAGTGTATTGCCGACAAAAAGGGTAAAATTGTAAAAGAATTTACAATATTTTGTAGAATTTACAATGTTTTAAAATATTTAAATATACGAGTTCAAAAGAAAGATAGTAGAAATAGAAAAAACATAAATATCTATAATAATTTTTGAATAGAATTTGTTTTTTACTAATTTGTTAATTTTATAATATAAATATCTTTCAATTCAGCTTATTCCGGATAAGGAGCAAGAATTTAAATCGGGTGAAATTTTCAAATCAGGACTCATCAATTATATAAAAATAATGATAGCCCCTGATGGTGGATTTTCAAGGATAAGAATTTGGGGCTATATACAAAGCGAGATAAATTAAATGATGATTGAAATTTAAAACACTATAAATATTATGCCAATAAAGAAAGAATAAAAAATGTACATATATAATAGAAAATCATACCATAAATGTGGAAAATTATTGAAGAATAAAAAGCTATGATGTAACACTTGTATGACTTCATAATCTATAAAATATCGTACGAAATATTTAAACTATGACGTAAGATCAAGAGAAAGTGAAAAACTTTTAACTTTCAAACCTGTGATATTAAATATTTGTCATAATACGAAACAAAATGTATTTTTACAGATTTAAGTAAAATTCTCATGAAAACCCCTGCAATCAGTTCTGCTACTACTAAATTGATTACTAAAATAACAAAAATATTTTCATGGTAATTAAACTGATTAAGATATTGATTTCAAATTTTTAGAATTAGACTGAACTAAATTTTTTCAAGGGAAATTATCCTTACTGGGTATTTATAAAAAAAACCTTCAGAAAGCGATCAAAATTATGAAATTAGTAAAAATAAAAAAAACATGTTCTTAGACTCGTAATTTTTTACTTGTAGCTTTCACCATATAAAAAACAACATTTTAAACTGGATGAAAACCATGCACCTATCAATTACGTTAAACTGACGATATATTCCCTGTTTGTATAGAATTAAGAGGAATGTGGGGCTGTATTCAACAGCGAAGAAACAAAAATAGTTATTCAGCAATCAGAGTTGCACAAGCAGCTTGAAAATACACAAAAGCGAAAAAATAGATTCGAATTAAGATATAAAATAAAATATAAGAAAAATGCAGTAATTTATAAATAATAAAGCTATGCAGAAAGAAAATTATTCTGAATAAATCAGATTTAGTTTGAATTTGTTTATCAATTTTTAATCTAGGCTAATTCTAATCCAGGTTCATAATAATTGCAACCTTGTGGTTTTCTTTTCGCAATTTAGAATAGTCGACTACTGAATGTGTCATAATCATCACAACATTCTTTTAGTTTACGTTCGTCAAGTAAAAAAATTCTTGCAAAATGCCAAAGGTATGTCCCTTTCAAAGAATACGACTGTTGTCAAAAACGTTCCAAAGTCGTTATAATTATATACCTTCCACAATATGTAATTAAAGGGATTTTTAGTGGTCATAATCTGTAATAATGGTTTAATTGGGTTTAATCCGTATACTCTTCTAAAACAAAGGAAATTTTACATTAAAAAAATGTTCTCAATAAAAACGTCTTATAACTGAAACTTTTGGAAGATATCTGATTAACATTCAGTAAATTTTAAGCATATTTTCGTGTTATAACAAAAGCGAGAAGCCAGAGATGATGGAAGATAGAGGAAAATTGAGAAGGCCTTGGGTAACTCAGGAGATCTGAGCAAGAGTGCAAACTGCACTTTCGTTCAGATCAAAATGAACATACATGAAAGTGCGTAACAGCACACAACGTAAATACACACACACAAATGTTAAATTGCACACGCAGACTCGAAAGTCCATTGAATGGAAAGCCAGGAGGTGTACAGTGCGACACATTAGTAAATATCAGGGATCACAGTCTCTATTCTTTCTAAAATAGAGGACTTTTTTTCCAAAAATAGAAGACCTTTGAAAGACGTTTTTTTAAATGAAGGATAGTATGTGAATCAAGGTTAATAAAAATTGTATTACAATACT
Organism: Synergus itoensis; assembly: GCA_904066005.1. Taxonomy (NCBI): domain Eukaryota; kingdom Metazoa; phylum Arthropoda; class Insecta; order Hymenoptera; family Cynipidae; genus Synergus; species Synergus itoensis. Next base: position 1,325,696 of record CAJFCP010000080.1, read on the forward strand.
TTTATTGTTTTAACAAAACTAAAGATTTAATTAATATCAGTTGTAGCTTAACAGTTTACAGCCATTTCATAAATTATGAAAATTTTAGAATTTACGACTTTACAATGAAAAACATATTATTACTAGAAATTAATAGTCTTTTCCAAATTTTAACAGCACATTACGGCTTCATAATTTATTAAATTAGTATCACATTCCATTCAACACTGAAAAAAATATTAGATTACTGTAAATTACCAAGTAATGGTATACTTTTTTATTCCAAACTTATACTTTTTTATTTGTTCAATTTTTCGTTTTGGTGTAAAAATTAAAATTTTATTTTTTAATTTCAAGTTTTTGGCTAAAAATAGAGGAAATAGAGGAAAATTTTCCAAAATAGAGGAAATAGAGGAAAATTTTCAAAATAGAGAAAATAGAGGAAATAGAGGACCGGCTGTGATCCCTGAAATATGCCGAGTAATGGTGAATAGATTGGAATCAGATGTTTTATATGTTCCTCAAAATTATGCAAATAACAACATTGATTATACAACTAATTTGAAAACTTGAAAATTATAATGGAGGCTAAATTATAATTACAAGGCTCTAAAAGTCGCTATCTACATATAGGACTAATTTTTATGCCTGTAAGATTTTACAAGGGGTCCAGCCACTTGTCGCAAGACTTCTTACGATCAATGCAACTTGTTCTGACTTTTATCATAATCGAAGATCGATGATTTAGAAGGTGAGTTTGTAAGTATGAGGACTAAATGAACAGACATGGACAAACATGGACAGACAAACTCATAAAAGGCTAACAGGATCTCTTATGGAGAAGGCGTGCATAACAGAGATTGGTTACACCGATCGGCGTAAAGTAAGCTGGCGTAGAATAAGCTAGCTTAAATTTAAAGAGGCTGGAGATAAAACATTGGATAGATCAAGAAGTCTCACATTGTCAAGATGTCTACTAAATTTTTCTCACGAAATTCTCGGACGAATTCTAGACAATTTCCGTTTTTTTCCCATTTCTAAATATGAGGTCCCTCTTACTATAAAATATTTTGAACGAATGCAGAATGTAAGGATTTTTAAGAAATTTCAAGAGATTTCAACTGGTTTTAAAGAATTTCAAGGGATTTTTAAAGAATTCAAAATAGTTTGAGGATTTGCAAGAAATTTCATAAGATTTTAAGGCATTTTTAGTGATTTTAAAGCTCAGAATGTCGAGCGAATTATTTAAAAAGATTTCAAGTGACAGGAATTTCAAGGAATTGTAAAAAATTCAAAATAGTTTCAGGATTTTTACAAGATGTTAAGAAATTTTTAAGGCATTTTTAAAAAAATCTAAAGGATTTTAAGAAATTTTAAGAATTTTAAAGAACTGCAAACGATTTAAATCGATTTAAAAAGATTTAAAGGATTTTAAAGCATTTGAAGAAATTTCGAAGAGACTAAAGGATTTCAAAATATTTTAAGTTATTTTAAGAAGAATCAAGAGATTTTAAAAGAATGCAGAAGAATATAACGGTTTTTTAAGAAATTCCACATGTCAAGAGATTTCAAGTGATTTTAAGGAAATTCAAGGGATTTTAAGGGGTTTAAAACAATTTCAGGATTTTAAGAAGATTTGGAGAAATTTTTGAGGGATTTTAAAGGATTTAAAAAAATCTAAACGATTTTAAGAGATATTGTACATGATTTTAAAAAACTTCAAAAGATTTCAAGAGATTTTATGTGATTTTAGGGAATTTCAAGGGAATTTGTATTAAAGTGATTCAAAAAGATTTAAAGGATCTTAAGGAATTTTAAAAGATTTTCAAGAGATTTTAAGGAACCTTAAAGAACTTTTAAAAGAGTTCAAAACACTTTAAGTATTTTCAAGAGATTTCAAAACATTTTAAGTGATTTTAAAAAACTTTAAGACATTTTTCAAGAATGCGAAAAGAGTTTCAGGTTTTCAAGAGAGTTTGTAAGATTTTAAAATATTTTTAATGATTTTAAAGAATGTCAAGTGATTTAACGTCATTTAAAAATATTTCAACGGGTTTTAAGAGATAAATTTTTTTTTAATTTCAAGGGAGTTTAAAAGATTTACAATGATGTCAAGTGTGACTGTCGACTGTAAGAAATTTCAGGGAACTGATTCTAATGTGGAGGAAATCAAATGAAATCCTTTAAAATTCCTTAAAATTACTTGAACCTCTTTAAAATGTTTTAAATCTGTTTTAAATTTCTTTAAATCGTTTAATATATTTTAGAATACCTGGAAGTTCCTTAAATTCCTTAAAAGCAGTTAAAATGTCTTAAAATCTTGTAATATCTCTGAAGAAATCTGTTCATAAATCTTTTCAACTGTTTTAAAAATCCCTTTGAATCCCGAAAATCAATCAAAATTTCTTAGCATCCTTTGAAATTTTTAAAAATCCTTTAGAGTTTTTTTATCCCTTAAAATTCCTTAAAATCACTATAATAAATCTCTTGAAATCCTTTTATAATTTTTGAAACCTTGTGAAATTTTTTAAAATCCCTTGAAATCTTTGCTAGTTGGTAAATTAAAATTTCGGGGTTTGGGGACTTTGGAAACTTTTCTTCGATATTTTTATTCCAATAAATATAAATTAAAAAAAAAATCATCAGACTAGACGTCTGAAACTTCAACTCAATTCATGTAGTATAGATAACACAGGCCCACAAAAAAAAAAAAGTGGTCTGAACTTTACATGTGACAAGGCTACCCTTATGGATTTTGAGCTGCTGAATCCGAATCCGGTCTTAGAATTTTCCCTAGACCCTACAATTTTCCCCTAGCCTAGGGTAAATGTGTGAAATTTTGGAAATATTAGGCTCCGTTTAAGTTATATTTATCCACGAAAAAGTTAATGGAATAACGTCGTTCCTACATATTTCGGGTCGCTTAGTTCAAATTTGACTTTAAAATTTTTGTGAAGTTCCTGAGAATTTCCCTAGCCTAGGGGAAAAAGTGCATAAACGTGCACAAACAAAAGCTCCGTTAAGCCTCAAGTTTTGCACGTTTATGCA
>CAJFCP010000080.1:1330338-1366932 GCA_904066005.1 Synergus itoensis
GTTAAATCATTTCATGTGTCCAACCAGACACATTATAAAATATAATTTTACCTCTAATAGACATAATATTACTAAGAATCTTTTTAAATTAACAAAAAAAAAAGAAGAATCTATTTCTTCATTCCTAGAAATATCTTAAAATTCGTTTCGATCAAATTTTCAGTGCAAATTAGTACTTTTTTGCCCACGTATAGAACACTGAATTTTTTTTAATTGAGTTTAATTCTAAAAGAGATTGAAACTTCAAAGCTCTCTTCGAACATAATATTTCTCGAAATCAAAATTACTTAGTTGGATTTGAAATTAAATCCATTTTCAATTTTGGATCGAATTTAAAATTCGACCAAAATTAAATTCTATCCAAAATTGAAAATGGATTTAATTTCAAATCTAACTGAGTAATTTCGATTTCGAGAAATATTACGCTCGAAGAGAACTTAGAAGCTTCAAGAATTAAACTCAATTTAAAAAAAAATTCAGTGTTCTAAACTTGGCCCAAAAAATACTGATTTGCACTGAAAATTCGACCGGAACGGATGCACACCTCTACATTTCATGTGTCCAAGGAGACATTATAAAATATAATTTTACCTCTAATAGACTTATAATATTACTAAGAAGCTTTTTAAATTGACAAAAAAAAAAAGAAGAATCTCATGTCGATGCGTATTAATATTATTATTTACTAAATTTAACCGGCATTGCCCAGGGTTTTAAGAGATTTCAATCGATTTTAACGAATTTCGAGAAATTTCGAAAGATTTTAAATAATTTGAAAGAAGGATTTTAAAGTATCTTTTTAAAGGATTTGAAACTAATTCAAAAGATGTCAAGAGATTTAACAAAAGTTGCAAGTGTCAAATAAAAATATTTAGATTGATTATTCCAAGGTGGCCACAAGATACATTTTTTTCATTTCCCTGATATTTCCCTAACTTTTTCCTGACTCTCAGACAAATTTCCCTGACAGAAAAGTATTAAAAATACGAACAAATTTTCAGTAAAAATACTATTGAAATTTTTCAAAAATTTCGTATAATATATCACTTTAAATCTTTTTTCAAATTTAAAATCGCTTTACAACACTTAAAGTTCGTAAAAATCTCTCAAATTTACGACAACCTTGGAAACAGGCACGTACCCAGGGGGGGGGGGGCGAGGGACCCTGGCCCCTCCCGAAATTTCAGAAAGTTCAGTTTTTTGTAAATTTTTACGTATGATATTCTAAAGAATAACAAGATATGCACAAAGAACCAACCAATACAAAAATTTTGCTATTTTTTCATTCAGCAAAACATTTGTGCTATATGTATAAACAATTATCGATATTCGATGATATTACTTTTGAATTTGTGCCCCCCCCCCTCCCCCCGAAACAAAATCCTGGGTACGGGCCTGCTTGGAAATATCTTAATATTTCTTGAAATTCCTAGAAACATCTTAAAATTCGACGAAATGATTGGAAACTTATTGAAATCCCTTAAAATTCGATGAAATCTTTCGAAATTCCTAGAAACATCTTCAAATTCTTTAAAATTTCACTATAATATATCTAAAATCCTATAAAAAATGTCATAAATTCTTTAAAATCTATTAAAATTCCATGAAATCCTTTGCAATTCCACAAAATATTTTACGAATCATAAAAATCTCGTGAAATCCTTTAAAATTCAATAGGGAACATTAAAATTCCTTAAAATTATTTTAAAAATCAAAATTTCTTTAAATTCTTTCAAGCTTTTTAAAATCCTTTAAAATTCCACAAGGAAATTTAAAATTCCTTAAAATTCTTTGAATTTTTTCTTTCTTAAAAATCTCTTGAAATTTCATCAAGTTCTTTAAAATTCCACTAAATCTTTTAAATATTATACAAATCTCTTGTAATCCCTTTAAATTCCTAAAAACTTCTTAAAACCTTTTGAAATTATTGAAAGTCTCTTGAAATCATTAGAAACCCAAAAATTTCAAAGAATTCCTGCAAATTCTATATAATTCTTCGAAATATGTACTTGGGAAGTTTCTAAAATCTGTTAAATAAACTATAAAATCTATATATATGCAATACAACAAAAATAACATATGTAGCATATAAGCCATAAATGTCAATTTCTATTTTCCCTAACAACTGCTCGCATTTCCGTGACGTTTCCCTGGCTTCCCTGACATGTGGCCACGATGGCCACCCTCTCTCTAAACTTGAATTAGTGAAAAGAGGGTCACTAATTTACTTTAGTGAAAATTTTTACTAATTATTAGTTGTATTTCACTATTTCATTTAAGTAGTTTCTAACTTTTCACCAAAGTTTTAGTCAAAAATGACTATCAATTAGTAGAATTTTTCACTAAAGTAAATTAGTGACCCTCTTTTCACTAATTCAAGTTTAGAGAGCTGTATTTGCAAAAAGTTTTTATCAAACCGGCAATCCATTTCACACATCAAAAATAAAACCAAGGACAATTTCCGGGTTTTTTTTTTCAATTTTCGGACGTCAGTCTGAGAGGTCGACAAAACAGCGATTTATCAGGTTTATTTATCATGTTACAAGTATTTGTCCATTCGATTACTACATATTAGAACCTCTGTCAGTAATTTTTTAAATTAAAAATAATGTAAAATAAAGAAGTTACGTCCAATTTTCGAGAGGTCCAAAAAAAAGGGCGTTTTCGGTGGCCAAAACTGGTCAAATCTGGATCATGTGAAATCAAAAAATTCAACGGCACTCTCTAAATCTGAATTAGTAAGAAGTTACTAATGAAATAGTGCCGATTCGTTTACTAATTCACTTTAGTAAGCATTTTTACTATCAATTAGTTAAAAACTACTTATTCACAGTAAAAAAATACTAATTCATTTAGTAAGGGTAACTAATTGATTTAGTCACCGTTACTAAATGAATTAGTATTTTTTTACTGTGAATTAGTAGTTTTTAACTAATTGATAGTAAAAATGCTTACTAAAGTGAATTATAGTAAACGAATCGGCACTATTTCATTAGTAACTTCTTACTAATTCAGATTTAGAGAGCATTCTTTAGTAAACATGTGTAGGGAGGGAATGAACGAAGGCTTTTTTTTTCTTTTGATTTTTTTCAAAATGGCCGACTTTTGAACAAAAAAATTCATTTTTTGATGAAAAACGCCCTTTTTTCACGCATAAAAAAAAACAAAAAAAATTTTTTTTTTTTCAAAAAATCCTTCCGTTCATTCCCTATGTATATTCTTTCAGAAAATGCAATAAAAAAAATCCATTTTTTGACTGACGGGTCCCCTTAAATTTCCACACAGTGGACACTCTGATCTTTCTCTCTCACTCTAATGCTATCCCCACTGGCCGCTTTAAATTTAAGCTGGCTTATTCTACGCCGGCTTACTTTTGCCGCTTGGTGTAAACTGTAACCAGTCTCCATACTGGTCGCGCTTATACATTAGTGTGTAGTGCGTTCTTCCACACACTGACGTATGCGATTTGTACTCGTACTTTTGCCCAACAAAACTCGTCCCTCAGTCCGGGATTCACTTTCAGACCGATCGGGCGAACACCTTCGACTATTCCGAGATATTTTCTATTGGTACAAACAATATTTACTTAAAAAGTACTTGAATCCGTGTGAAACTTCCGATTATTGCGCAAAAAATGAGAGTAAGAAATCCGCGCGAACCAGTGAACTCGTGTCTATATTCAAAAGCAGACTACATACATTAACTTTGAAATCTTAAACCACAACTTTCTTAAAGTCAAATTTCAGTTCAAAATGGTTTAAAATATTCTAAAAAAAAAATCTTTATAGCGACAATCTATTATATGATATCCTATGATTTACAAAGCATAAATTATAAAAGCATAAAAGTGCACAGAGTGTTGAAGAATACAGTTTCTTCTTTTCGGCATTGAAGTCCCTTTAAGGGCGTTGGACCCAAGTGTAGAACTTAAAATTCCTTTCTTCATTTTACTCAACGAAAATTATAGATAAATATTTTTTCGCTCTGTGGCACTAATCTTTTTTCAAATATAAGACTGCGTACAGAGCGAAAAAATATTTAATTTCGATACTTTTTGCATAAAACGAAGAATTCAAAATCTGACTTCAAAATTCATTATTTTCATTTTACTTAAAAAATATTTGAATTAGATATTTTCTCGCTCTGTACGCATAATTCTAGTTAAAAATTGATTAATTCTACCGAGGGAAAAAATTCCAAATGTAATATTTGTTGAGTAAAATGAGGAAATCGAATTTTTAGATTAGAACTTGGCTGCAACACCCTTAAACAGTGTTTTTAATACAGAATAAGAATGTAAAAACCGACTAAATGTATTATTTTAGGCTACTAAATAAATTCAACGTGTTTAACCCTTTAGTGGCCAAGCCTAGAACCCGTTGAATAAAAATTATGAAAAAATTCAGGAATAATGTATGATCATTTTCTGATCGACATTTGCAATAATTTTTTTTTTAATTTTTATAATTTTCTCGGTTTCTATTCAGTATACTATAACTTATAATCACCTTACGAGATGCGGAATAGTTCACTTTGATCTAATCCACGTATTTATTTTGCGGAATTCTAAGCTTGTTAAATGAAAATCAAGAAAATCGAAAATAGTGAATGTTGCTCAGCTGCAACAGTGACCGCTAAAGGGTTAAAGAGTCTCTCTCTCTTTCTCTCTTGTCCTTTATACTTTATACGGAAATAATATTATTTTGTTATTACTCTTATATAAATTAACAGAAATATGTGAGCAATTAAAACACTATTCAAATATATAACTAGCCATTTCCTTTGAACGTTGAACTATTCTGTAATCCACTGATATTACATACGTCCGTATCTACATGCCACACATTCTTGTACAATTACATTACCTTTCCCGACCACGTTTTAAATTTTAACATCAGACACTATTAGTAATGATTTTACGTGAAGGGACTCCGGAAATGAGACTTTTTGCCCGGTGAATATTACCACCAGGTTATTACTTCCTTGTTTATTGCACGTTTAATTTGAATGACGAAAATTCTCCATACATCTTAATTTATTTCTTCCCCTTTCATTATTTTGAATTTCATCTAAAATCGAAAGAAAATCTAGCGCCAAAATTAATAATAATAAAAAGATCATTCAATTTTAAAAGTGTCACTGGGCCAGTTTCGGGTTTCTTTAAATAGTAAAGGCCCCTTTAGGTCAATTGCTTTCTTCAACCTCTATGCAAATAGATAAAGAAATAAAAAAATTCTTTTACTCATTGTTGTTTATCAGGTATTAGATCTGTGAAAGCTTAGCATGAACTTCCTTATTCAGTGTGGAATAAAGTGGCAATAGGAAGTCCCGCCTCTAATAAAAGTGTTGTCAATGACAAGTTATGTCTATTTTGTCTGAATCTAAATTCAATTAATGTTTCCTTGTCCTGTAGGTGGTCTCGAATTTCTCACGATTTCAGAAGCTTAAAGTAGGTTTCGAGTTCGCTTTAAAATCTCTCAATGCTAACTACAGATTGCAGTCTCGACAGTTTAAATAAGCCACGTGTCATTAGCACTTTCCAAAAATGTCTTTAAAATTCTTTTCAGTTATAACATGATTTTATAAATTTCTATCTTTATATTTCAATTAAAATCATTTAGAATATCTAATATTTACCATAAATGTATGAAAACAAGTCAGACAATAAAAATAAACATTTATGCGCATTAAACATTCAAGGTGGTCAGCTCTGGAAATCTTTTACTCTCGTTTTGGCGTTTTCACGTCTTTTGTTCTAGAAGCTGGACTAAACTCTTTTATATATTATTTACAAAATTATATCTTTCTTTCAGTATAACCCACCGCGACATAAATTTTTTTTACCAATTTATGAAAAAAGTGATGTTATCCTATCTTCGTTAAAAAAAATTTCTTAAGACAATTATTTTCGGTGACTGGACACGGAGTTAATAAAAAATGTCTATCAAGGAAGAAGTGCAGAGAGAGAAAATCAGGAAGATGTTTAGCTGGAGCAGTAACATCACAAGGTACTGTTAAATTTGTTTTCTAGCTTTAAAAATCTGAATGAAAATTCTTCTTTTTCCCCAGATAATTGAAATTGTCTAGTATTTCAAACTTTCGATATTGTTCTCATGATATACTACTTTTTTTTGGGTCAGTCAGTTATAAGTATGATGAGCTGCGTCCATTGATAATAGGAAAGGTGAATTTCACAAAGATCTGAGCATTATTTTCAACCTGCTTTCTACTTTCCTCAAATGACGATAAAAATATTTTGAACGCAGGAACGGAATCGGTTTCCTGCCAGAAGCCAAAAGATTCCAGTTTTTAATTATGTGATAGTTTATGATTATTATCAGGATTCAAGGTTTTGCAATCCAACATTCAAATTCCAGAAAACGTAGACTAGACGAATTCGCCTTGAATATAGAGCGGTGATTTATGGTAACTTGATAAAGTTAAACTTCCTTTTCGATTGCATATACAAGTGACTCCTCCTTGTAAAAGTAACTCTTTTATACAATTGCAAGAAAGGATTGAAAATTCGAATTCCAAAAATAGAGAAAATGTAGGATTGATGAATATTAGCTTCTTTAATTCCGGTACATTTCTAGTTTTAAGATTTGGAATGTCAAGGACTTAACGGAAGAACTGTAATTTATGTATATATACAGGTTTATTTATATGAAGAATAAAAAAAAAACTGCAAAAACACGTGTTCGCGATTTATACGCATTTACGTTTGAATCAATTTATTAGTTAGTTGTTAGTGAAAAATATTAGATGTCAAATGTGTGATCCACTCAAAAATCATTTCTGTCGCATTTTCAATCAGAATTTAATGATATGTATATTATTTTAAAATATATTACTTCAAATTCATTCTGCATAGTTATAGTTTTTTATCTTTACTCTCCGATTTGCTCCTCTACTAAGTCAAATTTTTTAACCGCGATTGCTTACATATTGCATACATTTAATTTACTATATGCACATATTTAATTAATTTGATAATAATTTATACTCAGACATTCATTTATTAAAGTGTTTTTTTTCACCATTATTTGACAAAATTCCATAATTTTACTAAAACGTTGCTAAACAAGAAAAAGGGGCATTTGCTCATTATGTAATTCAGATGATTATACATTTAAATTAGTAGAGCAGAAACTAAAATAAAAATAACATAGGTACTACTACTTAATTAATTAATTAATTAATTAATTAATTCATAAAAGTTGATACTGAAAGGTACTACTACCTAATTTGAATAAATTACTACATTGAGTCTAGAAAAAATTTGTTTCTCCCACATGACCGACATTTGCAATTCAGCTTAATCGTAATGTTCAAATCCGTAAACTGAAGATAATTCCTGGAAAATCAGTTTTGCAATTTTACAAGATATATTGAGCTATGACAGTGAGTTCACAAACTCGCGTGAAAGTGATTGGTTACAGACTCGTGTAGTGAAAGGTAAGAACTCACACGAAACCGAATGTTCATCTCAGCGTACTTGGTTCTCTGAGATCAGACAGATTCTGGACACTTGTCGAGCAAATAAAGCACCCGGAAGAAAAACTGCAAGTCCGGCCAATGCCTGGGATTTTACGTATTTCTCTCTGTCTCTCTCTCTTACTGTTATTATTATTTTTTTTTTTTGTAATACCTTTTCGCTTAATTTTATTTTTTCACGTAAAACTCAATTTTCGCCTCGTCACGCATGTATTCCCACAAGAATCGAGCTATCGAAACATTTAAAACGGGAACCTGTTTGGTGTCGTTAGTTCTCCCGCAATCCGTAAGAACTTGCGAGCCCAATGAAAAACCGGTTCCGGATTACATTATACCAGTAAATCCCCTGAATCTTCATCACCGAGACCAGATATTGGAATTTATAGCTACAGCAGAGATGCTATGTCCCCATTTTCAAAAAAGGCGCCATTTTGACTTTAATTAGCGATTTTCAATTCTGAGTTGTTAAATCAGTGTGTTTACTAAATTTTGCCCAGGAAATTCCCGGACAATTCTCGGGGTTTTCCCGCTTATAAATAAAAGGTTCCTCTTCCGATAGAATCATCATAATAATACATAGAATGGGTTGCGACATGTGTAATTTGCTCCATTGCAATATTAGAATATATTTAAAAACTATATGTTTTTATCTTTTAATAATTTTTAAGAATTTCAATTTTAAATAAAAAGAAAGTAGTGCAGTTGAGTTTCCAAAAATGCGTAAAAAATAAATTAATATCAGTCATCGAAGTACTTATTGTCATTAAAAAAAAGTGAAAAAGTAATTTTTTTTAATGAAAATAGGTGAGAAATAGGTTTCAAAAGAGATTCGTAAGAAACGTAAGAATTTTTGTCAGAATTCAGGAAATTTTTAATGAGGGATTTAAAGAGATTTAAAGGATTTCAAAATACTTTAAGTGATTTGAAGTAATTTGCAAGAGATTTCATAAGATTTTAAGGCATTTTTAGTGATTTTAAATAAAACGTCAATCGAGTTATTTAAAAATTATTTACAAAGATTTGAATGAATTTGAAGGGATCTCAAGAAATTTCAAGAAATTTCAAAAAAATTTTTAATGTTAAGGGCATGTGATACTTTACCATAAGAGCAATTTAGTTTACCCAATTATACATTCATAATAATAAATATTTTTAGCTAATAAGAGTCAATAAACCTTCGTCTATATGAGAGGAAGGTTTATTGACTCTTATTAGCTAAAAATATTCATTATTATGAATGTATAATTGGGTAAACTAAATTGCTCTTATGGTAAAATATCACATGCCCTTAAGAATTTTTAAGAGATTTTAAGGGATTTTAGAAAATATAAAGGATTTTAATTGATTTTAGCGAATTTCGAGTTTAGAAAGATTTCAAATAATTTTAAATTAGTTGAAGAGATTTCAAGAAAAATTTAGGAGAGTTTAAGGATTTTCAAGAAATTTTACAGGTTTTCTAAGAATTCAAGTGATTTTACGTAATTTTAAATTTCCTTTTTAAAAGATTTGAAAGTAATTCAAAGAATAATATTTAGTTTGATTATTCAAAAAAGTTTTTTCAAACTGGAAATCCACTTCCCACATCAAAAATAAAAACAAAAGGACAATTCCCGGTTTTTCCAGGATTTTTTTTAATTTCCGAATTACTTCAAATTTCCGCGTACGTTGATAGCGTATTATGAATCGTTGTTAAATATTTGTCAGGACTTCAATTATCTCTTTCATATTATTATATTTTATTACTGATAAATTATTTTGAGCAGCTATGAAACGTATGATTTAATTAACATCAAAATTTTTCATTGAAAAGGGACTTAGACCACTTCAGTTATAAATTATAGTTACGATCCTGAATCTCTCTTACTAATACACGCACTTCATGTCAGTGAGGTGACCACGTGGTATTGGGTATAGAGTGGGGGTTTCATATGACCGGCAGAGGGTTAAATAAATTTTGGATAAAATACACACCTCACAATTATTTCAGATGATTCATCGAAAGCCCTGTCCAAAATTCTGTAGAACCTCTTTCCAAAATCTTGTAGAACCTCTTTCAAAAATTCTAAGAACATTTCAGAAAGACAAAATTAGAAACCCTAAATTAAATAACGAGATATTCTCAATAAAAAATTACTTACAATTTGGTCTTTTTTAATACTATTCCTGTGGATAATAAAAATATTAGAAGAAGCATAAAAATATTTAATGTACCTGAAATACAAAAGTAGAAAAATTATATGCTCAAAGCAAGGCTCAAATATTAAATATTGAACAACGCATGCGTGATAATGATAATCGAGGGAAAAATCGCATAGTGACAAAGTGGAAAACAAGCTATCAAAAGCCATCTATTAAAAAATAAATGGCTTTTCATAGGTAAATAAAATGACCTTCACTTCAGGTCATCAAGGTTATTAGCCCTTTTTTTGTCGGACACTTGTGTCCGAAATCGATTAGTGCTCGAGTTTTTTTTTTAAATCGTTAAAAGTAAACTTCATACATTCCATTAACAAATTGGTGTTTGTACCAACTACGTAGGACAAAATATCTTTCTATAAATTCGAAGATATTTAATCCCGGTGCGAAAAAATCTAACCTAGGGATAAGTCCCGGGACTTATCCTGCACCTAAGCTTGTAGGCCACATTAGGGCTCACACATACAAAGCTGCATCCCTGAAATCATACACCGTTTATAAAATATATATCAATCACTTCTTGTTGAAAAAATAATAAATTACATTATAGAGTGTCTAGCGATTCAGCGTTACAAAATTCTAAGTCTTTTCCAGGTTCTTCAGCTCAGAAAATTAAGTTTATTCAAGTTGTCATTTTAGCATATGAAATAATTAATTTTTTTATTGGAAAACATTTATAATGAAAATAATATTTGAAAATAAATTTAATATTTAATATTTGAAATATTCCAAACTAAACTTTGTTATCATAAAATTACAAATTATAAGAATTTTTTAAAAGTATTTTAAATATAAATAATGCTAATAATCAAATAAAGTATTATGCTGCAGCAGCATGCCAAACAAAAAGTAATTCGATTTCAACATTTATTTTCAATTTCATTCTCTACTTTCCGTTACAAATATTCAAATCTACATTCCCATTTCATTCTTTAAATGAATTGGAAATACTCCGTTCCCCTTTTATTTGACTAATAATTCGAGGAATAAGGATTAATAGTTTGAGCGATATTTTTAATTATAAATTAATCAATAGCCGAATTTGTAATCACAAATTGTTGAGGCATACACACTATTTAACCACAATACATTTATCTGAGTGTTTGAAGTTAATTTACATTTTCAGCATAATACATACATGAAGTGATGACAATAAAAGAAATCTGAAACTTTGTTTAATCTTGAAAATATTTTAATTAGAATTTTTTAAAAGTCGCTGGATGCCCTAATTTGCCTTTTTATATTGAAACTGAATTCAAAATTTTTTAATTTTTCAAGTTAGAGATAAATACATAAAAACACACTCACAATTTACGCCTAACTTGATTAGATAAAAACGGTGTACGCAAACATTCCATTAGTTAAACCATTAGTAGCATCTTAATATAACTATAATATAACTTACAATATAATTACTTTTCATATTTAACTTTAACTGAATTGAATATCTCAATTAAAGAACATTCATTTTTAATGAAAACTTCTACTTAAAACAAATGTAATCCAAAGCAAAAGAAATATAAAATATTTAAATTTAAATTATAAAGAGAGAAATATTATCATTAACATTTAAATAAAATTCAATAATATATATAGTTAAACAAAGTAGAAAATACTGAAAACTACCTAGTTGGATTTGCAGTGCATCGAAGGAAAATGGCAATTACTATTCTCAAAAATACATGGTAGGCTTCCTTCGATACAAAGCTTTCCCATTCAGTATTCTCTTGGACTTAAAGCTTTAAAAATAAATTGCAACACATCCTGTTGCGATTTTTGATTTAAATAATTAGAAATTACGTATCTTCTATTAAAAAACAAATTAAAACAACTTTGATTGGCGTTTAAAATTTTAATAATTATCAGTATTAAAATCAATACTTCCTAAATGGAATTTTTTTATTTCGCGAACCAAGAAAACGCTGGACCTATTCTAAAAAATGAAAATGGCGAAACCACTCGTTAAATAAGTTAACGGTTGCTATGCAATTTTTCTGGGTTAATTAAAACCTCTCTTCGTGCCAATTTGGACCATTCATCCCTGACATGATGAAGAGAGGAGGGACTCGTGGATCTACTTACATTAAAAACTGTCCCACGTCGTAATGATGGCAGCATGATGTCTTGCACGATCCTTCTGCATTACAGGATATTCCAACTTCTTCAGGATATTCCAACTGCTCCAGGATATTCCAATGACTCTAACATATTCAAACAGCTCCAGCATATTCAAACTGCCCCAGAGTATTCTAACATCTCCAGAGTATTCCAACTGCTTCAAGTCACGAAATCCTTAACACACATAAGCACCTGAAATAGAAACAAAATTGTTTTAAAACGGTAATATGACCAGTGTGACGATTCGACGGATTATTTCAAATTCTCGGTCATTTTCCGGTTTTCCTCGGTCAAGTTTTTCAATTTTTCCGGTCAACTAAAAGGAACATATTTATATTTACCGCAAAGCGCAAATCTTTATTTTAATTCATGACTTCCATTCTGAATATCCTGTACCACAAAAGAGTAAAAAATTGCAAAATGTTTTTTTTTTAAATGGAAAAAATAAAAATACTTTCTCTCATAGTATTGAGTTGAAGTTGCCGACGTCTAGTCTGATGAACTTTTTTTTATTATTATTATTATTTAAGTGATTTTAAAAAACTTTAAGGAATTTTTCAACAATGCGAAAAGAGTTTGAGGTTTTCAAGAGAGTTTGTAAGATTTAAAAACATTTTGAATGATTTTAAAGAATCTCAAGCGATTTAACGGCATTTAAAAATATTTCAAAGGGTTTTCAGAGATTTACAATGATCTCAAGTGACTGTAAGGAATTTCAATAAATTTCTAAAGAATTCAAGAGAGTTTAAGGATTTTCAAGATATTTCAAAACGTGATTTTAAAGAATGTCGAGCGAGTTATTTAAAAAGATTTTAATGAATTTTAATGTATTTCAAGAGATTTTAAAAGATTTCAAGTGATAGGAATTTCAAGGAATTGTAAAGAATTCAAAACAGTTTCCGGATTTTGACAAGATTTCAAGAAATTTTTAAGGCATTTTTAAAAAAATTTAAAGGATTTTAAGAAATTTTAAGAATTTTAAAGAACTGCAAACGATTTAAATCGATTTAAAAAGATTTGAAGGATTTTAAAGAATTTGAAGAAATTTCGAAGAGACTAAAGGATTTCAAAATATCTTAAATTTTAAGTTATTTTAGGAAGAATCAAGAGATTTTAAAAGAATGCAGAAGAATATAACGATTTTTTAAGAAATTTCACATGTCAAGAGATTTCAAGTGATTTTAAGGAATTTCAGGGCATTTTTAGGGATTTAAAACAATTTCAGGAGTTTCAGAAAATTTCAAGAAATTTTTAAGGGATTTTCAAGATATTTCAAGACATTTTAAGTGATTTAAGGAAATTTCAGGAAATTGATTCTAATGTGGAGGAACTCAAATAAAATCCTTTAAAATTCCTTAAAATTACTTGATCCTCTTTAAAATGTTTTTTTAAAAATCTCTTTGAATCCCGAAAATCAATCAAAATCTCTTAGCATCCTTTGACATTTTTTAAAATCCTTTAAAGTTTTTTTATCCCTTAAAATTTCTTAAAATCACTACTTATAATAATAAATCTCTTGAAATCCTTTTTTAATTTTTGAAATCTTGTGAAATTTCTTAAAATCCCTCGAAATTCCTTAGCAATACTTTAAAGCCTCTTTAAAATTCATTTAAATTTCTGCTATAGTAGGTAAATTAAAATTTTGAGTTTTGGGGAACTTTGGAAACTTTTTTCTTTATATTTTTATTCCAATAAATGTAAAAAAAAAATGATCAGACTAGATGTCTGAAACTTCAACCCAATTCATATAGTATAGATAATTATTGAAAGAATGAAAGTTTGAATTTTACTACGACTGGAAAAAATGTAATCTTCTTTCAATGTTTCCCATTTATACAAGAAAAAATTATTTCAGTAAATTGAAACCATGTGAAAAATAAATTTAATGCGTTCCCGGCGATTCGCAATGGTGATTCTGCATCGCGTGGCTGATCTCGAAAAAAAAGATAAGTAAGAATGTCGCCTTCAGCAACCACGAAGGTCGACTTAATAACAAAATGCAATACCCCATAGAATTCTTATAAGCCCTCGAGTATTTTAAATCCAATTACTCTCTTATACGACTTTTTTCAATTCCCGTCTGGAAATCTTCCCAATTAAGCCCAATTATTATTTGGGCGCCAATCTGGGCCCAACTGGGCAACCCTATTTGTAAAAAAATCTTGAAATATAATAGTTTTATTATTAAAATAGTATTTTAGTTGTGATTTTGAATGTGTCTCGTGACCAATTATGATGAAAGTTTAATAATTTATCTTATTTAAATTCATTGGGCATTATGTGGGTAACCCCATTTTGGGCATAAGCACTCAGCGTTACAACATTAAATTATTATTTTTCAAAATAATATAGTCCATAAATTATTGATGGAATAATAAATTAATAATTTACTCAGCGTTACAACCCCGACTAGAACCCAATTAGTAGTTGGGTATTTGTTGGGGTGTGATCGGGGAACCTAATTGGGAGTTGGGCAAATCAACTGGGGCCCATTTAGGCCCCAACCGGCTTTTCCACACGGGCTATTAATAAGATTCTACAAATAAAAAAAAATGCTTTTGTTTAAAATTCTAAACAAATCTCAAAACAACTTCCAAGTCACCTTACTTGACACCAAAATAAGATAATCAAATATTTTGATATGTTTTAATCCCATTTAAATAAAATAACAATATAATTGGTTCATCTGACTGCATCTTTTAACTCGAAGTTCAATGGCTGCCCTTGTCCTTCCATCTAAAGTCCTTGAGAATAAAACTATGAATATCCTCAAATGTTTCTTGATTTTAAGAAGCACAATGATATTATATTTCGTCACTTCGACTTTCGAAATTCTTGTATCTACTTCCAACGTATTTGCTCACGTGAAAAAAATTTCTTTGTGCTAAAAAACCACAATTATACGATTGAAAGGACAGGAAAATACAAATGAGAGGAAAATTGGTGAAAATGTCAATTTTAGTCAATTTTAAACAGCGATTAGCCTCACTTTTGAGTAAACTTCACAAAAGCTTATTTTGTGACATATTTGTGTATCTAATAGTAGATGATAAAATATAATTATGTAGTAGATTTAGAAAACAACGAAATATTGAAAAATATTTTCCGAGAAGAATTTAGATGAAACAAAAGAAACTATTATTAGTTATTTTTCCTTTTCATTCCATTAATAATTTATGGGCTATATTATTTTGAAAAATAATAATTTTAAAAAGAGAAAAAGTTTTTTATCATCTTATTCATGTATTGATTGAAAAATATGTTGGTAAGAAGATGTGAGCACAGTCTGAAAGATGGCAGCACAATTAACATGCTCACATCATTTCAAAAGCAATTTGCAATTTAAATATGTAGAATCAGGGGCGTAGCAATGGAATTTTTCGTGGGGGGCAAACTTGAATGACAAAAAGTCATCATATACATATATATATATATAAAAATGCATTTTTATTTAAGCATCACAAACATTTTTTGTTATTTTAACAGCTATCACTTGTTTTTCAGTAAGGGCAAAATAACTATATTCCCCCCCGCCCAAATTTACGGGGGGAAGCTGCCCCCTGCCCCCCCGGTTGCTACGCCACTGTGTAGAATGAAAATTACTCAAACGATTCCACAACTTCATTAATAGAGGCGCAAATATTCTTATAATGCATCTCTTTATATTATTTTCTGCAATTTACAATTATAATTTGACACAGTTATTATGCATTAATTGGAAAAGAAACGGGAATACTTCTTTTTTACCCAACTTACAGTTTTACTCTCCAAAAAAAAATAATTTTTCAATTATTTAAGAAATTAATTTATCAAAAAGGAACATTAGAGATGCAAGCAGAAATCGACACAAAATTCGTTATTGTAGATTTAAAGAAAAAATTATAGAAAAGAAACCTCAATACATATTTCTAAACGACTTTTGACAAAAAAATGTCTTTCTTATCAAATATTATAATTTATAAATACATTATATTTTACTTTAAGTGTTGTATGTACTTCAAAGTTGTGAGGTCGGCTCACGACTCAATGTTAATATTTGAATAAAAGATTTACAGATACATGTAAATGATCCTGTATTTTTATCTTTTAGTGACTTTTCTGCGAAACCGGAATTTCTTAAATATCTACCCTTGAATATTTATAAATTTATTCTAGGATTCACATTGTTTTGAGATAAACAAATATACGAATAATTAAAATAGAATATTATAAACAAACTTTTTATTTTGTGACTCATATTATTGGGAAGAATACCCATGGAAATTGGACAAGGTCGTCGAGTAAATAATAAACAACTTTTTTTATTGAGCAAATCACTCAATTTTAAAATTCGATGCTGGCTTTTTGTGAAAAAGAAAAAGTCAATACCTTCTCATTTATTAAGAATGTAAAAAAAATTAGTCGGGCATAAATTATTGTAAATCTTACTTCATTTGGCTAAGTTTAACGCAAAATCAAGCAATTAATCAATTGTGTTTTTTACGTATTTATTAGAGGTAACGAAATTCACGTTTGACATTTGAAATTTAATTAATGCCAGCATTAACTTACTCTACACGTGCAGGAATTTTTTACATTCTCATCAGAGAAGGTATTAGATTTGTGTAAAATTTTACCCCCTAGTTTTTGTCAAATTTCTACGTTTTGGAACCCCATGAACCCGAAAAACATGTTTTTACGAATGTGTCTGTCTGTGTGTCTGTAGATTTTTAGTTTGTGAGCATAATAACTTTTGAAAGAATTGACTGATTTGATTAGCCTTTGGTATACTCTTTTAGTGTCCTAAAATGAAGGTCAAGTTCGTTGGCCAGCCATTTTGGATAAAAATTCAAAAAGTTGGAGCATTTTAAAAATTTTTTAAACCACTTTTTTTTAATATAAAAATTCTATGCACAGATGTTTGTAGTAGGTACTCAAAAATTCGAAAAATTTTTGCTAATGACTTTTTTGGATAAAAAAAAAAATTGAAAGACCAATAATTTAAATTTCTGCACAGTAGACACCCTCAAAATTGTTTCCATCAAAAATTACGTTTTATCTAACCTGATCCTATTGCACACAAAAATTTTATACAGAAATTAAAAGGATAATCTGTATCAAAAATAAATTCTATTAATTTCACTCATTATGTATGAAGAATAAAAAACTAAGTTTCTATTTATATTAGAAATAATTGAATTATACCTGAATATAAGAATTAGATTGAAAATTAACACTTTATAAATGATCGCGAAACATTTAAAGTTCATTTTGGGTTTCGTATGCAACCGCTCAGTTCGAGAGTGGAAAGCAAACTAGAAACTAAGCTGGAAAACTCGAAAACTCCAGCCAAATCACACTAATCTACCAAAAATGGTGGAAAGGGTTTGTTGATATAGAGCAACCTTGAGGAACACAAACTCTGATGCAAATTTCAAAGAACCATAAATCGTGTGAGAAATAATTAAGGCAATAATAATAGGATTGTAAACAAGCTTAGCTACAGTTTACAAATATGAAAAGAAAACGAAACTAATTTATGAAGAGAAATTATAAATAAAATAATCTATTTATATTATAAATAAAAGTTATGAAAAGAAATTATAAATAAAAATGAAGAAAATTTGAAACATTTGTTTTATGCAATTTTCGGGAATTTGAATTTTCGGGAACTTGAAAATTCGGGTATTCTTTATTTTCGGGAAACTGAAGTTTCGGGAATTTGGAATTTCAGAAATTTTCTATTTTCGTTAATATATAAATATTTTTGGTAATAAAATTTTTATTCAGAAACTTGAAATTTCTCGAATTTACATTTTTCGCCGGAATTTGAATTTTCGGGAATTATTTTTTCATTTTTTCAGATTCCAGATTTTGGTTTTTCAGCAAAAAAATGTTGTCCCCACCCTGATTAATTAAACTGTAATAAGCATTCAACTACTATGTTAAAAAAAAAAGCAAAAAAACAATTTTCCGATACATTTTGTCGCGTGCATTAATTTGCATTGCATGAGACATCAAATTCAGCAATTGCATCACGTAATGCATCAAATTTTTAAAGTGATCTCTGGGAAGACGTAAGAATTATGAGATTGTGACAACCCCGTGACGTAATAAGAAAAATAATTTAAAAAAAAAGCTCAGAAGTTTCATAAGTGATCCCAAGACGGTGGGCCAATAGGATCGCACGAAACTGGATATCAATTAAATTGCAATATATAGACGAATCTCATTTGAGGAGACAATTCTTCCTGAGATTTTACGTAACTCGTAATAGCCAGACTGACCACTTTCACGTCTATAATACATAAGTTTATATTATAATATGCCTTTTTAGCAGGTAGGTTAGGTATCTTCGCTTACGTTTATCGATCCGCGCTTCGATGTCTGTGGTGACATTTTCCCCAATCAGGTTTATAAAATCATTTCGAAATCATATGGAAACTATCTTAATATTCTGGAGTCCTTTTAAATCATTTTCAACGATATTGGGAATTATTGTACTTTTAAAAAATCAATTAGGTCAAGAGTTCACACTTATAGAAACAAAAATAATAGAAGGATTTTAAATGAGAATGTAACATATTTATATTAGTTGAAATAAACTCTCTTTCGTTGATGAAAGTGAGTTTAGAGAAGGAGAAAGCGTTGGAGGAGTTAATTACAACCGACCTTGAAGATTCCATGTGTATCAATAATGTAAAGAGTAGGAAAAAGTTTAGCGCCTTTTTTCATTTTGAAACTTCTAAGCCTGTTTACTCAACCCACGTACCATGAATGATTCAACATTTTTTTTTTCACGAGGAATTGAGCTGCTCATTGAAATTACTCCTAAAGTTTGTATTCTCGTGAACATTGGAAACAAGAGGAAACATTGCGGATTTTGCGCAAGAAAACTATACGAGATAAAATCGAGGGAAAATATAAAAGAAAGTGAAGTGAATTTTATTATGAATCAGAATTAAATATTTATATTACATATTCCATGTTTAACCCGTTCAAAAAAGCAGTAAGAATGCAGCAATTTATTTCATTAAACTTTGTTTAATTTTTTATCCTGTTACTAAATAGCTGTGAAATTTAAAATTATTTATAAGATTTCCATTAAATCAGGTATTTTCGAGGCCATCAAGTAAGTCGCAAATCGCAGTATCTTAGTTCGGTGACCTGAACCACTCATAACAAATATCAATTCTATATTTAGTCCTATTCAGTTTCCTTGCAAAACCATGAAAAAAATGACACAGCTTTAACTCTGCTGTTTCTATTTTGAGAATTCTTTAAAAATTCATATTTTTTAGATAAAAATACTTCACTGATTTTCCTGATAAATTTTTCTCAGTTTAAAAAGTATAAAGTTTTTGATTGTCTTTAGAACCAAAAAAGGGAAGAACACCTTTTTGCCAAAAAACCAGAATTCCGAATGTGAAAAAATACCGAAGAAATAATTCCCCTAAAGTTCCAAAATAAAAATAATATCCATTAACGTAAAATTTTTTTAATGAAAGTAGAAAATTACCGATTTTCAAACTCCCGAAAAATTCAGATTCCCGAAAATTCATATCCCGAAAATGAAAAAAAATATTTTTTTTTTATTTTTATCAAAATTTCCTCTAAAACCTGTATTTAAAATTTCTCTAAAACTTTTTTTTTTAATTTCTCGGCAATTTTTTTTCTAAATTTCTCTTAAAAATTAAAAAATTTAATTTTGGAGCAATATTAAACAAAATTTTTTCAAAGAAATTTTTGAATACAAATTTTCAAGAGAAATTTTGAAAGAAAGTTTTGAAAAGAAATTATAAACAAAAGTTCTGGAAAAATTAAAAATTTTTTTTTTTTATTTTCGGGGTTTTTCAATTTTCAGGAATGTAAATTTTCTAGAATTTGAAAATTCGGGTATTTTATATTTTCCGGGAAAGTGAAATTTCAAGAATTTGAAATTTCGTTAATTTTCTATTCTCGTTAATAAATATTTTCGCTAATATTATTTTTATCCGGGACTTGAAATTTCGGAAATTATTTCTTCTTTTTTTTCAGATTCGGGGTTTTGGTTTTTCAGCAAAAATGTCCCCAAAAAGAAAGTTTAAATCGTTTACAAAATGTGTTTTGGTCCTGCCAAGTCATCGATGTAATTCTAATAGTTTTTTTCTGTGCTTATATAAGTTACAAGTAGGAGTAACGATTTTTTGTTGAATGATAAGGTATATTAGTCCCTTATGTAATAATAAGATATCGCCTAATTCTCCTAACCGAATTAAGTGAGCAATATATTCTAAATTATAAGACCAATTTAAACAAAGTCTATTAGTTCCGCACATAAAACTCCAATTCAAATGTTAATCTCTTTCCCAATTTAATTCCCACATTTGGTGCATAATTTATACAGTAATAATTCTATTTTGTAAGACTTATAAAGTCATCGATTAGCATTATATTGTTCTAATTAGTATCATTAAAGTATATAAATAGTTGCTCGTTAAAATTAACAGTAATAACATATTTTAAATTTCTATTACAAAAATATTACAAAGAAATAAACATTTTCGTTTTCTTCTTCAATTTATTGTAATTTAATAACCAGTTTTTGTTTGTTTTTACAATCCTTGTTTTCTTGTCTAGGACATGTTCATGTCGCTGACAACCAGTCTAGCAAAACAGAGACTATTCTTTTGCATTATGTCTCTTTTTACCTATTATTGAATGCAAATTACGTCTAAAACTATCATTGAGTAACTCGAATACTGTTTCGTCTTTTAAAAGGTGATATTGTCTTGAAAAATAGAAAAATATTCAAGTTTACTCATAAATATTCAAATACTTATTAAATGATTTTTATTTCCAATCCTTTGCTTTTATTTCTAACGATTGGGTAATTAAGAGCATTCATTTGAATAATGATTCAAGAATTACCATTCTAGTACCCAGATTCTGTGGCGTAGTGGTAGCGTATCGGGCTTCGAGCCGGCGGCCAAGGGTTCGATTCCCGACGGTCGGAGTCAATTTTTACTGACTCGAATGCTACTTTGACTCACTCTCGATTTTCCCACTCTCCTAGAGTGGAATAATTTGAGATAATGGCAATCTTCTTATAATGGTAATCGTATCGTCTAATGGTAATCTTGATGTATGGGTACATACAAAATTACATACATACATAATAAATACAAAATTTACAATCAAACATTTTTTTTGCACGAAATATTTTTTTTTTTTTTGTTTTTTGGACGAAAATATTGTACACGTATTTTTTTATTTCGATATGATATTTAAAATTTTCGAGTTGTAAATTTTCAAACTTTTAACGCTCGAAAAATGTACCTGTAAATATTTGCGTGTACGAAAAAAATATTCTATTAAAAAAATAAGTAGCTGCAGTAAAATTTAGGATTTTCTCTCGGATTTTCAATAAACATTACAAGAAATTCATTCGACCAATTGTTTATAAAAATATGGCCTATTTTTATAAACAAATAATTTTTTTTAAACTTTGGGACTATTTTTTTTAATTTTTTTTTTATTGAAAAACGTACTTCAGACACTTTAGTCACTACTCCCAAAATTTGGGAATGGGCCGTTGAAAATTGTGTCTGTAATAAATTTTTGAACTTTAACTTTAGTTTTTGCGCATTCATAATATATATTATGAATGCGTAAAAACTAGTGACCTAATAAACAAAATCGATCTTGAAAGAATATGACAATGACACCTTGCAATGCAAAATCGGATCTTATTTAATCGGTTGCGTATGAATTATTGCCTAATACTAGGGAAAGTACTTGAGTCTTGACCACTGTTATCGTTACCACGTCTTGACCTGAAATGAAATGGTACCTCGATTTGTACAGAACCACAGTGGGGTTCTGCAATGATCAGAATCAAGATCGTGCAACCATTATACAGAAGCCACGATCGGCTCGATGTCAGGGTTGAAGTGAACGCGTGCTTCTCATTTCTTACGATCTATCCCAGACTGTATCTATATCTAAGCCAACATTGTCTTCAAACAAATTCCAACATGAAAAATAATTCACTCACAGGGTGGTCACAAGATTCAATTTTTCAATTTCCCTGACATTTCCCTGATTTTCAGACAAATTTCCCTGAGAGAAAAGTAATAAAAATACGAACAAATTTTCAACAATAATAATATTGCAATTTTTTTTTAAATTTCGTATAACATCACTTATTTATCACCTATCACTTAAAATTCATAAAAATCTCTCAAATTTACAACCTTGAAAATCTCTTAAAATTCAATGAAATTTCTTGAAATTCCTAGAAACATCTTAAAGTTCCATGAAACCCCTTCAAATTTATTAATATTTCATGAAATCCCTTTGCTTTTCACTAATCTTTTTAAAATTCCTCAAAATCATTTGAAATACTTTAAATTCCACGAAAAACTTTAAAATCTTTTAAAATTCCTAAAAATCTCTTAAAAATTCCTGTAATCCTTCAAAACTATATAAAATATTTTCAGAATCTCTTGAAATATTTTTAAATTCTACGAGGAATTTTAAAATTCCTTAAAATTTGCTGAAATCTTTTGAAATTCCTAGAAACGTCTTTAAATGTCTTAAAATTCCACTGCAATATTTAAAATTCTATGAAATAATTTACAATTATTTTACAAAATCTTTTACAAATCATAAAAATCTCGTGAAATTCTTTAAAATTCCCAAATAAAAAATCTCACAAAATCTTTTAAAATTCAAAAATGGCTTGAATTTTTTTTTTATTTTCTATGATGTCTATAAAAATTTCTTAAAATAATTTTTAAAATGTCAAAATTACTTACAATTTTTACAAGCTTCTCAAAATCCTTTATAATTCCACGAAAAAGTTTAAAAATTTCTTAAAAGACGTAAAGATCTCTTAAAATTCTTGAAAACCTCTTGAAATTCCTTAAATTTCTACAAAATCTTTTATAAAACATAAAAATTTTGTGAAATCCTTTAAAATTCCTCGAGGAACATTTAAATTTCTATCTCTTAAAATTCTTACAAGCCTTTTAAAATCCTTTTAAATTCCACGAGAATATTTATAATCCCTTAAAATATCCTAAAATTCTTACAAGTTTCTTAAAATCCTTTACAATTCCACGAAAAACTTTTAAAATCTCTTAAAAGACGTAAAGATCTCTTAAAATCCTTGAAAACTTAAAAAAAAAAAATTTTTTTTTTAATTTTTAATCTTTTTAAATCCTTTAAAATTCCTTGAAATTCTTTGAATTCCCTAAACTTCTTAAAAATATCTTAAAATTCCATGAAGTCCTTTAAAACTCCACTAAAACTTTTAAATATTATACAAATCTCTTGTAATCCCTTTAAATTCCTAGAAACCTCTTAAAATCCTTTAAAATTATTGAAAATGTCTTAAAATTATTAGAAACCCAAAGAATTTCAAAGAATGCCTGGAAATTCTTTATAATCCTTCGAAATCCTTGAATAATTTCTAAAATTTGTTAAATAAACTATAAAAGTTATATAGGTATGTATTATAATACGAAAAAAATTATATAGTTAGCATAGATGTCAATTTCTATTTTCCCTGACATCTACTAGCATTTCCCTGATATTTCCCTGACTTCCCTGACTTCCCTGACATGTGGCCACCCTGACTCAATAAAAAACGTCAAAGAGTGTAAAAATGCAAATCTAACAGAAAAGAAAGCGAAAGAAAACTTTTCAATTTAGATGTGACACTTAAAACTGAAGATTTTCATTTTGTTCTAGAAATCTTTAGAAGATTTTCAAAACCTTTTATCGAGAATGAAGAAGATTTCTAACATTAGACGTCAATAGGTACTATAAACGTGCATAAAAGTAACTTGTCGCTGGTTTGTTTCCTTCACCTCAGTAACCTCAGGAACAAAAAAGCAAAAGACAAGACAAGGACATGGTTGATTCGAAAGTCAAAGAAGGAAAGAAGGGATCTATTTGAAAACACGTCCTCGCATTGGGATGACAATTTTTCATCACTTGGCAATTTCCAAACAGGAATCCTCGAAATTATAAGATAAAATTCGAGACCTTGAATCTGTCTCCACGCAATTAGGCACCGAGTAATGGAACGGAAGACATAAGAATCTACAATCTATTTAAAAAGTTCCCTTTTTATTCTTATGGAAATTGCTTTGTTTACTAATTCTGAGTACTTAAAATGTCAAAGAAGTTCCGAAAATGTCAAATAAGAATTGAGAAATAATGATATGTAATTAGATGTAAAGTTCCTTCCACGAAGATAAATATATAAACGGTAGAATGAGTTTTTAAAGAAAATAAGAATTGATAGAGTGACTTTCATACTTGACCGATAATTACCAACTTTGTCATACCTGTTTTATTATCGAGCGAAAAATAAAGGACAACGGATTAAATGGTATATATATCAGGCATCAGTCATAACAGAACGTATTTTCATTAAAATTCATTAAAAAAGGTGAAAAGATCAATTTTTCAAATAAAAATAAATTTCAACAGAGTTTCAGGATTTTCGTAAGATTTCAAGACATTTTTAATGAGGAATTTAAAGAGATTTAAAGGATTTCAAGATACTTTTGGAGATTTACAGTATATCAAGGAATTTTAAAAGAATTTAAAAAGAATTTTAAGAAGTTTTAAGATTTTCAAAAGATTTCATAAAATTTCAAGACATTTTTATGATATTAAAGAATTTATGATTTTAAAGATATTAAAGAATTTTTATGATATTAAAGAATTTATGATTTTAAAGAATTTGAAAGGATTTTAAAAGAATGCAGAAGAATTTAATGATTTTCAAGAAATTCCTCAAGATTTTTAGAGATTTCAAACAATTTTAAGGAATTTTAAGGGATTTAAAAAAATCAAAACAATTGCAAAATTTTCACAAGATTTCAAACGATCTTAGAAGGATTTTAAGGAATTTTAAGTAATTTTTAAAGAATTCTAAAAGGTTTTAGGATTTTCAAGACATTTTATAAAATTTCAAGGCATTTTTAGTGATTTGAAAGAATGTTAAGCGAGTTATTTAAGTTATTTAAAAAGATTTGAATTTTAGGGAATTTCAAGAAATTTTGAAAGATTTTACAAAAAAATTCAGAAGAGTTTGAGGATTTTCAAAAAGTTTTACAGGATTTAAGAATTTTCGTAGGATTTCAGGAAATTTTTAATCAGGGATTTAAAGAGATTTAAAGGATTTCAAGGTACTTTAAGTGATTTTAAATAACGAGTTATTTAAAAGTTATTTATTTGAATGAATTTGAAGCGATCTCAAGAGATTACAAGAAATTAAAAAAAAAAAAAAATTTAAATGTTAAGAATTTTAAAGAAATTTTAAGGGATTTTAGAAAATTTAAAGGATTTTAAGAGATTTTAATCGATTTTAGCGAATTTCGAGTTTAGAAAGATTTCAAATAAATTTAAATTAGTTGAAGGAATTCCAAGAAAAATTTAGAAGAGTTTAAGGAATTTTCAAGAAATTTTACAGGTTTTTTAAGAATTCAAGTGACTTTACGGAATTTAAAATTTTGTTTTTAAAAGATTTGAAAATAATTCAAAAGATTTAAAGAGATTTAACAAAAATTGCAGATGTCAAATAAAAATATTTAGATTGATTATTCGAAAAAGTTTTTTCAAACTGGAAATCCACTTCCCGCATCAAAAATAAAATCAAAAGAACAATTCAGGGTTTTCCCGGATTTTTTTAAATTCCCAGACAATTCCTGGATTTCCTTAAATTCTCGTACAGTAGACACCCTAAAATTAAACAAAGGTCATGGCAATTGCGTACGAATAATATAATTTAACTCTAATTTAATTAAACGTGTGCTATCGCGAGTCGAATATAAGAATGGGTTCTATAATTATGATTCAATTAAATACACGGCGGTTCTCATTACACATAAAAAATAATTGACAATAAAACGTCGTTAGTTATTAGCACGTTTGAATGCGAGAAACATGTTACGACTCGAATCCATTGGAGACGCTCAGAATTTTCTCTGACGATTCTATTCAAAGTCTTCTCTGGGCAGGGTACGCTAATGGCATTATTAACAAATGCTTGTTATGTTCAAATTTAAATACGCGAATACTTTATCCTCATATATTTGTGTAGTATAGGTACCTATGAATATCAATGTTTCACGCAATTCAAGATCCTTTTTGCGTTATCTGGTGGCGTCACACTAATCGATCATGTACTCGCTTTTGCGTGCGCAACCGTTACAAGAAAAAGACCCATGTCGTCAAAGACAACTTTTCTGCTCTTGTTGGTTTCAAATATGGCTTTTTATATCTCCACGTGCAATCGATTACTTTAAATAATAACAAATAGCCCTCAAAAACATTTTCCTTTGCAACATCGGTCATAAAAAATATTACTTTTAAAATTTTAATTTTTAAAATTTTAAGGAAGGTGAACTACATATGACGTCACTTTTACCGATCGTGCATGAGACTGAAGTTTGCAACGTTTACGATAAACGAAAATGAAAAAACAATTTTTTACAAGATTCAAAATTTTTCGGGTAGAAAGTAGTCATAAAATCCAATAAATGACCCACCGAAGTTTCAACAACCCCTTCGCGAATTTGGAACTCACCCCACATCATCCTTTAGACTTAAAAAATTCTCAATTCGTCGGGTCAAGATTTTATTGTTGATAATACCTTAGTATTTTCAATGCTAAAATACATCCCAAAAAGTTTAATCCTTCATGTTCATTTAGAACTCACTCCATTTTGGTTAATATAAAATAAGGGGATGAAAGTTTTTTGGATGTCTTTTAGCTTTGAAATGACCTATTTTCAGCAATAAAACTTTGACTTAACGAATTAAGGTAATTTTGGCGAGTTTTTTAATTTTAAAGGAGGAAGTATAGGGTGAGTTCCAAATGCACGGGAAGTTGAAACTTTGGTGAATCATTTTTTGATTAGTATACAACTATTTTGCACCAGAAAATTTTGGATCTCGTAAGTTTTAGAAAAAAGAAAAATGTTTCATTTTTTCGTTTAAAACCAGAGTGGCCACAAGATTCAATTTTTTCATTTCCCTGATATTTCCCTGACTTTTCCCTTATTTTCAGACAAATTTCCCTCACAGAAAAGTATTAAAAATGAGAAAAATTTAAAAATAAAAATTTTTAATTAAAATTAAAATTAAAATAAAAAATTTTTATTAAAATTTTTCAAAAATTTCATATAATATCATTTTAAATCTTTCGAAATTTAAAATCACTTCACAACACTTAAAATTCGTAAAAATCTCTCAAATCTTTTATAAATCATAAAAATCTTGTAAGATTATTTAAAATTTCAATTAAATCCCTTAAAATCACTTTAAAAAATTCAAAATTTCTTAAAATTCTTACAGGCTTTTTAAAATCCTTTAAACTTCCATGAAAATATTCATAATCCCTTAAAATTTCGTAAAACTCTTCCAAGTTTCTTAAAATTCTTTATAATATCATGAAAAATCTTTTAAATCCTGTAAAATACGTACAAATCTCTTAAAATTTTGTAAAATTCCACAAAATATTTTTAAAATCATAAAAATCCTATGAAATCCTTTAAAATTTCATGAAGAACATTAAAATCTCTTAAAATCACTTTAAAACATCAAAATTTCTTAAAAGACAAGCTTTTTAAGATACTTTAAAATTCCTTAAAATTCTTTGAATTCACTAAACTTTCTTAAAAATCTCTTAAAATTTCATGAAGTGCTTTAAAATTTCACTAAATCTTTTACGTTTTATAAAAATCTCTTGTAATCTATTTAAATTCCTAGAAATCTCTAGAAATCTCTAGAAATCATTAGAAACCCAAAGAATTTCAAAGAATCCCTGGAAATTCTTTATAATCCTTCGAAATCCTTGGAATGTTTCTAAAATTTGTTAAATAAACTATAAAATCTATATTATGCAATACGACAAAAATAATATTAACATAGTTAACATACATGTCAATTTCTATTTTTCCTGACAACTACTCGCATTTTCCTGACATTTCCCTAACTTCCCTGACTTTCCTGACATGTGGCCACCAAGGTTTATCATAAACGTTGCAAACTTAAATCTCATGATCGTGCCATATATATTTTCTCAGGATTTTTATTTTTATACTAAAAAAGATATCTAGTTGAAATTTCGGAAAATAACAGAAAATATATCAGTGAGAATGTAATAAAGTAAAAGATTGAAAAATAAGAGATTCTTCAATTACTTCGCTATATTACGTATTTATGCTCACTAGACAAATGTTTCCGTGTCACGATAGGTCATTTTTCAGAAAAAATTGCTCCTTCAATTTATTCATCTGCAGAAATACAAAGATCGCCCGACTGACAACACTTTAAAGTCAAGGTCGAACTTTGAACGGAAGAGACGACTTTGCATTCAAATTATAAGAAGGCATAGTAAGTCGTATAATAAACTTTGACTTATCGGGAAATTAGAAGAACATCATTCAGTCTTTTAGAAAGTATCCCACCTTAACCCGTATATATGTTTAAAGACAACAGCTATACCACGTTGAAAGCATCAATTCTCGTTTTATAGCGTAAATGTATGTAGGTTTTTTCAATCAGTATTTTCCTACACAATTTAATAATTATTGTTTAGTATCTACTTTCAAGACTAAAAAAAGAATTGTAATACCGCAATAGTGTAAAACATCAACGTGTGATATGAAAAACATTAGTAGATTAAGCTATATTTATTAGCAGGTGCTACACTGTTAAAAAAAACTGATCAAAATTTAATATACTGTGAGTAAAGTCATTTGCATATACCGTCAATTAAATTTAATATACCATTATGTTTTAGAATTAATATACAACCATATTAAAAATTAATATACTTTATATTAATATTAATATATCTTATATTAATATTAATATACCCTATATTAATTTTAATATGGTTTTATATTAATTTTAAAACATATGGTAATATATTAGATTTAATTTACGGTATATATGCAAATGACTTTACAAAATGTATATTAAAAATATATTAATTTTACGAACATTTTTAACAGTGTACGTATCATAAGAATTTAAAGAAATGTGCAAATCGTTATATATCTTGTAAATATCCTTTGTACTATTTAATTGAGTCTAATAAAAATTTTGTTACACAAAAAAAAGTTCTCGTTTGATCACTGAAGTTAAGCAGCGTTGAACACGGTTAGTACTTGGATGGATGACCGCTGGGGAATACCGTGTGATGTTGTCATTTACGTTGTTTGATCATGTCCGAATGAAAAACAAAGCAAGCGATTGTAGGGTAGAAATATACTTCGAAGATGAATAACCACTAATGTCAATTATTTGTTAACACAATTTGTTTATAACAATTACTGTGCAAATTAACAATTTTTTTAACTTTCCTATACCCTTGTGCATTAAATCCAAGGGACGAGAAGTATAAGAAAAATTTTATCTAGAAGACAAAAAATAAAATTTTAAAAATCAACATTTTTTTCGTTGTTTGAATTAACATAAAAATTAAATTTAAAAAAAAATTAAAAATCTACTCTCACCATTTTCTGAAAAATTTAGTTCTGAATTTTTGAAAAAAAAAAAAAAAAAAAAAAAAAAACTAAAATCGGTGCATATTTGCGTTCTAAATGTCATTTTGAACCTTGTTTTCCGATTTCACCCCACTGTGCGGCCGTGTGAATTTTATGTACCCTTATAGAATCCAAATTTACGGGAATCGTGAAGAAAAAAAAATTAATATCAAAACCAAAAATACAAAAATTATGAAACTAATTCACAACAGCTTTTAACTTTTTTTAGACTGTACATACTCTTACAAAAATGGCAGAGGTACACTTGCAGATAAGTAGGCTGCATATCGTTAAAAACAAGCATTGAAATCCTCGGTGATAGATCACAATCAACTTGCAACACGATTAGTTTACACTTAACTCGTCACCTTTTTGGAAATTAACTCGATTTTCTCTTATTCTACCAGTATTTTATGGCATATTATTTTAATGTATTTATTTTAAGGGCATATAGTTGGCTGTGACGACACAAAATACCGATTAATTAAATAATTATATTCCCTGGGATTGTTTATACAGTAATTACAATATCGTGATGAAATTTTGGGAAATAGAAGGGAATATATTGGGGCACGTATGTCTGTCTGTGTTAAAATTGAAATAAAGAAAATAGTTTTTTTTTTAAACTAAAACTAAAAAATACCAGACGGATGTACCCCAATATATTTTCAATTATTTCCCTAAATTTCATTGCAATATTGTAATTGCTGAACAAATAATACCAATTGAGCTTGACCAACATAAATTTTTACTTTTATTAGCTCAAAAAAATAATTTTGTTGTTATTTGTGCAACAAAACTGTTTTTTTGAGCCAGTAAAACTTTTTTGTTGAGCCTTTTGTTAATCTAACAAAATTGTTTTGTCCGCCTAAGAAAACAGTAATTGGCTTAACTAAATATTTTTGTTGGCTCAACAAAACTTTGTTTAGGTTACCAAAAAAGATCCAAGAAAAATATTTTGTGTTAAAAACCAAAATTTTACAGAGGCAAAAAGAACTAGAATAATCAGTGCCATTTTGGAAAACGAAGAGTCCAATTAATAATAATTTTGGTTCTAAAGCAATTTTTAAATGTAAATTTAAAGATAAAGTTAAAAAAAAAACGTCTTCCATTTTCAATTTATGAAAATTAATTCGTTATAATAGATCTGATCTGTTGAAACATATACTTATTAAACATTATTAATCAACTATTTGTCTAGTAATTTTTATTCAAATAATTACTGTAATTAAGGGCATGTGATACTTTACCATGAAACAGCAATTTAGTTTCCCGAAAGTTACTGTATTTTCAATTTCCGCGTACCTATTAAAATTAATTCGTTACAATAGATCTGATCTGTTGAAACATTTTACTTATTAAACTTTAGTAATCAAACATCTGTCTAGTAATTTATATTCAAATAATTACTATAATTAAGCGCATGTGATACTACTTTACCATGAAAGAGAAATTAGTTTTCCCAACTTTACGGTCGCAATAATAAATTTTTTTTGCTAAAATTAGATCATTATTTATCTTTGTTTGTGCGAAATGGAGGTAAGTGGCCTAAGTTTTCGCAAAAAATATTTATTATTCCGAGCGTAAAGTTGGGGAAACTAAATTTGCTCTTATGGTAATTACCACATGTTCTTAATGTAAATTAAATTAATTAATGCAAACGAATTTTATTGATAAATCTAAATGAAAAGAATATGTGTTGCATGATGCTTTATACCTCCCAAAAAACTAGGTTTTTGTTTAGAATAATTACCGTTTTACACTGAAAATCTGTTTTGTTAAGTCAACTAAAGTTTTGATAAACAAACCAAAAGTCTTTTCTGTCTAATAATAGAAATGTTTAAATAATTGACACAAATAAAAATAAAATCGCAGAAAAAAACTATTATTTTTAATAAAACAAAAATCACCGATGTCTGAAAAGAAGATTCCTTTTCTACTTTAGGAAAGGGATCAGTTTCCAAGTAGAAATAGAATCTTTTGTCAGACACTATAAGTTCAATATTCAGTAGAGAAACTATTTTTTTTTTAACTATCATAAAAACATTTAAAATTTTTATTAGAAATAAATATTTTTCTTTCAAATATTCGTTTAAATATTCTTTTAAATAATTAACTAAAAACACATATATTCTACCACCCTGCTGATAACATCTAAACTTTCTTCTGCTATAGTTCCTCAAGTTTTTTCCGCTATAATTTTTTTTTTCCGCAGAAAATGCTTAAGGCATGAATCAGCGAAATAAAGGCAATTCATCATCCACAAGCGATAAAATTTCTGTCTGCAAAATATGAGCGGTCGAAATAATTTAATGAGAATTGAGAAGCGATTCAATTAATTTCTCTCGAAAGTATCTCTGACACGACATAGTCAACAACACATACTTGTGTAAATAAATTTGTGTTGGACAAGTAGCTGTACGCGACGCTAAAACGGCCACGAGAAGGCCACGTCGCGTATGTCATGCGAATCGAGCTTGCACATGTGGAGACGCAATTATGTATGCGTATAACGCACCGAGGTTTTCAAAAACCAAGACAGTACGCTTTGGCGCGATCGTTTTTATCTTTTTTCCTTTTTTTAATTCGCTCAAAAACTTCCATTCCTATCTATGAATAACACATATTACTTTTGGAAAAAACAGAATTTCAAATATGCAAAATGTATCCATCTACAGAGATGGAGAAAAAGAGATGCAACATTTTTTTGAATTGCTGAACTTTGACTACAAGTATAGTGTAAATTATGAGATAAGTATCTATTCCCAAGTATCTATAATTAAGAGAGCATGAAAAAAACTGATTAAAATATTATTGGTGACAATTTATGAACGTTGTGTATGAGGGAAAATCCCACGTCTTTAAACCACAATGATTTGTAGGGAATGTACTTTTGCTAGTATTTAGATCACTTTTTGTTATAGATATGAATAATCAGAATAATATTGAATATTCAATGTGTGAGAAATAAAAGAAGAGGCAATTCTGAATATTAAATTGAGTTTATCCTTATTGTGAAAAAAATAGTATACTGTTAAAAATGTTTACAAAATTAATATACTTTTAATATACATTTTGTAAAGTCATTTGCGCATATACCGTCAATTAAATTTAATATACCATTATGTTTTAGAATTAATATACAACCATATTAAAATTAATATACTTTATATTAATATTAATATATCTTATATTAATATTAATATACCCTATATTAATTTTAATATGGTTTGCATATACCGTAAATTAAATTTAATATACTACCATATGTTTTAGAATTAATATAAAACCATATTAAAATTAATACACTCAGAAAAAAGTTTGTTTGAATCAAACAAACGTATCATTGATATAGGGTCAATCAAAAAATATCTTTGAATTAAACAAAATTTGTTTGATTCAAATAAATTGTCTTTAACTCAAAAAAATTGATTTCATCATATTAAAAAAAAGTTTCTTTGAATCAAACAAATTTTTGTTAATTCAAACAAATTTTGTTTAATTCAAAGATATTTTTTGATTGACCCTATATCAATGATAAGTTTGTTTGATTCAAACAAACTTTTTTCTGAGTGTATAGCGTATATTAATATTAATATATCTTATATTAATATTAATATACCCTATATTAATTTTAATATGGTTGTATATTAATTCTAAAACATAATGGTATATTAAATTTAATTGACGGTAGGTATATGCAAATGACTTTACTCACAGTATATTAAATTTTGATCAGTTTGTTTTAACAGTGATCAATAAAGGGGAATTCTGAGATGATCTTTTATGTCTTATATAATCACCGTTTTAAACTTTCACAAGTCCTGAATTTTTAATTAAATATCCTTCAAATTGTCATGCCTCTGAATGCAGTTACGCTCAAGACTTTTCTGATGTGTTTTTAATTGAGAATAATGCTAAACATTTGAATGTTAGTTCTAAGAGTCATTTTACGTTATACACTTAACATTCTACATTACACATTACACTTAAAGTTGCGCATTCCTAGTTATGAGTCAACTCCATTATGTTGAAATTGAATCGGAAATCCCCATAATTTTATGCGTTCAGTGTACATTTCAGAAAAGTAAAAAATTAGAGTGTAGTATGAGAGCTGCATCAGCTTCTCTAGCATGTCTACCCAACCTTGTCTGCCCAATTACAACGAAACATTCACCACACTACATTGCATCAGGGGCAGGATAAACAAGAGACGGGTTGCCGCTGATAAATCCTGAGCGAAATAAACTCGTAACCAGCTACATGCATATCGCATATGAAACGTGTATGTACGTTTTCACTAACCCATAGCCTCTTATATATCCACTCTAGATTACAACACTTCAGTACATCGGAACTGACACCTGACTTTCATGGGAAAACAACTTAGAGAAGAGATACAAATGCAGTTATCATATGACGTATTATCGTTCAAATAGATGAAAAAGTGATTTTTTTAAGTAGGTGATAAAAAATTGAAACAAGCTTAAACTAACAGAACGAAGATAGGGTAATGGGACACAATGGTTGGCCTCCAAATATTAGCAATATTTGCTTTAAATATACTTAATTGAAAAATATCTAGAAATAAAACTATTAATAAATAGTGCAAAATTGTTATCAACATACGCTATTTATTATAAGTTAATGATTGAAAAGTTCTGAACGTTGAAATAAAAAAATTTTTGTATTGGTTTTGTATTTTATACTAGAAACAGTTTTAAAATATAGATTCATTTGCATTGAAAATAATTATTCTGAATGAAAGAAACTTGTAATGTTCATTCTTGTCTTTGTTTGGAACAATATTTCTAGATAAAATAGAATTGGAAAAAAATATTTCGTTCATTTGAACATTCAAAACTTCTGGTACATATAAGTTTCAATTTTCAATATTTCTTAATGATCATTTTAAAGTGGTCAATCATTGTCAAAGGTGGCCAGCCACTGTACCAAATTTGATTATAAAAGTAAAAAAAAATGCTTTTAAGAGTTTAAGAATGCTTTTAAAGAGTTTTAAAAAATTGAAGGTATTTAAAAAGATTCAAAAGGATTCTCAAAATTTTAATAAATTTTTAAAATTGTTTGTAAGTTTTAGGTTTTAAGTAATGTTAAGGAATTAGAAGGAATTTTAAAAGATTTAGAAGGATTTTAAAAGTTTAAAAATTATTTTAAAGAATTTGAAGGAATTTCAAACGATTTTAGAAAATTGCGAGAATAAAATAAACATATAACTTTCCTTAACATTTTAATTATCCCTTAAAATTCCTAAAAATTTCTTTAAACCCTTGAAATCTTTTAAAATTCGAATAAAATATTTAAAACCTTAATGGCCGATTTCTTCACCTCCGGATAAAATTTATCTTGCAGATAAACCCTATTTAACCATTTCTGATTGGTGGATTCAGGATTTATCTGCAAGATAAATTTTATCCGGTGGTGAAGAAATCGGCCATAAGACTTTAAAATTCCTTAAAATCACTTAAAACTTATCAAAATTTCATAAAATTCCCGCAAAAATTGTAAAATCCTTTAAAATTTCACGAGGAACTTTAAAATCACTTAAAATGCCTGAAAATCTCTAAAAATTCCTAAAAACCATTTTAAAAATTTTTATTACATTTACAATCTCTTACAATCCTTATAATCTCACCAAATATCAAAAAATTCTTTAAAAACTTTAAGAGCCCTATTGAGTCTTGGAAGTCTAAACTGTTAAATAAACTATAAAAGCTGTATATATTTAATACGACAAAAAAAAACACAGCATAAATGTCAAACTGACATAATTACTAATAAAAATTTTTTAATTCACAATGAAAAAAAAATTGCAAGACGAAGTTACGCGATATGTGATCTTACTTTATTATTATTTATTATGGTGTGGCCACAAAATTTTCAATTTTTTCATTTCCCTGACAAATTTCAGATAAATTTCCCTGACAGAAAAGTATTAAAAATGCGAACAAATTCTCAATAACAATACTATTGAAATTTTTCAAAAATTTAAAATCACTTCACAACACTTCGTAAATTTGAGAGATTTTTACGAATTTTAACACTTAAAATTCGTAAAAATTTCTCAAATTGACGACAACCTTGGAAATCTCTTAAAATTCATTGAAATTACTTGAAATTTCTAGAAACATCTTAAAATTCAACCAAATCCCTTCAAATTTGTTAATATTTCATGAAAATCCTTAAATTTTCATTGATTGTTTTAAAATTCCACCCCCACGGTGCCTTGAAAACTACCCTTAAAACCAAAAATGTCAATTTTTCATAAAACCGGCCTTCTGAGCGCTTTATTCTCGTTTTTTTTTTTATAAAAATTATTTCTATTAGTCTAGTAGAATATTTATCAACATTGGTTAATTAATTTATAATTATTTTAAAAATTCCATTTGTTTAAACAAATTCAATTATTTAAACAAATTCAATTTGCTTAAATAAATGAAAATTAATTAACCATTGTTATCAATAATCCATTAAACCAGTAGTAATAATTTTTAAAAAGAAAAAAGTATTTTCGAAAAAAAAAAAATTATTTAAACAAATGGAATTTGTTTAAATAATTAAAAATTAATTAACCAATGTTGATAAATATTCCACTAGGATTATAGAAATAATTTTTATTAAAAAAAAACGAGAATAAAGCGCTCAGAAGGCCGGTTTTATGAAAAATTGACGTTTTTAGTTTTAAGGGTAGTTTTTAAGGCACCGTGGAAGTGTGTTAGGGGTGCTAAACCCCTAAACCCATATATGAAATACATAAAATTCTTTGTTGGACAGTTTTCAACAAGCTTCTATAATTTCCCGTAACATTTTCCAAAACCCTGAAAAATTATTCTAAAAACTCCAAAAAGTGTTTTTTCCCCATGTAATTTACATGGGAAACTTCAAGTCAAAACCGGCACGTGTTAAAATCAAAATTAAAAAAAAACTAGCTGTGAATTCGATCTCGGATGTTCTATTTAACTATATTTATTTATATTTTTTTGTGCTCATTTTTTAGCACTTTGCTTCCTCATAGAGGAAGCATTAACGATTTTCCTAAATATTTAAATTTAATATTTATATATTTATATTAGATTACTTCATTTTATACGAAGCAAAAAACCTTTTACTTTCTTACATTAGCTTTGAATTTTAGTTATTTGAAAACAGATAAAAACGAAATTTTTCAAAATTACAAATAAAAGCATAACTTCCTTAATATTCAATACAATGAATTAATCATACAGGTCAA
>CAJFCP010000080.1:1383014-1409303 GCA_904066005.1 Synergus itoensis
GTCAAATTTTACACAAATCTAATACCTTCTCTGATGAGAATGTAAAAAGTAACATAGTTAGCATAAATGTCAATTTCTATTTTCCCTGACAACTACTCGCATTTCCCTGACATTTCCCTGACAATATTTTTTTCCCCTGACATTTCCCTGACTTCCCTGACATGTGGCCACCCTGAAAATGCTATGCCCTTACTATAAGGGCATAACTTTACCATAAAAGCAATTTAGTTTCCCCAACTTTACGCTCGCAATAATAAATATTTTTTTTTGCTAAAACTAGGCCATTTACCTTCGTCTGTACGAAACGCGAGGTAAATGGCTTAGTTTTAGCAAAAAATATTTGTCATTACGAATGTAAAGTTGAGAAAATTAAATTACTTTTATGGTAAAGTATCACATGCCCTTAACTAAAAAATTCGAAACGTATCATAGAGACACCTAATATGTAAGACGATAAATCAACAAACAAATCCAAGATAAAACCATAAGTGAAAAGGATAGCGACAATATCAATGAACTTCAATTTGTTTAGCCAATATTTTCTTTCTTCCGCAGTAAACAAAACATAGAAGACAAGACTATTCAAGTTAGAGACCAGAGACCAAAATCAAAATATCAAAAAATTCCAAATTCAGACCAAAGAAGCTGATATCTATGGTTTATTTTATACAAAGCGTCAATGGAAAAACAAATTCGAAAATCAAAGACCATATCCAAAAAAAAGTGTCATCAATCTGAGATGTTGACTGATTTTCATAAGTGGGATCAGATGCACTTATTGTGACTAAAGTATTCAGGATGCAAGATGCGAAACTTTACTACTTAATGATTTATGGTTGAGTGCACCAATCTTAATATCAAAATACCTCTTAAAGCTGCAAACAGTCTATTATTATACTGACTCATTCCCTCGACTTTAAGTGAGCCTTGCACTTTAAGAAAAATTGCAAATTCGACCATTAGTGGTTATAATAGTCTTAAAGATGAAACAATGTTTTATGATTCTGAACGATGTATTAGAGTGAGGAGAAAGCAACAATAGAAAATAAATGTCGGAAGTTTGACCGGAATAGAAAAACAAAAGTTTATATCTATAAAAAATCTACAGCTTTTTCTCTAGATTTTTGTAGAATAAATCCCATTAAGAAACAATCTAATCACATTTCGGTCTAGAAACACAAGTCGTAAAACATTTTAGCAAAAAGAATTAACAGATGTATCTAGTATATACTTTAATGTTCCTTATTACAAATTAGTGACGTTTGCAGGTTGATAAATAAATAATTCCAATCGCATCTTTATATCGTACGCTGCAAGTTTAGCAAATAAATAAAACATTTCCTTGATTTAAATGAGGCTTCATGATTCACGTACTTCCATACCTTGATCTATACTTAATTACTTTGTTAACAATCGTTAGTATTCGTTCTCTTGATGCCAAACACCACGGTCGGATATAAAAATGACAATAAAACTCTATGTTCAAAAAATGGATCCTAAAAAAAAGCAATGATTCTTTTGTCGAAGAGGATTCTCTGATCTGATTTTTTTATCATTTTATGCTTGAATTTTCAAGTACTAAAAGTTCAGAAAGTTGAAGATGAGATCTTTCAACACGTCATAAAAGAACCATCGAATGTGATGACAGGAGTAAATATTGAAGGATGGTGTTGATTGAAATTTGTTTGAAAGATGGTTCTTGAAAAGGCAGAGAAAGTGGATGGAAAGGTGAAATGGAAGAAAGGGAAAAGTGCGAAGAAGGAAAGACCTTGGCGGAAGGTGAGCTGCTGTTGGTAAGAAATTCGATTCGACCATGGCCCAGAAAAGCAGACTCGCAAGCTGATCTTTCCTCACGCGTCCTCGTGTTATGTCGAGGAGGAATGTCGTACATCTTACGCAACCTCTGACCAGTAGACGCCATGTTTGACTTCGATTTTCGAATACTAAGCATCATTACGTACATTTAGAATCTGCCATCGATATTGGCAAATATGACGCGACCCTTCGACTTTAAGTGATTCATGGAAACACACTCAATTCATGAGCAGAGAAGACGGTCAAGCTTATCTAGTTAAAGAAAAAAGGCCTTGAAGTTTACAAGATTGAAAACCTTCACCTTTATAAATCCCCAAAAATAAATGATAAATAGTTGAAATTGCTCTCTATTTGGCTTTTATCAATCGAACTTTAAATAACTCTTTATCTCAGACATTTTGAAATTATGTATTAATAACAGAAATTCTAGTCATCTTATATTGCTATTTGGGATCATTGTAGTTATTATAATTTAAAAAAAGTTTTCCTGTAGAGTGATAAAACATTTCTAGTCTTGAAACAAACAGTAGTACTAGTCAACGAATAGTCATAAATTTTTTTGTTCTTTTCCTTAGGATCTCAAGCATTTTAGACAGTCACTTGCAAGTGTTTGTCATTCACTTTGAGACCGTTTTTCCAACTTCTTAGCTCTTTCTGAGATTCGTCATTCTCATTGGAAAAGTAATGAATCAATTTAAATACAGTGTACATACGTGCACGCTACACTTATGTGTCACTTTATACTTTCATGCAACATGCATGCAGATTCAAATTAACTTTTATATGAGGATGACGACAGCAGTAAAATTTATCAGGACCACAAACGTCACCACATAAAAAATGTCTCACAAAATCAAAAGGTAATTGTACTCTGAATGAAAACTAGAAATGGTTTTGAATTTATAGAGTTTACAAACTTTTATTCTCATTCATTTTATAAAAACAAACCTTGCCAAACAAAGAGCAATATTTGTTAATAATCTAGCAACACTGGCATTTTTTAAGTTATAAAAAAAGAGAAATTATAAAAAAAATAAAAAAAATGGTAGCGCTTTCTGCGATACCAGGGTTTCCATCTTCTATGACGAAGAGTTTCTTTCACGCATAATTTCGTCCACGACTTTTCTCACCAAATCTTCGAGTTCAGATTCAGTCACAAGAAACGACTCTTCATTCTGAAAAATATAATGAGATATATTATTATTCAAATTGATAATGCACTTAAATGTTTTATTAAATTTTGAAAAATTACCATTTTTTACTTTAATAATATGTATTTATTTTTGCAAGTTAGGTAAATGAATAAACTGTTTCTTCCTTAAAGCGCCTCTACTTGTGAGTCTAACTCGGTCGCCTCTTAAATACAATTAGCCATTCATGAATGTTTTCGTATGATACTTTCTCACCATAAAAAAGATCTACTCATCTTTTGCTCTTATGTAAAGGTAACATTTCTGGATTTTACCAAGAATTTATTGTAAACTGTGTTAGGTTCTTCCAAATGAAGCTTTGACTTAAATTGTGAAGAGAAGAGAGCGAGAAAACAATGAATTCTGCGAATTTCTTAAATAATTAAAAATAAAAATTGATCAATAACTGTTAATAAAAAATTTGGGGAAAGTACCTCGTAATTATGTCTAGAAGCATAAGGCCTTCGATAGGATGAAAGTCCACGTTGTTCCTGATATCCTCCAAGAGAATAATCTAAAAATGTATTCAAAATATATAATAATTATGAATAAAATAAATAAATCTTTAAAAAAATTGAAACAAGTAAATTAATAATCAAAAGTACATATAATAATAAAAGAAAAATATTACCGTTGTAGCGCCTTCTGCGATACCAGGGTCTCCATCTTCTTCGATAGTACGGATTCTGAACAATAAAAAAAAGTTTGTTATGAATTAAGCTCACCAAAATAATTGGATAAGGGCATTGAAATACAAAAAACTGGTCGCTCCATTTCGAGACTTTTCACTGAGGAATGTTTCTTAAAAATATACAATCGCAATAAAACTTATCTTAGAATGATGTAAAACAAAGATTTTCTTACTGAAGAGGCACATAATAATAACAATTCGACGTACATTAAACTGCAAAACAATCTTTCTTAAGACTACGAGAAAGAACTGGATTGCCCTTGGAAGTCGGATGATTGTTGGTCTGGTGTACCGAAACCATGTACTCAACTCTTCGTCAAGGTCGAGTGGATCTTCTCAGTAACAAGAAGCATGATCTACCTTTCTTCAGTTGAAAAGTTAGAATATTATACTGGTCGAGAAAACTTGATTTATTTTAATCCGTGTTTTACTATAAAAT
The DNA here is from genome assembly GCA_904066005.1 of Synergus itoensis. Lineage (NCBI taxonomy): Eukaryota > Metazoa > Arthropoda > Insecta > Hymenoptera > Cynipidae > Synergus > Synergus itoensis. Next base: position 1,387,150 of record CAJFCP010000080.1, read on the forward strand.
ACCAGCTTTCAAGTTTAATCTTTCACGCTTAGCCTTGATTCATTTCAACTCAAACAATCTTGCCCTCTTCAGTGTCAATTTTTTTCCATTTCTAGAATGAGTAAGAAGTATTTTAAGACCAAAAATAAAAAAATCGCTAGACTCATTTTCGAAAAAATTTGTATTTTAAAGATTGGGTTTTCTTCGCAGTTTCCAATTTTTTTTCAATTATAGAATGCATAAGCAATATATTAAATGAGAAAAGTGCGCAATTTATACTCATAATAAAAAAATGTTTTTTATTCAAAAATTTTATTTTTATTTAGAAATTAACTTACAGACAGTTTTCCACCATATAGAAGATTTTTTAGAAGAAAAGCTGCAAGGCATTGGAGCCAGTTCATTTTGATTTTAAAACTACATACATATCTGGAAAAATTATAAAGTGTCTCGAGATCATCTGCACTTATCTAGTTATGACGTTATAAATAAATCTATTATAGATTCATGCTTTAAATAGCAGAAATTATATTTGAAGACTGTCTGTAAGTTAGTTTCTAAATAAAAAGAAAATTTTCAAATAAAAAAATTATTTTTTTATTATAAATATGAATTGAGCACTTTTTACATTCTCATCAGAGAATGTATTAGTTTTGTGTAAAATTTGACCCCCCCATTTTTTGTCAAATGTCGACGTTTTGTGACCCCCTGAACCCGAAAAACATGTTTTTACCAATGTGTCTGTCAGTCTGTCTGTCTGTCTGTCTGTCTGTCTGTCTGTCTTTAGATTTTTTTTGTGAGCACGATAACTTTTGAAAGAATTGACCGATTTGATTGGCCTTTGGTATACTCTTTTAGTGTCCTAAAATGAAGGTCAAGTTCGTTAGCCAGCCATTTTTGATAAAAATTAAAAAATTTGGATCATTTTTAAAATTTAAAAAAAAATTTTTTTTTTAATTTACAAATTCTGTTTAAGGAAATTCGTAGTACTTAAATAGTCGAACAATTTATCATTATGACTTTTTTCGATAAAACAAAAATTGTTAGACTTATAACATTTTGAAAATTCAAAAAAAAATAAAGAAAATTAAAATTTTAAGCTAAATAACACACGCTATGAAAAAAAGTTAAAAGATGAAAAATGTTCCTTTTTGAACGTCCTATAAGACTGGTATAACCACTTTTTGAATTTTCTTGAAAAATTCTAAAATTTAAAATTTTTAAAGAAGGTTTAAATATAGAGCGCGAAGTGCATGTGCACTGATGAGAATGTGTTCCTTAAGGTCGATAGAACCTTAAGTAAATGAGTTTTCTTCTTCATTTGAAAATGAAGAAATTTAAATAAAAGTATATAGCAGCGATGAAGGTTGGTAAGCGAATGCAAGCGCGCGAAGTGTGATGAGAATGTGCTCACAATGGCACCCCTAGTTTCATTTAATGTAGTGCTTCTGCATTCTATAAATGAAAAAAAAAATTTAAAAGAAGAGGACAAGATTGTTTGAATTGAAATTTGAAATGAATCAAGACAAGGCGTACTTTCTTATGGTTTCATCAATTTTTAAGAACAAAATGCTGTTTACAACGCTTATTACATAATCTTATGGATGATCAATTGATCATTGATCAGTCTTCTCTTCGGGAGTTCTCTTTTGCATAGTGACAGTTCTCGTATGAGTTTTCTCTATAGTCTACTAGCAATGTTCACTTAAAGGGGCATTCAACTATACCACCACTCCTTAATTTCAATTTCCGCAATTGTGAAAAAGCACGTGACCAGTGGTCCATGGACGGATGTCTCTAACATTCTAGGTTCATGCAACATATCTTGACTTTACTCTTCACCTCTCTGTCTTGGCAATCAGGCCTGTATGTGACCGTACAAGTTGCCCAATGAAAACGTTGAGCGTCAGCGAAAAGAAAGCCGTAAGCTTACGTAATGCTGCTGTCCTGCTGACTCTTTCCGAACAGTGCAATTGAGTATAGAATTATGACTTGACGCATGAACATTTGAAATATTGGACCCTCTGTATCCTGAAGTTTTCATTTAGTTCCGATGCATTTTCCTTCAGTAGCTTAATAACAATCACAATATGATGATTCGGAAGAGCTGGAAAGTTCTTTTTTTTTGGATGACTATTCCATTTTCAGAAGAAATAGTTTTATAGTTTATTTCCAGGATTGTAGTCTTGAGATATTTTCCTTTAAGGATATAATAGCTTGTAACTCATTTAAAATTGAAGGATTGAAAGACGCCAGGCTTTTCCATCCAGGGCAAATGGTGATTGATATTTTCTCGTCTCTGATTTATGGACAATAAATCCTGACGAATCTGTAAAATCACAATCTATAATCGCAGGATTAGATCACAGAAGCCGCATCTGATTGACGGATAAATACGTCAGCCAGGAAAACGTCACGTGATTCATGAGTTCGAACTCACACCACTTTCTCGTTCACGTAATTGCGTGGCTCTCGAAGGAGAACGTAGACACGTTAAACGTATAAAAGTCTTACTTGTTCGTCGACCAAGTAGCGGAAAAAAGTATTATTATTTCCATTTTTGAGTTAATTTAATTATCTCTTTTTTATAACGGTCAGATGATTCACTTAATTATTACAATTTTATCAAAGATGGATCATTAATTTGACCATAATAAGACATAGAGATAAGAATTGTAAGCAGAATTAAAAACTTAAGGAAGCGTTTCTTAAACTTCTAATCGTTTTAAGACTGCTTAAGATTTTAAATGACTTAAAATGTATTTAAAAGGTTCATAAAGTATAAAAACCATTTTCTACATAATTATCAAACACCAGTAAATATTCTGTACTATTTCAAATAATTTGAAAAACAGAGAACTAAATATTTTGTCGGCTCTTAGAGCAAAGATGAAATTAGTTAAAGGAGTTTTTTTTAGATAGACCTGTGATTTTAAATGCAACGATTTTTTATATTTTGCAGTGACGGAATCGCGGGAGACGGAGGGACTCTGGAGAATTCAAATTCACAAAAAAAAATGCAAACCACAGAAAACGTAGAAGGTGGCATTATGCCACCAAGCACTCTTATGGCAACACCAGGAATAAATAATCCAACCTGGAGTAGACAGCAAGCCGTAAGCGTGAGGCATGCGTTCAAAACTTATGGAAGTAAGAAGAATCCAAATCATGTAATACAGAATCTCAGCATGACAGTTGCCAAAGGCTCGATGTAAGTACTAAGTTCATTTAATAATCGAATATAATAATTTAAAAAGAAATATACTCGAAAAACTTCAACTAATCATCCCCAAAACCATCTCTTCCAAAAAAATCTGGTATCCCAGACTGATATAAAAAGTATAATTATAATTTAAAAAATAACCAAGCTTCAGAGTGAAGAATCAATTCCAAAAGACAAGATGTCCATTATAAAATCTTGAGTTGATATAAACCTCTAATTAAATCTCCAATACTAAAAGAAACTCCAAGTTTAAATCTCATTTGACAATGACCAATTGACCGTATCTATTAACGCTGATGCTGCATCAGTTTGTTGATTTAATCTCCATGTGCAGCCTTCACTTGCCTCTTTGATTCTCTTTTTTATTTGCAATCTGGACTTCGTTCTAAACTTAGTATTCTAAACTTACAATTATCTTTTAAAATTATCTTTAGTAATGTAATATAAAAACAGTCAAATTAAAAGTTTACAACCCAAGAGAAATGATTAATAAATCGAAATAATGGACCAATTAAATTAAGTTGTGATCTAGTTTACAAGTCACCCAAGCATTTTCGTTAATATTTTCTCCTCTGAGCAACGAAATGTGCTGCTGAAGCAAATCGAATCGTTACACAAGTTCTGCCCCTATTAGCATTAGCATTACATAATACGAATTTGTGTAACTGTAAATTAATTCAATTTGCACAATAAGCATTGTTACCATTTTTTCTTAAAATTAATTTTAGTCGCCAAATATGTTAATGTGCTGATACAGTAAATTTGAAACTAGATTGCAAGACAAACAAAATGTTTTCCATTTAGTACACAAAATAATTTTGTTAAATTATTTTTCATGTATTTTGATATCAAATAATTTTGATTTCTCCTTTCGCACATGATAATCATTATTTTCCTAACGTCACGTTTTTTAAAATCGTAATTGCAAATCTAAAAGATGAAGCGGTTGTCACGTCCTTAACAGAAACACGTGTTATCCTTCGCAAAGAACAGAAATAATTAACTATCACTAAAGATTATTACCTTCTTGCTCACCTATTAGTTACCAACTTGTTTGAATTACTATTTTTATATTGATTGGAATACTAAATTATGATTGAATCCTACTTTAAACATTAAACTGGATTAATCATTTCGAGTACACTGAATAGAAATCCTAACGAGTATAATTTTTAGAGGCAATTTGTTTCCTTCAGGCTCAGACTTTTTCCAATTAATTCGAAACTGATTAATTTGTCGAGGAAAATATGATTACATAGTTCAAGAAACAATGCAAAAAAAAACGATACGTTCTATTAATTCGGTGCGAATATTTCTCGGATGATTTGCTTAATAATTACACTATTGAATTTAATTTATAATGGGAAAATCAGATTCATAAATGCAAATCTTTTCATATTTGTTTAAATTAGAAAATTGATTAGTTTTCTATATTTCATACTAATATGAGATTTTCTACCTTAATATTTCTAAAATCTCTCAGAAAATCTTAAAATGAAGTCATAAATCCCTTTTTCGAAAATCGATTTCCATCAGAGATTTTTGACAATTAATGAAAGAAAAATGTTGCATCATTCAAATAGAGAAAAAACAATAAAACTCACTCTATTATTCCAAGAAATTTGTCCATAGCGTGGCCCACTGTAACTGCAGTAATAGTTGTGGTAATTGTAGATATTAATCCACATTGTGCATCAGATTCTATTCTTCAAGTTTTTTTCGAATTGTGTATGAATCCAGTTGGCTTCGTAAATCAAAATATTTGCTGGAAACGTTGTTCGGCAAAATGCAACATAACCTTTCCAAAGGGAAAAATACTTGAAAATTTTCGGCACAGTGACCTTCTCGAATTATTAACTTCTTTTCCCAATAGTTTACTTCCAATCTCCTTTTTCACTTGATACGTCTTTATAGACCGCTACCACAATGGTATTCCCAAAATTCTCAAATAAAGAGAAGACAAAAAAACGACGCCAAATACATTAAACATTGAAAAAAAAATGGCAACAATGTAAGAAAAGCAGGAACCGCGCAACCGCGAACCGTTTTTTTAGTTAGAATAATTCAAATGTTTCGATAGTCAATCGATATTGATTTGTAGGAATAACTTCACACCGTTAAAATTTTCTTACAGAAGCTTATTGGTTTTAAAATAAACTTTAATTAATAAAATGACGATTGTTAACAATCAAATTTTTCATTATTTCACTCGGATTTCTATTTTTTTTAGTCTTTTCATTAATAAAACGTCGCAAATTACTGCACTTCACGTATATGTCAATTTTATTATTTTACAGAATTTTATCCCATCTCAGATTGCTGCATTAAAATATTTTTATAGTTTTTATGAAGCGGAGAGTCCGAAAATCAATAATAATTTACTTTTTGATTAATATATTCTTGTCTGAATGCAAAAAACCAGAAAATAAAAGAAGATTCTTAACCTCTCAACCTGAATATGCTTTTGTGCGAATTTTTCAACAAAATCAATTTTGCGAATTATTTATAATTATTGACTATTAGCAGCTTTACTGCTCTATTTTAAACTCTATTTTAAAATTTACTTTCTTACCCAATTCAGTTAAACACATTCACATTCCTGATTTCCAGACAAAGAAAAGTTCAACAATCGTAACAATGACTGCCACATGAAAAAGAATTTTTTCTTAACGGTTTTTCAAGGAAGGCAACTTCAAGTCTCTAAAATTTTCTACAATATCGATATCTGTTTTTAGCGGTAATTCGATTCCAAATTCAAATTTGAAATATGGGGCGGCAGATTTTTTATAAGAATATGTGCAATTAAAAGTAATAAAAGTATACAGAAATTATTCTAGATAAAAGATAATAATTAGTTCATTACATTAGACTCATTAATGTCATGCCTGACGATAAAAAGTATCATAACAGCCTGACTTTCGCATATTAAAAAAAATCTATCGCAACAAATGCAATTTATATTTACAATGTATAATTAAAAACCTTCTAATTAATTATTTGTAAATATTTACTGTAGCGAATGATATATAATTAAATTATTTAATTGAATATCTGGAAATTTATAAGAATTAAAATGTTATTTCTACTAAATATAAATAAAAATAAAAAAATAACTTAGAAATTTGTACGTACAATTTTTTGAACTTAATAACTTAAATTAAATAAGAAACTGAATTCATTAAAAAATGAAACGGATTAAAATATATCTAATTATGAAATTAATTACTTCTTTAAAGGTACAAAATATTGCAGAATATCTGTAATCCTTTGACCTCTGGTCTTTCTAAAGTTGCTGGATGTAAACAGTCTTTGCTTCTTGTACCTTTCTATCAGCTGTTTGCGAAGCATGTTGACCGCATTTACTATTTATCATCGGTGAAAGCAATACAGCTCAATATGTTCCTACCTGCTTGACCGAAACGATCAATAATTACACGTTTCACAAAGTTTAATTTCTAAATATCGTAAATAAGCACTTCCAATTTATTTTTAAACTTGTTCCAGAATTCCAAATGTTATGAATTCCAAAGTCTGTTAAAGTTTATAAACCGAAATTAATGTAAAAGATAATGAGTTTCTAAGTTGTATAACGAATAGTGTAGTTCGTATTTTATTCTACAAACGAGCAATTTTATAAAATATAACACTAAACAGTTGATTAAACAATCGTTTTAAAGTAGCGTGACTTTCTTACATTAATTTAAAAATCAATTTTAAGAAACATATTAACTATTATGTGAAGTAAGTTTAATTACTTTTTATAAGCACACGGTCAAGGGCGTAATAAATAATTTTTCTTAATAACTGTTATCAATATTTATGTAAATTGAATTTTAATTTTCCTAATGAATCAACCCATTTGGCATTCAGCAGAAAGAAGATTAAACAGATATGAAAATATCATTGTCATTAAATAGAAAGTTATGTCCAATCACGAAATTACAGAAATAAAATGGACATAATTGTCTCCTAACGAGAGAAATTTATATAATAATTATATTCTCGTATTAAGGAAAAAAGTCCTGTTTCAGTTATTAAAAGCAAAATAGAGTTTTGTAAAACAAATTTCAAGACACTATTTACATAAAATTACAAAAAGGCTTCAAAATGAAAGATATTTCTTAGATAATTATTGTACCAAAACTTAATTTGAAAATCAATATTGTGGCTTTTTAATTTTAATTTAATTCACTTAATTCTATTACATATCTAATAAAATTGAAATATGCCCACACAGTAATCAATTCCTAGCATAAAAAATTCAATATCCGAATCAATTATAATGTTGAGTGGCTATAGCCGCTCAACACTATAATCGGCTTCTAGATACCAACAAACGAAGGCCAAGGTTTGCACGTGGATTAAACTTATTAATCGAATGGAATTTCTTCTTATTTTACTATCAGGCATTCTTCTCGTGCAATAATTATTTTTTAAACATATTCGTGTTCTTTAAACTTGATAAAATTATAAAAAAATATTGAAATTAAATTATTATTACAAACATTTCGAAATTCGTAATACTAATTTTCCAATCTTATAAAATATGAAAGATAAAATGTCTACGCCTTATTAAGTATTCTAAAAGGTATTTATGTAATATAAATTTTAACACGATGCAGGCATATGGAATGCTGTAATCCCAGTGAAAGTGAAATAATTGAAAAAATGCTCTTTCTTGTTTTCAGATACGGTCTTTTAGGTGCTAGTGGCTGTGGAAAAACCACCTTACTCTCGTGTATTGTCGGAAGAAGACGATTAAATTCGGGTGAAATCTGGGTATTAGGTGGAAAACCAGGCACGAAGGGTTCCGGGGTGCCTGGCAAACGAGTAGGTTACATGCCACAAGAAATTGCACTTTATGGAGAATTCACAATCAGGGAAACCATGATGTACTTTGGCTGGATCTTCGGCATGTGCACCGAAGAAATCGTGGAAAGGTTACGATTTCTCCTCCAGTTCCTCGATCTTCCTTCACAAAATCGAATGGTCAAAAATCTTAGGTAAACTGCCTTTAAATTTCAACGTTTTTCGGATCCTATTTATTATCTCCAGTTATTTTCTGCAAACATAACAAATAGATTAGATAGATATCAGTAGACGAGTTTTGAATTCTGAAAATTCAAATTAGAGATTAACCCGTTGTGGTCACACCTCCGAATAATAACGAGTTGGTCATGAGGGGTCAGGTGGACCCCACGTGGAAAAATCGTTGCCATTCTCCTTCTATTTAATATATCGACTTTAAATTACTACCGAACTTAGTTTAAGGTGTCTTCTTTAAGACCCAACAGTTTTTTTGCTTTTTAAATATTTTTTTCATAATGAAAAAATATAAAGAAAAAATTTTTCAAAATTTTAACTGTTTTACATAGAAATTCATAAAAAAATCAATTTTTGAGATACAGTGAAAATATTTTGGTTTTGTACTTGCAAGATAGCATACTTTTAAGAGAAAAATAATTTATAATGATCCGTCGAAAAAACCATATTTATTTTGATGATTGAAGTGAGCAGTTTTGGTGAAATTTGTTTTAAAGAGGTAAGCGTTAACATGAAATATAACATTAAAAAAAATTTTTTTTTAAGAAAATTTTAGATATTAGACCTCAAATTTCGCCTGGGGTCAAATGGACCCCGAGTGACCACAACGGGTTAAGGACTTTGGACCCAAAAGTTCAGCTCAAAATTCCTTTTTCCATTTTACTCAACGAAAATTATAGATAAATATTTTTTCGCTCTGTAGCGCTAATGTTTTTTCAAATATAATACTGCGCACAGAGCGAAAAAATATTTAGTTTCGATATTTTTTGCATAAAACGAAGAATTCCAAATCTGACTTAAAAATTCAATATTTTCATTTTACTTAAAAAATATTTGAATTAGATAAATATTCTTGGTTGCATACCTAATAATTACCAATATTTCTAATTTCAGTGGTGGCCAACAAAGACGAGTTTCCTTTGCCGTGGCTTTAATGCACGATCCCGAACTTCTAATCCTGGATGAACCAACAGTAGGTGTAGATCCTCTTTTAAGACAAAGGTGAGTATCTATATTTTATCCAAACTCGTTAATATATTCCTGACAGACCTGAAATCAAAGAATTAAAATTAGTTACTTAAACCGCAGTTTAAATAATTTAAATCACCTAAATTTGATACAGATTCTAATTTGATTCTAATTTTAGAATCTAGGCCAATATCTTCAATTAAATAAATAATTAAATAAATAGAATCTTTTCGCAAATTATGAATAATTTTATGGTTTTAAAATAAGTCGATGTCTAAAAAAATGATGAAAATTTCAAGGATGCCATTATCAAAAACTTTCCTCTAAATTGAGATCATAACTGGCAGTTGCTATAATGATCATTAATGAAAAGGAGAAATTTCATTTTGACGAGTCATGCCCGATAGTAACCTGAAGGGTTAAATCGATAGCATTTATTGTAACACGATTTAATAATAGATTCACACCGAATCGTTAAAACATCAAAGTTTTAAAGGAGAAAGGAACCTTTCCATCAACAAGTTCGAAAGGAAAAAACCACTGACTCATTTGACGCACTCCTGATATTTAAACTTTTAATATATCCTTTTTTTATTGATTATTCTTAGCCCAGCGACTTTTTCTTTTTCTCTAAAAATCTCAGAATTCAATCCCAACAGGTGATATTGGGTTTAATGTATTATTTTCTTTTTTAACGAAGAATATTCTACATATTTAAAATTGTTTTAAAGACAAACATTTTTTAGAAATTTTAAAACCAATTAAATTTACGTACTTTTAGTAACGAACAAAAAACATTTCTCTGAAGCACTTTACTTAATAATATGACATACTTACAAAATTCTGAAAAATTATGTTCATAAGTCCATAAAAAAAAGGTCGAAGAGTGCAATTCTAATGACGTCAATTCCATATGACGGCCGTCATGATGCAAAACCTCTCTTTGTTTTCTGACCGACCGTGAAGAACCAGTTCTATAAACACAAAAAAGAACCACCAAAAACATTCAGTTCGCATTCCAAATTTTTGAATTCCAGATATTTAAAAGCAACTTTAGAAAAAGAAAAATTCTAAATCTGCAAAAAATAGAAAAGTTGTCGAAGCTCAAGAAATCAATTAAAATCTTGCCACTATTTTTAAAATTATAAAAGAATTAAAAACTAAAACATCAAATTCATTTATCACAGGAAATAATTTTTAGCAAAATTTTTTTAAGTTGGATGATACTGTTCATAATATGAAAAAATTACATATATAAATGAAACCTATGTTGAAAAAACTGAATTAAAATACTTTATTCTAGATTTCCTTACTTCTGATGATTCAGATGGAACAAGAAATAATTATATATTTATCACGAACTTTTATTGCCTATATGGTACATCAACTCAAACTAAGATCGAGTTTATTCTCCAGAAACGTCAATTTTGTCAGGGAAAGATTATGAGGCGACAAAATTCCAATCTTAAGTAGTGTTCACATAACGACCAACATTCTAATTTAATCTTTAAACCGGTTTAATAATTAGAACAAATCAAAATTTTCCTTTTGAACTATTGCAGATATTTTTACTGATAATAAATTATATTTATTTTATGAAGATATTAACTTTCGATTGGGTTCAATTTAGAATTTATTTTCAATAATTCTGAATTTATCTTCCACTTGGTAGAATTTTAAATATTATAAGAAAATAATAATAATAAACTCGAGCTTCAATTTCTAATTTATAATACATTCAGAAATATCATTTCTTTAAGAGTTTCTAATTTTTTTATAATATGATAAGATAATTTTGCTCACGTAACTAGGGAAATTATAAGATTAGGATTATGAATCTTCTTCCTGATTGAAAATAAAAAAAATATTTGATTATATGATGTGATGCGGACAAAACTGAACGTCGGTACTAATACGCATAAATTATATTACGATTTGCAATAGTAAGAGTCAACTTTTACTGGACGTAATCGCGTTCGACTTCCTTTTATTATTACGAATCGACAGTAGCAAAACACGGGCCTCTGTGAAATAAAATTATTCCTTGCGCCACATTTTACTCGAGTTCTCTCACTATTAAGTCACAGAAAACAAACTATTTACGAAAAATTAGAGCAAGCAAATATTTTTCGAAGACTATTTTTTTTCCAACTTGTTTATACTGCTACCTTCCTGAAGAAAGTTCGTCAATTTATTTATTCAAGGATTTTGCATGAGGTACTTCAAAAAATTTGTTAAATTCCAGAAAATTTGGATTAATTCCAGTATATAAAAGAATCCAAATCCTAAGGTTTTCAAATTCTTTAGCATCTTCTCTTTGAAGTTACTATAGACAATCCAATAAAAGTTTGTTTTACAAACTATATCTAGTTAAGTCTCTACTCACTGAATTACATTTTGGTGGCACATCAGATTCATTGCAGAAGCAAACAAAGGAATGAATTCTCCTCGACCATTAAATATTTATGATCTAATCCTTTTTTGTCACTACAGAAGTTGATTTTCAAAGCGATAAATTTACTTATTCAAGATGCAACATGTCTGTGCTTAATTAGTGCCACGACCTGCAAAAAAAAGAACATTAACCATGGATTAACTAGGAATGAAGAAAGACTTATAAAAAGAAATAGAACAAAAACAAATTATAACAGAAAATAATCTAATTATTATTAATTTATAAAAAAACATATTAAAGAAGAAAAAGAAATAAAACTAGGCGTTAAAAAAAAAACATTAAACATTAAAAGGCAGTAGCTTAAAAAAGATTTAAGGGTGTTGGATCCAAATAAGTTCAAAATTGAATTCCCTATTTTATTCAATAATTATTAGAATTTAATTCTGTTCTGAAATATAAATTTGCCTACAGAGCGAAAAAATATTTACTTTTAATACTTTTTGCGTAAAACGGGGAATTCAAAATTTATCTAAAAATTCAATCTTTTCATTTTTCTCAAAAAGAACTAAAATTACAGATTTTAAGTATCGCTCTGGACTTATAATTCTGTTTAAAAAATGAATACCTATACAGAGCCAAAAAATATCTAATTAGGTATAATATTTATCAAGTGAAATGAAGAAATCGAATTTTTAGATTAGAACTCTGATCCAACACTCTTAAACAAGAATAATTTGAAAAAACTAGGAAAGAGATAGATACGAAAGTAAAATAAAGTAGTACTTAGAATTGATTAAAATGAATAAATAATGTCCTTTGGTATAACACTTAGAACTGATACTTAAATGAGCCTATATTACGTCAGATAGATGGAAAATAAAATACAAGAGGCATGTGCGAGCCGGAAGTTTTTAGTGAGATTATGAAGATCAGGTGTCAAGGTACAAAAATACTTTGGAATAAAAGAAAATGATGAAAAACACTCTCGTTTCATGCAAAACAGATCGTTAATAAAACATGAGTTCTTCATGTCGATCTGGCTTCTTCTAAACGCCACTACAAATTAAAATCATTTTTATATATTTAGGTGTTCAATCGTAAACGATTTTCTTTTCAGATCATGCAAATTAAAATAAAAAAAAAAGTTATTTAGTTGAAAATATTCTCCTAGTGTCTTAAACTATTTATTAATTAGAGAATTTTTAAAATAATAAAATATTATTGATAAAATTCCTAAGTTGTCAACAAAATTTATAAACCAGTTTGCGAATGTAGATAAACTATTTATTGAAGTCTAGTTCGTTATTTTTACTGCTATTAAGGGTGTTGGAGCCAAGTTTCAATCTAAAAACTCGATTTCTTCATTTTACTTAACAAATATTAAAATTGGAATTTTTTCCTTCCGTAGAATTAATCAATTTTTAACTGAAATTATGCGCACAGAGCGAGAAAATATCTAATTCAAATATTTTTTAAGTAAAATGAAAATATTGAATTTTGAAGTCAGATTTGGAATTCTTCGTTTTATGCAAAAAATATCGAAACTAAATATTTTTTCGCTCTGTACGCAGTATTATATTTGAAAAAAGATTAGTGCTACAGAGCGAAAAAATATTTATCTATAATTTTCGTTTAGTAAAATGGAGAATGGAATTTTAAGCTGAACTCTTGGGTCCAATGTCCTTAAGACAGTTATGAAAATTAAAACGTTGTACGAAAAACGAATCAAATTCGTGCCTTCCAATTTTTTAAGGAGTCTGGATATAATATCTTTTTTAAGTTTTTAAAAAATTTAATACTAACATTTTAATTCTGCTCGCTTACAGTATCTGGAATCACTTGGTCCAAATTACCAAAGATGGAAATAAGACAGTCATCATTACAACACATTATATCGAGGAAGCTAGACAAGCGCACACGGTAAATATCTAGTTTGAATTAAAAAAAAATATTGTGAAGTTTAATTCCAGTTTTAAATAATTAAAAATAATTTTTCTATAGATTGGTCTCATGAGGAGTGGGAGGTTATTGGCTGAGGAATCACCTAGAGCTCTTCTTCAAATGTACAACTGTGCCTCTCTCGAGGAAGTTTTCCTAAAACTATCTAGAAAACAAGGACAATATGCCCCACCCACAGAACTTAACATTACCAATAATATTAGTCTCGTAAGTTAAAAGAACAATATTTTTAGAAATGAGAAAAAATTTGTTTAAATCTTTGAGCCAGCATTTAAAATGATCAAGCTATCACATTTTCCTTTGGAAAAAATTAATCCAAAAGGACATATATTTTGAAACAAGTTCTTATAGACTCTACAATTTATTCGATCGTTGATAGAATACCAATTTCTTCTTAATAAGGAATGCAATTATTTTTGCACTTTGTATTGTAAATATTCTGCTGCTGCTTATAACTAACAAAATTTAAATACTAGAATTTGCAGCAGGTATATTTGAAAACCAAATTACTTTCTCAGTTTTGAATCTTAATCCCTGAAAAGAGGATGCTGCCTTATTTGCAATAAATTATTAATACATAAATAATTGAAAAACCTACATGCTTCTAAAAGTTGAGATATCTAAGTCATTATATTGAATTTAAAAGCTTCCAGCTTTTTCATTAAATATATTTTTCTTGACACCTGCTTTCATAATTATTAACTCTTAATCTCGTTCATCAACAGGCTTCCTTAAACTGGGGCAAAAAAGACGAACCAGTCTACGTGACGGAGGAGTCTGGAGTTGTTGGCCTCAACTTTCATCAGAGCAAAGAAGTCCTCATTCACGACACGACCAATGGAGTGGGAAGTCATTATGACGTAAGAGTCTGAGGAATTACAACCCTCTTTCATATTTTTTCTTTTAAATTTTTCCTTTGGTAATCGAAAATCAGCTCCTTGAAAGTCAATTTAAAATTCAAATCAGAAACTCATTTACTCAATCCGCTATTTTCCTCTATATTCTCCCTAAATTTTCACGAGACAATTTAGAATAGATTTTCATCTGAAACAAAGATAAATCTCTTCACGATTTAAAAAAAAATCACATTTTCTTCAGAATAATTAGTGAACATACTTATAATGACAGAATTAATTTTTGTTTTTAAATAGTTAAATGGCAAACCATTGCCAGGAGTCAAGGATGACTCGACGGTCGAGTGCGAGGACTGCGACTTTTCCGACTGCTATAAGTTCACAACCACAGGAACAATTAAGGCTCTCCTGCTAAAAAACTTTCTGCGAATGTGGAGAAACGTTGGGTAAGTGGTCGCTTGTCATTTATACGCTTGAGTGACCCAGTTTATTACCTCGATTCATAACAAATTGCGGAGTCAGCAATATTTAATCTTCATCAGAATCAAGGATTTCTCAACATTTCTCAGCATTTCTCAACCATTTCGTTTTTAGAAATTACAACTCTCAAAACTAGCAGGCTCACTAAACCGTTTAAATCTGTAAATTTTAAGATTCCAAATTAAACATAGAAAACTTAATTTATTTTAATTAATTTCAGAGTGATGTTGTTCATCTTCGCCCTACCAGTCATGCAAGTCATTCTCTTCTGTCTGGCAATCGGGAGAGATCCTACGGGACTAAAGTTAGCCATAGTCAATCATGACGTAAAAAATATGTCTTGTTCAGTTGATATTGACTGTGCAAAAGATGATAATTATAATATGAGATTTTATAGCTGTCAGTATTTAAATTTCCTCGATAACGAAACGATGGTGAAAGTGAGTCTTCATTTCTAAACCCTAGATAAAAAAAAAAATCAAACTGCAATATTTATTTTTTTCTCTTTTTTTAAAGGAATATTATCCGGATCCTGACGCAGCCATGGAAGCAGTGCGGAGAGGTAATGCCTGGGGAGCACTTTATTTCACAGAAAACTTCACCGACGCTCTTTTTGCTAGAATGACTTTGGGCAAAGAGGCTGATACTGAAACTCTGGATTCAAGTGAACTCAGAGTTTGGCTCGACATGTCTAGTAAGTTCAGGAGACTTAAAATTTATGGTTCTATCTGAATTATTTTGAACTAATTTATCATCTCGTTTGTCATTTATCACTTCAGATCAGCAAATTGGTCTGATGCTCTCCAGAAATCTTCAATATGCATACCGAGATTTTGCACAGAGTTTACTGACATGTTTTGGACAGAATACAAAACTAGCTGATGTACCCATTCAATTCTTAGAGCCGATTTATGGAACAAATGAACCTAGCTTCACAGATTTTGTAGCTCCTGGTGTTATTTTAACGTAAGAATAGGTTTACAGTTACTTAATTTTGAAATTCTCAAACTGTAAAGCTCTTACGAGCGTTGGACCCAAGTGTTAAGCTCAAGATTCTATTCTCCATTTTACTGAACGAAAATTATAGATAAATATTTTTTC
This sequence comes from Synergus itoensis, assembly GCA_904066005.1. Lineage (NCBI taxonomy): Eukaryota > Metazoa > Arthropoda > Insecta > Hymenoptera > Cynipidae > Synergus > Synergus itoensis. Next base: position 1,403,153 of record CAJFCP010000080.1, read on the forward strand.
ATTCTGTGGCGCTAATATTTTTTCAAATATAAGACTGTATACAGAGCTAAAAGATATTTAATTTCGATACTTTTTGCATAAAATGAAGAATTCAAAATCTAACTTCAAAATTGAATATTTTCATTTTACTTAAAAAATATTTGAATTAGATATTTTCTCGCTCTGTGCGCATAATTCTAGTTAAAAATTGATTAATTCTACAGAGGGAAAAAATTCCAATTTTAATATTTGTTGAGTAAAATGAAGAAATCGAATTTTTAGATTAGAGTTTGGCTCCAACACAAATTTTTTTAGATACTAAAGAAGAAAGAAATAATTTCTCACCAATCTTTTTCTTATTTTTTAGGATAGTCTTCTTCTTGGCTGTTGCCCTGACTTCATCAGCTCTTATCATCGAAAGGATGGAAGGTTTGCTGGATAGAAGTTGGGTAGCTGGTGTATCTCCTGGAGAAATTCTTTTCTCTCATGTTGTTACCCAATTTGTCGTGATGTGTGGACAAACCGCTCTGGTTCTTATTTTTATGATCATCGTCTTTGGAGTCGAATGTAAAGGCGAAATTGGTTTTGTCATCATCCTCACGATTCTTCAAGGCTTGTGCGGCATGTGCTTCGGTAAGAAAAAATTACCTGCAAAGAAAAATATGAATTACTATAAAAATATAAATAATAAAAATATCAATAATTAGGAACTAAACTAAATTAGAAAAAATATATTTCTGAAACTACAAAAGAATCTCAATATATTTTTTATATTCTTTATAATTTAAGTTTCCTATTTTTTTTTTAATTGTTGCATTTTAATTTCGAAAGGACTTATTTTTTTTCTAAAATTATCAACTAGATATGTAACCCAGTGTATAAAATCTTTCCTAATATTAGTCTAATTTCCTAAGTTCATTAAAAGTTTAAAATATGAACTACATATTTGAAATTAGATTTATTAGAAAACTGGTCAAGAGAAGGCATAATTATATTTAAATTGCACGCGTAAAACTTTTAAAAAACGAGAGTTGTTCTGCAAGTTGTTTCGTACATAATATGCAACTTTTAAGTACATATAGGTATTGCGTTCTTGCGCAAGACGACTATTCATTATGAACGCAATGTTAATTAGTAAAACATTTTCGAAGTTCTACTTCTCTGATTAACTCGAGCGATTTCGTCATTTAAAAAAATATTAAAAATCAATTTGTTGGAATTTATCTTAAACCGCATATTACTAATTTAAAATTTTATATTTATAATCGAAAATTTTATTCTATTCTCTTTTTGTACAGGTTTTGTGATCTCAGCGATTTGCGAACTCGAGAGAAACGCCATTCAACTAGCTCTAGGGAGTTTCTATCCAACTCTCCTACTCAGCGGTATGTATTTTGAATCATTTATTTAATGAATTAATTACGTAATTAAAATAAATAATAAATTACATATCAGGGCGCTCCGTAAATCTAAAATCAACCATAATTGAAATTTTAAATTTGAGTAGGTAGATAGAAAATTAAAAAATTGCAAAGTTAAAATCTAATTAGTTGTTTTTATTTCAACATTTAGGAGTTATTTGGCCAGTGGAGGGTATGCCGACCATTTTACGATACGTCTCGCAAGCGTTGCCTCTGACAATGGCCACCACGTCCCTCCGGTCGATGCTCACTCGAGGATGGACTATCTCAGAGCCCGAGGTCTACAAAGGATTCCTGTCCACCATCCTCTGGATCGCAGTGTTTCTCACAATAAGCATGGTCGTCCTCAAATTTAAACGTGGATAAAACTGCCGTTTTGTCCAGGGTGTTTTTGAAAAACCCCTGTGTGTATAGTATATTGAATTAAAAAAGACTCGCAAGGATTTGGAAGAAAAAAGAAGAATCGCACTAGACGATCCTGAGCCATAAATAAAATTTTAAAAACTTAAGTCCTAACGACGCGACGGAAGTTACAAAAATCCAAGAACTTGAGCTTCTATTTTATCTATAAAGCGATACTTTTTTTAAAAAGTGACGAATACCTCACGAAAAAATTTTATTCAAAAATACTTTGATATTTAGAGTTTCATTACGATTTCCCAAACAGAATAGAAATTAGAATAAGTTTGCGAAAAGCAACAGACGAAACTGAAGGAAAGAGGAATTATTTACATAAGATAAAATTTTTATTTGGTCGAATAAAACCAAATAAACTAAAATTAAAAAAAAAAAGAATGTGGCTAATAAACCTTCAAGGGGATATATTTGTCTCAAATAAATATTTATTTGAAGCAAATCATATTTTAGTCTATTTTACTTTTCTCGAATTTTAGAATCTTCGCCAGGAAATCTTCTGAAAACTATAAATTCCAGAAGCTCAAGAAAATAAAAAAATTTTCTTGAATTCTACTCGAAAAAATCAGTAAAGTTTTCTTTTTCTAATTTTTTTCGAGACTCAGGATCGTCTCCCCGTGCCAAGAAATTCCCATTCATTTGGCGATGGGTTTTCCATGAAACCTGCGGGTTATTTGTGGTAGAAAGTGCTCGCGTGATTGTTGAGTGTGTGCCTGAGTCAGAGTGTTGTAGTTTCTTATCTACGTGTTCTTGTATTGTAACTTATATCTATTCATTAGAAAGTCACGATTGTCTCTACAAAAAGGAAAAAGCAGGACCTACGGGCCTAAATTTATCGTGGGACGCTTAAAAATAGAGGAATTAATTTTAGAATTATATATATATACGCTGCGAAACTTTTTTCAATTTCTGACTAGGGAAATTTTATCTACTCAGCAAATTTCGCTAAACCCATTGAGAAAATAAGATTTCCTCAACTTACTCAAAATTTCATTTGGAGAAGACAGGAAACACTTGTTTCAAACTACTTCAAATATATATTTTTATTTGAAACAATTTAAAGGGTTTCTATCCGAACTTTCATATCTCTTTGGGTCTACCGAAATAATTTTGTTATTTATTTAAAAGTTATATTAAGTTTCCAAAAAGCGATCATTTAAACATTGAAATTAGGGAAATGAATTTCAGAGCATGAAATTTTGTAAATGTAAATATGTATATGAACATTTTGCCTTGAGTACATTTTTAATTATGAGACATTTAATGAGTCTTAAGTCTCAGAAAATAAAACTGTATACGAGAGTTTTTAGAAGACTTAGGTAAAGTCCCTGAATTCTTTCTCTACTATGAATTATTTTCGAGATAATATTTTAACTCTCGATCATAGATCAAGGCTATTATATTGATATTTCAATATCGCTGTTTTAACTGCTATACAGATGAACCTGAAATTTTTTAGAGAATAAACTATCAGCTCTTATTCAATATTGACCCTGTTCTTTTGAATTTAACGACATTAAATGAAGATTCTATTTATTAAATATTTTAGCAGACTTTAAAAATAAATTGCAAAAAATCAAAGACGTGCCTTTCAGAGAATTTCCACGGCCACGGCAAATAAAAAACGGAAGACTGTTTAGTCTGATATTTGAAATATTTTATAAATAGAGAAAGAATTTTATGAATAAGAAAAGAATTTAAACTCTACGCGAGCGTGCCTCGGGTAAATTGGTCCCAGGACGAAGGGGGTTTGTAATTAGTGTTTTAAAAAAAGTACGTTGTTAAATTGTAGCTGGTTAGTTATGAATTCTACTTGCCCATGACTTAAGTGTATGTATTATTTAACTTGTATTAATTATAATATAAAACCCCATTTTCAAAATTTCGTCGTATATTTCTTTCAAACCGCTTAGACTGTAAAAATACATCAAATAAATCTTTAAAAATACCGCGTATTTATAAAATACAGTACAAAACTTTGTAAATAACTTAATTTGGTACTAAATTTAAATTATATCTAAATTATATTTAAATTATGCACTTAATTCTTCATGCAGTTCTCTTGATTAATAAGATCCTGCAAAGAAAATATTTTTATAATATATAGATTTTAAAAAACTATAAGAAGATTTTTGTATAATCTCAAGGTTTCAAATACAAACAAGAGTCAAGGGATCAGTGCAGGTAAAAAAGAGAATTTAAAATTAAAATTTTATAATGAATTGGGTTATAAGTGCAAATCGATAAAAACTTACTAAAGATGTTTAAATAATGCAAAACCTACTTTGTTTCCTCACAATATTAATTTGTACTTTTCTGACTCAGCAAACCACTCCGAGTTTTCTTCCACAACTTTTTTCCAGTGATCTACAAACAAGATTTTAAGATTTTACTTTAAATCTATTAAATATAATAATTAATTTTTTATTTTTTCACCGTTTAAATGCTTTAATACTTTATTTAAAACATGCCTTTTAAATTTTGAATACTGTCGTCAGTTCCACCATATTCAACAGGAAGAATACTAGATGAAACATTTCCTGCAATTCCTTGTCGATGAATTTGAACCCTGTTTCGAAGTTTTCCACTCATGAAACTTTTAAAAACATTGAGCACCACGTTTACATAAATTGGAGCGTTGATAAAATGCATGGAACCTATTCTGAATGGATAACATCCTTGCCAAGAGTGAACCAATTGCTTTATCGTATTTGGTGTTAATTGTAAAGCATGACCTACAGTTACGGATTTCAAGTCCAAAATTGCAATAATCCCTTTCAAGGAAACTGAAATATTGTCTCTAGTTGCGACGTCTAAAATCATCATACCAGCCTAAAATAAATATTTCCTGAATAAAATTAAAATTTATAAACCGAAGTCTATAGTTTTCAGGTAAAGTAAGTGTATTGGTAGAACAATAATTTATGTAAGCAGATGAATCCGAGTGATATTGCTAGAGAATATCAAATGCTACTGAAATATTTTATGGGATTCAATTCCTAAAATTGTTCTATTTATTGGGTTGTTACCTTGATAACATCAGCAAAATTGTGTTTATTAGGATCATGGACTGTAGCTCTTATAATTATAACCATTCTACCTTGATCATCTAATTTTCTTAATGGTAAAAATACTCTGAAAGAAGATAAATATTTTTAATAGGGAATTTTCAAAATCACTTATAGATTTTCATGTATGCATAATTGAAATGCGTAAATATTTAATCAAGCCTACAATAATAGACTTTACTCCTTCTGAGCTCTTTAAATAGATAAAGTTATGTATATAGTTATTATAATTGTCATTTGATTTATTACCCAAGATTAAATAGTTCCACCAATTCAGATAAAAGAGGATTTCGGTTCGAGAACCATTCTGTCATACAGGCTTTTTGTTGGTGATAATTTCTCAATTTCCATTTGGTTTTGTCAATTTTAAATTTACAAGCTCTTAGAAAATATAAAATGAAATTGTCATCTGTGTAAAAAAAATATATTCTTCAGAGTATGTATTTAAAATTTTTATAGATATCTATATTAATTTTGCTAATTATAATTACAATTATAATTATAATTTTGCAAATTATAATTATGCTTGACATTTAAAAAGGCTATTGCCCTTATAAATGTCAGTCGCAGCAAAGAATAATGTCTTTGGTCGCAGTAATGTCATCAGACTCAATATAGAATCGATTATTGATTCTATGTATAGTTATTATCACAACTATGTAATAAGAAATTATTTTCTGTTTATTAAAGATTCGTCTTTTCAAAAGTTGATTTTCTTATGTCTAAATTTACAATGTAAACAAAATACTCTAAATGCAAAATATTTAAATAAAAATTCCAAAGTCTACCTGTGCGTGCGCAGAGATCTTCGCTCTTTAAAATCCATTGTCTGATTTCCTCTATCTTATCATCTCTAGTTTCTTCTAGTTCATTTAAATTGCTAGCTGCATATTCCTTTTGTTCATCTGTCAGCAATTTTAAGTCAATAGCTGTTTTGTGGGACATTCTCCCAATCAAAAATAAAATTAAAACTTGAATTTTAAGTGAGCTACTTATTACATATCGTCACATGCAAATCGCTTCTTTCATGCTCTCTTATCTCTTTTGATAACCAAAATAACTGCCTACACTACACGTTTCCAAGTATAGTTTCCACAATATAAAATGCTGTAAAGTTATACAAAGTTTGATCGATCAAGACTAGTTTGACCAGTTCTAAACTTTGCTGACTAGTACTGACTGGTACAGTGGTTGGCGGGGGGAATTTGGTTATCTTTGCGGGATTGTTATATATTTGTTATCTAGCTTTGCAATGGTTATGTTCGTTTA